>CM077218.1:28454739-28867239 GCA_039654775.1 Spinibarbus caldwelli
GCATTTTTCCACTTTGTCAAACTCTTCAACACGTAATGTAATTTTTAGCACATTAAAAATGTAACAATATGACATATCAGGGTCATGGACAGCAGGGGAAAACAATCCTAAATGTGAAAGCAGAATTAAACTAATGTGTTCCAGCATAGTTTTAATGGCAAAATAAAAAGGCTTATCAACTTTTAAAATGATGGAGAAAACATTTCCCATATATTTTATAACCACATGTCCGATCAAACTTGGGGTATTAAGGCACTTGGTAGAATCTGTGCCAACAATACAACATGAAAAAAATTGCTTGGCATCCCAATATCCTCAAAAACCATGAACAAAACTATGCAGGTAAAAGGTAAAAAACAAACATGAAATTCACTTTTAAAAATGAAGGTTTCAACCCCCCAATAGGTTTCAATTGCTGGTCCATGTTGAATTTGCATTTTAAATAGATTTACTGACCAGAATCAAGCATTTGACATCAGTCTTGATCTTGTACACCTTTCCTAGAAATGATCGCTGTCATTCGATCGACCTCACAGTCCTCATTTCACTGTAAATGTAACACACAAAAACTGGTGTATAAAGAATTTTCACTCAGAAACTGCTAGTAAATTTCACGATTAATTGCAAAGAAACAGCAAGTTGTATCTGTTATGTTCATGTTTATGACAGATGTAAGTGTTTTGTCACTTTTTATTTGTGGAGAGGTTGTCTTGACAGGAAGCAAATGTGTTCCGCAGACACCAGTGCATGCAGGAAGTGCAGATACAGTCATCTCACACACACACACACTGTGTGGTAGATGAGATAAAGGGATTAGTGGACTGCGGTCGTGTGCTTCAGCTCAAACTCTGATTGACATGGCAGCTCTGGCGTAATCCTGATAATCCTGTAGAATGCTACAGGTGCTGGAGGTCCAAGGTCTCTGACCTGAGGCCAAACTCACTCTCTCTCTCTCTCTCTCTCTCTCTCTCTCTCTCACACTCACACACAAGCGGTGAGATCTCAAGTTCAACAGTTCCTTAACTTTACCTCCCTATTCTAGAATAACATCATTTTATCCTACATATCTTTTCATGCTAAGTGTTTGGTGCCACTGTGACATGTTTATAGCCAAGAGCGAGAGATGAGCAGCGGGAGATGTACAAACATCTGCTGGAATCGTGCCTAAACAATTCTGCATTGGGAATCGTCCGTGAGACGACTGTCTCATTGGATTATGTTTCTTTAAGTCATTCATCATGAAGAGACTTGTGCAAAGCCTGGTATTCTGCTTTTTAGAGGCACATTTGCCAGTGTAATTGTCAAAGCAATTAAGACCAAAATTGCATGTTTGTGTTTACATCCTTGTAACATTTTCTTAAGGACAGAGAAAGATGAGTCTGGGCTCATATTTCTTATTGCTCTTAAGCTATTGTTACTTTCATTTTGTGTCATTAAATTGCTTTATAAATTATATACACTGTAAAGTTAATTGTTTTAATCAAATGTAGTCATGATGATTCAGTCATAATAAAGAATAATGTAACTTGAATAAAACTAGTGAAATTAGTTTAATTATCATGTTTGGCTACCTGACAACCTATTTTCTCCACTGTGCAGCACATTTATTATTATTTATTAGAAATGAAATAACATTGTTTAAATGTGCAATACATGAATTTGCGTAAGGGAGACCAGGGCTAGTTGTCACAGGGATACAGTAAGGATTCAGTAAGGACACATCAAAGTGATCAAAAGGGTTAGTTTTTATTTTATTTTATTTATTTACTTATTTATTTGTTATTTATTTATTTATTTTATTTATTTATTTTTTTACAATTTTTGCCCAGCACAATGGTCAACAACTGTTGTTTTATTGTGCTATATAAATAAACTAACCTAAACAAACCTAAGCGTGACCGTAAAGACATTTCTACTTCAAATGAAAGCTGGTCTTTTGAACTTTCCATTCTTATAAATAAATAAATAAATAAATACTGAAAATTCAGCTTTGCATCACGGGAATAAATTATAGTTTAAAAGATATTCAAATAGAAAACACTTATTTTAAATCGTAATAATATTTCACAAAATTACATTTTTTACTGTATTTTGATATATGCAGTCCTGGTGAGCATAAGAGGCTTCTTTCAAAAACATAAAAAAAAAAAATAAATAACTCACCGACCCCAAACTTTTGAACAGTTTTGTAGTTCAAATTACAATCGTTTTTCTTCAAAGCAATCTGTGCCATTTTTATTGGGATAAGTTGTCACATACTTTTTCATTTCTTCATTCTGTATATGAAGCCTGAAATAAACTATTATGTAGCAGGTTCCTGTTTCCTGTTTATTGAAGTAGGAGTGGCAATTGTTTTCAAAATTAAATCTAAATAATAAAAAAGGATTAAATAAAATGCTTAAGCCTTAAGATCTTGGGCATGAATTCCGATTGGCCAATCCCGCTGCCAATCACACGCCCCTCTTCTTTAAATAGCGTTCACGGCCCGTCTTTTGTTCACTCAGATGACAAGAAGCAGTGGGAGGCGCCGGAGCGATGCGCAAAGACGCGCTCGTGCCAGTGTAACAACTGTGACTTCCTACATCTCCGCTAGACCGCAAAATGAAATGAATTCAACATCTGCCAGGGACTCATGCACCTATGTTTCCTCTCCCGCGGAGATGCCTGCATGTTACAGGGACCTATGCGGAGGAGCAAGTAACTTTGCCAATATGCCCTATTGGACATTGACATTACACACAGGAAAGTCTTATGGAATATAGTCCGCACTGTCACTCCACTCAGCCGGTGAAAAACAAACTTTTCGTGTTCTGCATCATGCTGTCACTGTGGGTGTACATGCTGTACTGCTGCGTGGGCTACTGCTCCACCACACCGAGCTTCATGCTGGAAGAAAGGAGCAGTAGGAATCCACTCAGACCCCTCCAGAAACAAGACCTGGAGGTGCTCCTCAAAAGCCAGTCCAGGGACTTACTAAACAACGAGAGTGATGCAGACAGCAAAGGAGACGGCTGGGAGGAAAATAAGGGCGATGCTGCTTATGACGAGGACTCGGGAGTAGCAGGTGCCCTGAACGGCTCCGAGACCAAAAAGTTGCCCCAAGCGATTATAATAGGGGTGAAGAAGGGCGGTACGCGCGCGCTGCTCGAGTTTCTGCGCCTCCATCCTGATGTCCGCGCGGTGGGAGCGGAGCCGCACTTTTTTGATCGCAACTACGAGAAAGGACTCGAGTGGTACAGGTACGGTTTTTGTTTTTTTATTTTTTTTATTTATTTTTAACACGCTGTTATTCATACGTAGACTACGTTTATCATATCGTCAGGATAAAAGCGGATTAATACCGCGGAATTATGTGGCTCATATTCATCCCAGTAGTGACACATACACCTGTCAGTATTGTCATATTGTGAACTATGGGGGGCTTGAGGGGCTCTTACTGCACTGTAGAAGGTTTTCAGTGAAAAGAAAAACAAACAAAAGGTTGACGGTTGTTTTAGTTTTTTACATAGTCTATACTTGCACATAGGCCTACGTTTCGTGGGGTTTTCGGAAAATCGAAAGAGCAAATTCTAAAATAGAATTAGCCTATATTAAGATTAATATTACGCCTAATAATAACGGACCTCAAAAAACGACGCCCTATAAATAAATTTCCATGACCTTTGTGATTTAGCTTATAATACTGCAGAACCGGAAAACTTTTCTTGTTAAAAATGTTTTGTGTAAAGGATTTAGTCATTGGTTATTACATTTTACATATCACAAACATAACTAATGCTGGGCATTAAAAGCAATCGAGGGAGAGAAAAGGCAGCTTGTTGGATGCAAACATGTATATTTAGTCACACCGTTATGTTGGACTTATGGGAATAATTATTTCCAGCACAGTGTAGTTTGGTAATGGTGAACTAGACCTAGATAAAATGTTGGAATGACTGAAGACAAACATAGACTAAATAAACATTACGCTGTCTGCTTGTGTAACACCCCTCACAGTCAGGTGCACTTGCACAACATTACCAATCCGTAGAGGTTTGACGCTCACCTTTGATTCCTAGTATTTTTATTCTTTTACCAGACAGCCATATAGAGAAAACACATTAAATTAACTATGTTTTCCCTAGTGTGATTTTACATTAACTTTGAATGAGTTGTAATAGGGGTTAATCAGGTTAATAAGGACATTTTCCCCCAGTCATCTCAATGGCAAAAAGTGTCCCATTTTACCTGGATTCACCCCAACACAGAAAGTTGTTTTGGCCAGTGCCCAGTTAACAGGGAACGTTCTCAGAACTTCTCAGGCAAGGTTTTCTAAAAGTTATTCCGGAAACATTAGTAGAACTTTCGTTCAAAGCCTTTAATGATGTTCTCATGACATTAGCACAAAAATGTTATTTATATGTAATTCATGGAACTTTTTTCCTGAAATGTTTCAGTTAGATGTTCGTCTAATGTTTTTTTAAACATTACTATTGCTTTCAGAACATTCAAAGATCATTCAGCTGTAACGATAATGTTTGCAATATGATAAAATGAATGTTCCCTTATGTTCATGTAACCAAGAAAAAATGGATGTTTTGAATGTTCATTAACTATCACCAATACATTTTGTCCATTTTGCTAGTTATTTTGGCCAAGAACTAGACCAGATTTGCCAATCATAATTCAAACTAATAATCAAACTATGCAATTTGTTTCGTATAAACATCAATATACACAAAATGAAATGCTGACACATTCCGTTGGAAACACTAGCAAAGGAAAATGCACCCCAAAGCTTTTTATTGTTCGAGTTGATATATAGACATTCTGTGGAGGAATCTGAAGTCCCAGTTCCTTCGCTATTGACGCACAGTGGGAATACAAGGAAGAGGCAAAGAGCGGGATGAGCCCCTTTATCCAGGGAGCCCAGCAGACTAATTGTGAAGCAGAAACATGGAGAGAGAAGCATGTAGCCAGGTGGCCAAGTCTCCTGTGGAGGTATTGAGCTCTGCTGCACTGTTAGTCCAACACAGAGGAGGCGTCCATGTGCTCCCTGTAGGAGGCGTTCAGAAGGGTGACTGAGCACAGCAGGGCTCTAGAACTGTACACGCAGTGTGACTTTTCAATCAACGCTTTTGAAGAAACAGAGAGGCTGATTAATTCAATAAATAGGCCATTCATTTGTGGATATTTCTGTTTCTGGTTCAAATATTGAAAAATTTACCCCTTAACACATTACAATTATGCATTACAATATGACATTACAATATGAACCCTGTAAAGTGTAAACCCTGAAATATTAGTCAGAATAATATGTTTTTTTTTTTTTCAATTGAAAACAGTTTAATGAACCTTCAGACAAAATATTAACAAAAATATATAGGTAGAATTACTATACTAACTCAAAGTATAAAGCATAACGGACCGCATAACGGACCTCAGGTTTATTCAGAGGCCCAAATTGAGCAAAAATATGAAATTTAGTGCAATTGTTGATATTTATATGGCCAAATATATAACATTCTGATTCCTTGTAATATTAATCAATGATATCTTAATAAAAGTGTAACAGACTACTTGTATAAAATGCATATAAATATAAGTTTTCATTCACAATTTCTCAATAAGATTTAATAAAATCATATTTAAATAGTTAATTTTATGATCCAAACTCTTTATTGTGACAGTCAAAACACACAATGTAATACAGTGATGACTGACACTATAAACAAATAAACATTCCTCAAAAGCCTCATGTATCATAGTTGGTACTCACATTTTTAAATGATTTTCATAAACACGATGCATTTATAATCAAGTAAATGTAAGTTCAGTCTGTGTAATGTAAGTGTAAATGTAAGTGTTTATCTTGAAAATATTAGGTTACTAAAATATAAAAAATATTTAAGTTGTTTTCAGCAAAAAGATGATTATGCTAACAGGCATTTTACTTGCTAAAAAGCATAATCTATCAATCAGACTACTTTATACAACAGGTTTTTCAGCAAATTTTTGATTATGCTGATAATTTAGAGGCCTTTGAAATTTCTGTATCAAATATGATACAATAAGTTTAAGAGGGTTTATGGCATGGTATTTTTTTTAGCTACAATGGTACTAAATTATTACCATATTCATATAGCATTCAGTATATTCTAAAGAATAGTGTGGTATTACAATGGCAATTTAATCTTCATATTTTGTTTTCAAATAATCTTGATTATTAAAGCCATAAAATGTTATGTTGGTCAAGATTGCTTCATAATGTGGCAGTTTGAGAGGACACGAAAAATAATAGAGATGTTTTCAGAAAAGGACTTTGTGAAAAGTTCTCTGACACAATCATACTTATTGACTCCGAAGCAAACATCCCAGCAGTCTGATAGAGTTACAAGGAGTAGCTTGTTTGTGGATGGCAGATGCTGGCAGTAAATTGAAAGCGAGTCTATTGAGTGAGATGGTGAATGTTTCAAAAGAGGATCTGTTGAACCCCTGAGGTTCTGCATTAACCCCAGTGAGAAAGAGCAGGCAATTAGAGTGAATTGCGTTGTTTCTTTCTTCACTTTGTATGCAAATGTGCTCAGAGGGTGAAAGTCTTTCTTGAGAAACCCAGCAGGATCTCCCTCAAAAAAAGCCCTGAGAGGAGCAGAATGAGGGGATTCTTAAAACATGCACGTAACTTTTCCTCAGTCTGGAAAAGTGTTGCTGTTGTGTTTACTGATAAAATTGCTGCTAGCCTTTGTGTGGGATGGTAAGGCACAACTAGAATGATGGATTTGTTCTGTGTGAAAATGCACAAAGCCAGTTGCTTATAATTTATAATCCCTTGGCTCTTCTCTTCACTGGCACATAAAGGGAGTGTAGCGTTTCTGTTCAAAAACATACTAAGCAACCTTCCTGTCAACTGCCTAAAAACAAAAAAAAAAACTCACATGGATCCTTAACTCAAGCTATACTCTCATTTATACAGCACACACTCAAATATTGTGTGAAATAGTCCATTTTGTGTGAAGTACTATGATGCTGCCTGCTTAGGGCAAAGCTGACCTCTATATATATATATATATATATATATATATATTACATTTTAAGCCATTAAATGCAAAAAACATTTAAAAATAAATCTGATCATCAGCCACACTTGTACCTGCAGCTACAAAAAAATCAGAAAGGAAAGTCAGCATCTAGTTAAGTGGCCTTGTTTAGTCTAATGTAAACAAGTTGTATTGATATTTTTTGCTCATGTAAAGGTGAAAACCTCACAGTTTTCTCTGAATGTTATCATTGAATTGAGGGAGAATTCAAAACTCAAGTGTCTTAGAGATTTCCAGACTAGAAGTAAAATGATTTAATCTTCCCTATATTGTCCTATATCTTTAAACAGATGTAAATTCTGAGTTATGAGAGTGCACAAACGCTAAGACGTCATAGTTCGGTCATGAAAGGACCCGCAGGCCCCCACCTTGTGCTTTGATGCGGGTCTGGAACGTGTCCCATAGAAACTCTGTCAGATTATTTGAAGTAACTGCATACCACCACTTCTCGTACCCTCCTGGGTTTTTTGACAAAGTGACATTCCCACAACAGTTCCTTCACGGTTGGGTCTCTGCTCTCTTAAAATGACCCAGGCAAAGCACTCATTTTGCTTGTGAACAGGTGGGTAGGATAAACTTAAGCAAAAGGATATGAGGTGCTGTGCTCTATTTAAAAAAGCATGGCTAAAAGGGCTCGCAAAACCTCTGGGTGTAAGGACAGGATACAAATTTTCTTTAAATGTTAGACGGCAGCTAATGCCACTATGGGCTGTGCACAGCAAGGCTAAATATATATGACACGCCACTTTTAAAAATAAAGGTTCTTTATTGGCATCTATAGTTCTATATCTTTTTGAAATATATCTCTTATGCTCACCATGGCTGCATTTTTTGATAAAAAAAATATGATAAAACATTAATATTGTGCAATATTATTCCAATTTAAAATAATTGTTTTCTATTGTAATATATATTAAAACGTAATTTATTCCAGTAATGCAAAGCTGAATTTTCAGCATCAGTACTCCAGTCTTCAGTGTCACATGATCCTTCAAAAATCATTCTAATATGCTGATTTGCTGCTCTTGAAAATTAATCTTTTGTAATAAGTGTATATTCTTAAAAAAAAAAAAAAAAAAAAAGAATCATCTTGAAAGAATCACACTGTATTGTAAGTGTCACTTGTGTCCAAACATGTCATAAACATCTTCAAAGAAGCTGATTTACATACAGTCTACATAATCATCTAACACAAACGTAAGTGTTGCAAAAGCAACCTAGGTGTGCTATCAGAGCTGTGATTGTAACAACTAAAAACATTGAGAAATTCCACTGAACAGTTGCATAAGCAGACAGCAACTTGTTAAATCCCTGCTGCAAAGTGCTGTTCTATGACGACCATCTTCTCAGCATCTCAGACTATCCTGAGGGAACTTCAAACAGCACCAAGACTTTAAAGGCATAAACAACAGCCTTTGAACATGCTACCTGATAGCAGATAATGTAAACATAGGTTTACAGAAAGCTCTTCAAAAACAAGCTCGAGAAGACACAACTCACTTCCCTCTAGACAAAACAAGGTAATAACAGCCATCTAACACAGCAGGCTCTCTAATTTAACACTGTGCTGCTGGAGAACTTTTTCTCTAACGTCCAAGAGTGCAGTTTAATCTTAAACTGTGGCTAGTAAAGACTTTATCACTATCTGTAGAAGTTTGGTTTTCCTCTGTATTGTTCTTGGCTGCAAAGTTGGCTTGCTAAAAATCCCCATTTACTCATTTTTTACTCATTTATTAGTAGTGCTTGCTACAGCAAGCAACATCACTATTGCTTATACTTAGTGTTGAGTTTTTCAAAACCTTTAACTCTAATTATTAAACTTTGCTAATCTATCTATCTATCTATCTATCTATCTATCTATCTATCTATCTATCTATCTATCTATCTATCTATCTATCTATGCACTAAAAATATCCAGAACTTAGGCTACTAAATAAATAAATAAATAAAAAGTAGTTTAGTAATAGTATACTTCATAGTCTACTTTCATAAACTAACTTTCATGCAACTTTTGGTGAGTACACAGCAGTTTACTACTGTAACACTTAAAGAAAACTCAAAAATATACTTTTATAAACCAAAAAGTGGGCCAATTTAGCCCTAAGAAGAAGTACTGAAAAGCAATAGTATTCTGATGAATGTGCTTTTTATTGACATTTCTATATAGAAACCTGTATGTCATGTATTTAAATATATTTGTAATTCAGTACATTTAAAATATAATGACTTTAAATGTACTATTGAATATCACACTACAGTTACAATTATAATTTACATGTGCTTTACATGTGCTTCAGTATAATAGTCAACACGTCTAAATTAAGCACCTAATGTACTTTAAAGTAAACATTTGACATTGAGTGCACATTTTAAGTATACTTAAGTTTGTTAATAAACAGCCATGAAAGTGCACTCTCTTCAAGTGCACTTAAGTGGCCTTGTATTTCATTAATATTACCTGCAAATAGTTTTTATAAACAATACTTAAGTACACTACAAGTGCACATTCAGTAAGTAAGCACACTTTTTGTTCATAATGGAAGCACAGCTCACAACATTTAAAATATAGTTGCACTTTCACATTTATTCTTTTTCTTTTTTTACCAATCATGCATATTTTGGCCATTTGTTGAACAGAAGCAAACTTTAATGAGTTTTGTTTGTAAGACAGCATGCTGGATTAAAATGTCTGGACAGCCATTGCTTCTGGCTGCACAGTCTGTTAAGAACAACAAATTGCGAATGCCTGTCACTCCTTTGCCAACAGCACTTATGTCTTCAGATTTTAATACAAGGCACCACATTTGTGTCTGTCTGCTTGGATGAATAATGCATGCAGTTCTGATTCAGGTCTGTTTTGCTTGGGGACCAGGTAGAAAGCTTGATCAGTTGTGTTCGGTTTCCCTCTGGGCCACTACAAAAGGCTCTGCTCGTGTATCTAGGGGACTGTGAACATAATTGCAGTGATATAGAGGCCCCTCTCCCCCCACATGCATCTATGTCTCATTAGGTTTATGTTTTTTTCACACCACTTATTAACGATGAGAGTCCAGAGAGAAATAGCAAGAGAGGTTTCTAAGATTACATAAGATGCACCGCATGTTTTTTTTTTTAAATTTTATTGTGGTAGGTGGTTAATGAGCTCGATCCACTACAATCCCCCTGACAGGATTAACCCTCAATCCCTCGACTCCTCAAAGCACTTCTTTTTCTCCTCTCCTAGTTTCCTCCTCCAGTACAAACCCTTTCCCACCTCCCCACTTCATTCCAGTAATTGCTTCGATAGTATGTATTAAACTTTGTCTTGAAGGAGAGGTTAAGACAACAGTCTTTGCCTAGTAAAGTGTCTATATATAAATACCTCATTATCAGGCGTAATCATTGCGGCAGCATATCTTTCCCTACTTTCAGCCCCATGCTAATTATATTTTCAAACATTTGTCAATGTCAAAACTCTTGTCACTGGCAACTATAAATGACTTATAGTTGTTTCAAGCAGAATAGTTGACAGGCTTGTCCAAACTGTATACATACATTAATCTTGTTTGACAGTTTAACGGGCTAATATTATATATTTGTAAAACATTTTCTTCCTGATTGAAAGTTAGTATCCCCCACCCCTCAGAACTGCTATAATTTAGTTTTTATGAGCATTGCCAATCTTTTTCTGATCCATAGAACTGTTTTGACTTTAAAAGACTTCATAAAAAGCTCATTGCATTTGAAATGAAAGTGCTTTGAGTTTACATAGGTTATATAATACATTTTTTAAAGCTTAGCTGCACATTTGCTGTCCTGTCTGCTTTTATACCATTAAAAAGTTTGGGGAACGGTAAGATTTTCTAATGATTTTGAAAAGTGTCTTATGCTCACCAAGGCTCTATTTATTTAATCAAAATTCAGAAACCCCCCAGCCAGCAATATTATGGAATATTACAATACTTATAATATATTATAAACTTCTATTTCATTATATTTTAAATGTAATTTATTCATGTGATGCAAAGCTGTATTTTCAGTATCATTTGCAACATTACTCCAGTCTTCAGTCTAACATGATTCTTCAGAAATCATATTTGCTGATCATGAAACAAATATTACTATCAATATACATATGGTATGATTTCATAGTTGAATGTAAGGAGATGGATGTATTTTCTCTTGTGTGCTAAATAAAACTTCCCAATATACACAAGTGCAGTGATCCAGTCACTATAACTCATACTGACTCTGAGTATCTGTGTAGTTTCTCAGATTTACTCGTGTTTAACCCGTGGGTTATGGATCTGAAAATATGGATTACCCTTACAGTTTTGCTCCAATGTTATGCTGTTTTGATATATATATATATATATATGGTAATGATTTAAAATATTGTCCAATTTCCAGCTTATGCTTGCCATAAATGTCTGCACTGATAAGAAGAGGTTCAAACTTGTTTAACAATAAGGACCCCCAATAATGATGATGTACCCATTTATAATGTTTATAATAAAACATAATAATAACACATAAAGTAAAACTTGTTAAACTGTTAAAATATATAAACTTGGAGAGATCATTTTTATTTATTTATTTTTTTTTTTAAATTTAGTTTAGATTTATCTGTAAATCACTTTTCACAGTAATTATTATTCCAAACCATGGTTACATTATTTAACGTGTACATTTACACTTATTCATTTGGCAGATGCTTTTATCCAAAGTGACTTACAGTCGAGGGGGAAAAGGTTTTTTTTTTTTTTCTCAACTGTAAAGTAACAGTTGAAAATTTTAAAAATTTCAAAGTAACATAGTTACATGTGATACATGTACTTACTATAGTAATAACTGTAAATTATGCATAATTACAAGCAACTAGTCCTAAACCAAACATTAACACTAATCTTAACCCTATAGTTGGTACATGTAGTTAATTAATATTACTCAGTACTTATTTATGTAATTACAATGTAACAAATTGACAAATAAAGTGTTACCAAAAATAGTGCATTAAACATACAATATTTTTTTTAGGTATAAAATCACCAATTGTTGCAGACCAGTGCTTTTAAAAAAAGAAAGAAAGAAAAAAGAAAATAAACATTTAAATTTAGTAAATCAATCAATCAATAAAAGTGAGCCAATTGCTTTTCTAAAATGCAGCTACATTTTTAATGTAACAATTTACAATGTGTGATGAAAGTGTATGATATTATAAAGGCAATATGCTTGCAAAATTAAATACAGTAAGTGGCTTTTATGTTACTGTGCTGAAACAAAAGCAAATTATGACAATTTAATTGTAAAGATTAAAAAATGTATATTATTTTTTTACGCACTGTTAGAATGCTATTTGATTTTACAGTACATATTATTACAAAGTACCCTGTTAAACAATTTTGCATTAAACCATAAATAAATATTTATTTTAGGGATAAAACAGGTGTACTATATAGCAGGATATTTCATTTACTTGTTTCTAAAGTAAGTGTACAAACTAAATATTGGATGGCACAAATGGCCAAAATTTGCAAAAGCACCAGTTCTAGCAGCCAAAAAAATTATTTTATTTTGGAAATTGTAATATATATATTGTATCTTAAATACACTGGATACAACCATCTGCAAAATGCAATTTTGTCTTTTTGGGTGCAATACTCATTAGATAGTCCTGGACTATCCATGGGTGTCCCTTCTGATGCTCAGACTGTCCTCTTTGAGCTCTGTTTCTTGTATTGCTAGTGTGTGTCCTACGATAGTCCTGCTGTTTTTCATATCTGTGCTGTCTGTCAGTATGAATCGTCCTTTGATACTCACCCTCTCCGTGCCTCTCTGCTCCTAGGGAACTAATGCCCAAAACTCAGGAGGGTCAGCTGACCATGGAGAAGACACCAAGCTACTTTGTAACCAAGGAGGTCCCAGGCCGGATCCACGCCATGTCCAAGGACACGAAGCTGATAGTTGTGGTTAGAGACCCAGTAACCCGGGCGATCTCGGACTACACGCAGACCCGCTCAAAGAAACCCGACATCCCGTCCTTTGAGAGCTTGACTTTCAAAAACATCACAGCCAATCTAATAGACACCTCGTGGAGCGCGGTGCAGATCGGCATGTACGCCAGGCATCTGGAGCAGTGGCTGCAGTTCTTCCCCATGAACCAGCTGTTGTTTGTGAGCGGGGAGCGTCTGATCAGCGACCCGGCCAGGGAAATGGCCCGCGTACAGCACTTCCTGGGCCTGAGGAGGGAGGTCACGCACAAACACTTTCACTTTAACCCCACCAAGGGCTTCCCTTGCCTCAAAAGAGCTGAAAGCAACAGCAAACCACACTGCCTCGGCAAAACTAAAGGCCGCATGCATCCAAACATCCATCCTGATGTGATTCAAAGACTGCGAGAGTTTTATAAGCCATTTAACAAAAAGTTCTACCACATGACCGGCCATGACTTTGGCTGGGACTGATTTTTTTTATTTTTTTTATTGTTTTTGGGAAATAATTAATTGTAAAAAGTATAGAACTCTATTTTATAATAATTTATTGAAAATAATATACTCACTCGGCTGCCTATCTGTTGTTGTACGTACTGCGAGTTTCTACCTTTTACATTCCAGTCAAATCTGTAAGCTTGATATTTTGTCTTTTCTAATGGGAAAAAAATTGTTTGGAATTTAGGAGAGGGGATGTTTGACAAAGGAAAATAGCACAATGAAACTAATTACGGGTATATGATGAGTCATTCCAGTTGCATAACAGGCCCTAATTTTTTCTTTAGTAAACATTATCTACTGTTTTTTTTTTTTTTTTTTTTGAGGATTCCAGCATGTCATCCTTCATTTTAAAGGGTCATTATTTAGTCTCAGCTGTTCCAAAGTCACATTTTGTGGATCAATACTCATAAAGCTAGACAAATTGTTAATTATGGCAGAAAAATGAGGTTTGGGACACCAGCTGTTTAGCTTCATTTAAGAAAATGTAATTTTCTACATAAGCATTACACGGAAAATCTGTGAAGACGGATATTTTAACTGTGTTTGAATCTCTGTTACAAAAGTATGGGACTGTATTTATAATTCTCAAGATGAGAAAGGCAACGCAATGCAGCTCGGCAGAAATGTCCACACATCTCTGTCTATGTAATGACTTCATGTTACTGTAAGATTTTGCATGAAACTTGTCAATAAATGTTTTTCTTAAAAAAAGAATCTAAAGGGCCTTTTCAGCATGAATATGAAATGGAGAAGTTCAGTTAACTCATTTCATACCTTACAGGAATAGCAAAAAGGGAAATTGAAATTTCCCTAGTCATGATTATTTTTCATACATCAATGGTTGAGTTTTATTCAACCTCTACTGTGTACTTTCAAATGCTGTTGTTTTTATAATGAATCTGAAGAAAATGAGTTCAAAATGATTGTACACTTGTTTCTTTCCAACTTCAAACCAAACAGTCCTGTCAGAGGTACGAGACACTGAGTATTTCTGTGCTGTGAAGAAATAAATCTATTTTTACCAGAGCGTAACATGTTGTATATTCTAGTGTTTATTGATATATATATATATATATATATATATATAATATTTTTTCATGGTTTCCACAAAAATATTAAGCAGCACAATTGTTTTCAACACTGATAATAATAAAAAATGTTTCTTGAGCAGCAAATCAGTATATTAGAATGATTTCTGAAGGATCATGTGCCACTGAAGACTGGAGTACTGATGCTGAAAATTCAGCTTTGCATCACAGAAATAAATTACATTTTAAAGTATATTCAAATAGAAAAGAGTTATTTTAAATTGTAATAATATTTCACAATATTAAATGCATAAGAGCATAAGAGACTTCTTTCAAAAAAAAAAAAATCTTTCTGACTCCAAAGTTTTGACTGGTAGTATATTATAGCCTAAAATAGCCTTATTTCAAATAATTAGAAAACAATCATTTCTAAAGAAACTTTGATTCATTTATTTGCACATATATTCATATCTCATTGTACTTACACTAACCTGTTGCTGTTTCCGCCACAGAATTAAAAAAAGTAATTGTGAGTTTATATCTCACAATTGCAAGTTATAAACTTGCAATTGCAAGTTCTCACAATTTTGACTTTTTTTTTATTTTATTTTTTTAATTCTGAGTTCACATAGCTATTATTACTTATTTCCCCAGAATTCTGAGTGTATATCTCACAATTTGATGATTTTTTTTATTTTTATTTATTTATTTATTGTTTCAGATACTTTGTTTACGTCACGATTCAGATGGGTTTTTTTTGTTTTTGTTTTTGCAATTGCAAGTTTATGTCTCACAGTTGCAGGTTATAAACTGAATTGCAAGTTTACATCTCACAATTTTGGCTTTTTTCAGAATTCTGAGTTTCAGCTCGCAATTTTTCAGAATTATAAGCTTACATCTCGCAATTCTACTTTTTTATGCTAAAGACTTAACCCAAATGAAAGTAATTACAGTGATGTTCATTGGTGACCTATTCTTCATTTCCTGCAAAAATGGAAATAAACATCTGTTGTCATTTGTTAATCACTACTGACCACTGTCAAAAGAAGCTCATTTGAATGTAACAGGAGTTCGCCGGTTTGAATTTCTTCAATCGTACTGTTTAAACCGTCAGATTATCTTTAACCATCAGACCAACCACAATATCACTACCAATTCAACCACTATTTTTCATTCTGGTGAGCTGCTTTCTGAGGCTTTGGGAGAAAGCATAGCCTTTAGCACTCGTTGTTCACAGGAGACCATTTTAAGGGTGGAGATGTTTCCCTTGGGCTCCCGAAACAGCACCTGCTGTTAACTGACACATCATGACCACCGTTACCTTGGTGATCCAAGAGAAATTAGAGCCTTACAAACACTCAAATAACTCCCTGTCCCTGTCCCTGCATTTCAAACACTTTACTTCCCATATACATAAAACAAACTATTCAACATAACTGTAAAATTAAAGCAGCTTCATTGTGTTCTTGCATTGACAAGCCTGACAAACTCATCACTTCACAACTTCAGTCAGGATGGCGTTTTACACTTGAGGCAGTCTGGAAAATGCCCTCCTCTTTAGTCCCACGATTTTATGTAATCAACAAGCAGTGATGACCTCCATCTATTATCAGGCAATCTTTAACGGCTTACAAATGGCCCTCGTTTAGCTGTTAGCATGACTTAAAAGAAGCCCCTGGCGATAGTGGGATGCCAGGCAGAGCTCATGAAGAAGCACCCTCTCAGCAATTATACAGGGAGAAGGTAGAAACAAGCTGTAAATGCTTTTTCCCAGCTGGGGGATTGTTGTTTGCACAGATACCTGCAGGCTGATATGTGCTAAGCTGCTGTTGTTTGACGGGTGAGAAAAACAGAGAGCAGACACCTGACAATCCACAGCATGAGTGAGCCGACAAGCCCTGCTGCTATTAGAGGGAATAACACAGGAAAACTGCCCAAAAACACCCCGTTCTGGAAATTTTATGTAACAGAGTGTTTATTATTTTTGTTCTAGGACATATATGTGTGTGTGTGTATATATATATATATATATATATATATATTTTTTTTTTTTTAATGTCTGCCTATCATTAGAATGTATAGCCCTTCGTAATTAACACATGTCGGTATGTTTGGATGTGCAATAAACAAAGTTAGTAATGTTTTTGAAAGAAGTCTCACCAAGGCTGCATTTATTTGATCAAAAATACAGTATAAACAATAATATTGTAAAATATTACTACAGTTTAACATAACTATTTTCTATTTATATATTTTCAAATTTATTTCTGTGATGGTAAAGCTGAATTTTCAGCTTCATTACTCCAGTCTTCAGTGTCACATGATCCTTCAGAAATCATTCTAATATGCTGAAATGCTGCTCAAGAAACATTTCTCATGATTATCAATGTTGAAAGAAAAAGTATAATGCTATATGCGAGAAAGATTACATGAGCCCAGAGACAGCCACCTGTTCCTATAGACAGACTGAAAAGGCTTTAGGTCGACTTTGGCCGACTAAGGAGTCTATAAACTGGCTTTGACTATGGCCAACTTAAACACTTGTCCTGTCTGGAACACTTGGATACACATGGTATAATAGTCAACGTTATTAAGAGCATTAAATAATAACATATGTACTTCATGTGCAAATATTCAAGTCCCTGAGGTATGTTATAGCCTATATTAAAAAAAAACAAAACAAAAACGATATTGATTAAAACCCTGCATGGCTCACAAATTTTTCAGTTTCAGTTTCCAGACACATATAATAAGACTATTCCAGTGGCCGTGGCTGTGGCTGTTTATCATTGCAGTAGCTGCTAGTGCTGCTAACTCGCTCTGGACATTGCAAAGTAATAAAAAACAGATTCAACATCTTTTAATGCTCTGGTTTCTTCAAATTGGCCTTCATCTGTGGAGGAAATGGTGTTGATTTTAATGCTATTGTGTGTAATTTTTTTAGATTTTAAAATACTCCTTCATTCAGTGTATTTTAGAGATAAGCTATGAAAACTATCCATCAACATTCACATTCATCTCAATGGGTGGTGCGCACACATTTTAAGGTCCAATTCTCGCTATTGACAAACCATTAACTATGACTTTTAGGATTAGGGATGTAGAATATGGTCATGCAGAATAGGTGCTTTATAAGCACTAATAAACAGCCAAGTTAATAATAGGCATGCTAAAAAGCAACTAGATAGTGAGAATTGGTCCCTATACTAAAGTGTTACCTTTATTTATATATTTAAACATTTAGGTACCATATTTAGGTAGCATTCATTTCATAAACAGTAAGTGACTTTGCAATATGTTCCATTAAACTTTTTTAATTTAGTTTGAGTGCTATATTTGGCCCAAATGTGCTTATTGTAAAACCCATTATAAACTTATTTTAAACAAATTAAAACTTGGCTTGGTAATGAGCATGATATTCTTCACAGAGGTTAAATCCCTTTTGTTTTAGAAGCCTTTAAACTGTTCAAGCCCTTGTATGCTGGGTAAAGCACTTGACTTTCTTAATACCAGCCATGCCAGAGTTGTAGGCTTTAGGCTTTAGCAAATAAGATTAGTGAATTTTACATATGGTTCTCAACATGGGCCCTAATCTGAGTTTGAGAGTGGGCTGGATTTCCTTGCTAAAAATGTCTTCATTGCTGACAGTATAAGCTTTATATAAATACAGTATTACTTTACCATGAAAAACGAGATTTGCTTTATACGCACTTAATCTGTATATACAGCAGCACTTGTAAATAGAGTACTACTTTTGATATGAGGAGAAAAGACATAAAGAAATCATCTTTCAAAGAGATATTCTTTTTGATGAATATCAGCCACTGATTAGTTGACATTTAATTATAATTTAATTGTCTCTTTTCTTTAGCACCGATGCATTTCACAAGTAAAAACTTTAAATTAGTTTCCCGCTTCGATTGTGCCAACTTGGATGGAGCAAGATTCCTGAGCTCCTAAAAGAAGTACAACAAGCCTAATTCAGTAAAGATGGGAAATCACTATTCTCACATTAGTAGCAGATGGTAATATTTATCCCCTGCTGGCAGCCCTAAAATAAGCCTGATCTCAGCTCAAGAGGACAAAAAGAGATAAAGATCCTCTATTTCCACTATAGTACTGTGACATTGACCCAGTGTCATCCTCATAATCACAGTAATGGGGTATGAGGACCCCCAGTTGGATTACAATGACCTCTCTGTTGTCTGTCCTTGTTATCCAGTACCATCTACAACTCAAGCCAGTGTAACCTGGCTTTAAGCATCAAGAAAGCTCTGAATGTAAAGGAGCTCACCGTATGTCTGAGGTGCGGTGGGTCAACCGGCTTGGCTCTTAGAGATAAGGGTGGTTATCTCGTCCTCTCTTATTTCTTCTTCTCATGCTGAATCTGTCTCTTTAAAGTCAACATAATTTAAGCTTTAGCCACACCCATCCTCAATTCAAGAGTTTAGAAGATATGACTATATGATGACTATAAAAAAAAAAAAATATATATATATATATATATATATATATATATATATATATATATATATATATATATATATATATTTTTTTTTTTTTTTTTTTTTTTTTAAGCAACACACTTCAAACTAACCTTTATTACTGAACATTTAGATGGTAGAAAGAAGGGCTAGATGTGAACGTTTTCAGAAGGATATCTTAGTAATTATGAAATATTAAATCAAAAGCCTTTATACAAACCTTTTCAATTACACATTTTTTATACAGCAGTTGATTTTGTTGTTTCAAATATCAAGTTCAAGAGTTTCTTTAGAATATTCATTTCAGTAAATCCTGTACTGTAAATTAAACATTATCATATTTTTGTAATATAGTTAGCTAGTTCACAATAGCAAAACATATTAGGATACACTTATGCATATATATATATATAGAGAGAGAGAGAGAGAGAGAGAGAGAGAGAGAGAGGACAAAGAGTTCTGTTCTCACTTACTTCCCTGTTACTATCCATCCTGTATACTTTTTACACTTTCTAAAAAAAAATACTCTATCACAACTAAATGAGTGGTAAAAATGTGGAAAAAAAACTGATGGTTTTATTTGAGCACCCCGACCAGCAACATGGTTCAACCAATGGCATCAGTTTGGGGGCGGGGCTTTCTGCTTGTGTGACCAATGGCAGACGGGAGTGTTTGGGAAACCTGTTTGAAAACATTTGTTATTTTGCAGTTCTGTTTGGTGCAGCTGTAGTGAAAAATTACTATCTTCACTTAATCTTTTGCTCTTTGAACTAATGGAAGCATTCCTAAGAATTGCTTAATATACTACTCAAGTTCAGCACATGTACATGAAAACGGTTTAAGTGTGTAAAATGTGTAGCTAGACATTTTATTAATATCTAATATGCAAAAAAAAAAAAAAAGTCATGTAGGCCTGAAACTTTTAACTGAAATGCAAAAGCTTGTGTGAGAAAGAAGAAATGCTTCTTCTTAAACCAAACTTGTGGTGAGAGCAAAGGTCCATCAACAGATGTCTGGACAGCTAGTGTGAATTCTTTACAAAACATCACATTTTCTACAAAACTGCCACTTCAGCGTTAAACATCTCTCTGCTAGAACGTTTTCTTGTCCGTTTGTCATGAAGGTTGTATTTTGTGTTTCTGTGGATGCTGCTGCTCCCTGTTCAAACTCTTCTGCTCTGCTCTGAACATCGGAGTCCTGATTCGTTACAGACCTACTTTGCAGAATTCCAAATGTTTCCATGGTTTCTTGCCTGGGCATGTCACTCCCTGTCACCTAGGCAACACTCTCTGTTCTCCTGGTTCTTTATTCAGCACACTTTTGAGGAGAGATCTGAAAGACTTTTCCCTTCTTCACTGTAGGATTGTCACTTACGGTGGGCAGAATGAAAACGGAGGAGATAATAATAATAAGTTTATTTTATATAGCGCCTTTCTGCAAACTCAAGGTCGCTTTACAATATCAAAAGAGATCCACGACAGCAGACAAAAAAAAAAATAAATAAATAAATACAGATAAACATTAAATCCATGGCATGAATCAGATCATACAGCCAGAGATCAGAGAAACAAGGAAGGAAAATATATGTTTTAAGATGGGTTTTGAAATACTGTAATGAAGAAAGGTCACAAATGTGTTTGGGAATAGAATTCTAGAGTGTAGGGACAGAGATACAAAACACTCGTCCACCAGAAAAACAAAAAACAAAAAAGATTTTGTAAGGAAAGAGTACAATATTGAAATCTTATTTACTTTTTTTAATGTGGGGGGGGGGGGGGGGGGGGGGGGGTAATTTTATTATTATTATTATTATTATTTTTATTTATTTATTTATTTATTTATTTATTTTTTCCAGAAATGTCCAACTTCATGATCCAACACTGTAAAATGTCCAAATGTCCAACTTCATGATCCAACACTGTAAAATGATTTTTTTTTTTTTTTTTGTAAATGAAACAAAGATTACTGGAATATGTTTTACAAGAAAATACTATTTCAGTCTTTCTACTGCGAAATTTCACATTTAATTCAATGTGTTACTTGCTGTTTCTTTATAATTAATTGATTAATTTCTGACTGAGCAGTTTTACACCAGTCACACCAATTTTTGATTTGATTTGATTTGATTTGATAGACTTTATTAATCCCACACCAATTACTTGAATACACCAATTAAGTGAATCAAATCCCAATGTATAAAACATTATTTACAGACTAATATTCAGTTTCACTTGAAATACGCCACATGAACATTAAATGCATTGTCAGTGTAGTTTCAAGTTGGAGCACATGATGCTAACAGCCTTTTAAACCGGCTGTACATACTGAATTCCACAATTTTCGCATTCATTCAATTCATCAATGGGCTGAATTGAACAGGAGTCGGTTTCTGTGGCAAGGCTGCCTGAGATCACACCAGATCTGAGGCCTCTGTAATGATCCTGAAATTATTTCCAAACTTGCCTTTCTACCATGCTGTCTTTGAAGTCTCGTTTTCACCTACATCTTCAGATCCCACAATGGACCAGCTAACATTTTCTATTAGCAGGGTCTGTAGTGTTATACATAGGGTCTGTTTATCCAGGCACATATGCAAACACATGTGTCAACATCAAATAAAAAGTCAGCAGTGGGGATTTCATTCTTTAACATACCAACACACATTGTACAGTATGTAGATAGTTTGTTCTCATTTTAGTCTCTGCACCAAAATAGTGAGCATCTAACACGGCTTTAATGTTCCTGACATGTGAAATAATGAAAAGGCAGATGGAATCTTTCTCATCCTTTCATGCCGCATTGCAAACAAGATGATACTATCATAAATCAGCTGCTGCCACCTGATTCTGACATGAAACCTTTGAAAATACTTTCACAGTTGAGAAATGCATACGCTTTACAAACATGTTGCCGTTTTACAGTCAAGCAAAACTGAACATATTTACTTATATTTATATAAACATGTTCCTTCTACACAATTCATTGTTATTTCAAATACATGCGAGACGCATTTTTAAGTCAAACTTTAACTGAAAATAATGGTGTGAAAATAAAGGAGGGTGCAACAACAGACAAAACTGCCAAACTGATGCAGGTGTACAGACCACCAATTAAAAAGTGTACACAACTGCAAGAATCCTGTATGAACATCCCTTAAAGCCCAAAGTATTAATTTTTATGTGTATGTTATTTTAGGACATGCTAAGCGTTTGCATCAAAACCAAAATATACTTCAGGCTTTAGAGTGCAAAACAAATTGCTACATGTGCACTACCATTCTTTATAAAGCAGCAAGTGGACCTGTTGAAGACCGGTGTCAGGTCATGGAAGTTCCTCAGGTCATCCTCTGACTGGGGCTTTAGCACTGTCTGTCTATCAGCTGGTGTCATTTTCCATTTATGATCTGCTAAATAATTCAGACCTCAATTTCTCTGTTAAATGTCATCCCACACTTTCTATGCAGAAAGGAGAAGTTTGAAATGAGCAAAAAGGTCCAGTTTGCTTTGTCCATGATAATGGAGTGACTACAGCATGTGTGCTTGAGGTACAAGAAGTGTTTTGCTGTTAGGAACTGATGAGTTTCACATGACAGATCTATTCTTCTGATGGCTCTCTTTTATTTTAATGAGTAAATGGATTTTATGTATATATGCAGGGCCTAAAATTAACACTCGCCAAGCGCCAAATGCGAGTAAAAATCAGCGTTGGCGAGTATATGTAACAGTGTCAGTCGCCAGTTGGCGGGTAAAACTTTTACGAAATATAACAATGCAATGTAGTGAGAACAACAGCCAGTTTTTAAAGAGATTCGCTGTTTCTGACGTAAGCGAATAAAATAATCTTTTCCGAAGACAAGATCCTCGTGACTAGCCCCTGATAGCACACGTAAATCTCGGAGATGTCTAATTGACGTCTGCATTTAAATCTGCAAGACGTATTTTTTAGGGTGTTTGCTCATCTACAATACATTTATAGGATGTCTCCTTTTAGATGTCAAATAGACGTCTATTAGATGTCTTTAAGATGTTTATGATTTAGAATGTATGTAAAACTGACATCTTACAGACGTCTGTCAGACTTTTGAAGACAGAAGATGCTTTCCAGATCAAGAGATCTTTAACAGATGTCTTGCAGACATACGTGTGCTATCTGGGGCTGTTCTGTCACAAGAGTGAATCAAATAGCCTAATAGGATACAAACGGACTGAGAAGGTCAGAGCAGTGTGATGGCCCGCTTGTTCCTAGACACGGTTCTAATAACTTTTACCTGAGAAGATATTGCTGCTTCATTTCCGAAGATTAACTTTTTCCTTCTTTGTTCTTCATAACCCGAGAATGTGGCGACACATTCAGTACCTGGGGTTGCGCCGCCTAAACGGTGCATTGAAGTAGGCTTTAGTCTGAAAGGTTGCTCATTCGGCTGTACACATACACTGCCACTTCAGACAGCACACCAGTAGTGCTTCAATGGACGAAAACACACACTTATGTCAAAATACGCGGTTTTGGCGAGTTACCTCGTAAACATAGTCTTAAATGAGCAATAAAGTCTTAAATGACCATAAAGAGTTGGGAGAAAATAGGATATGTGTCAGATCCGCAACATGTGCATCAGCTTTTAAAGAGACGAGCGCTGCTTTTAAAGTAAAACCTGCTGAAGTCTGTCATTGATGTAAATCAAAGAACAATAAAAAAAAAGAAAGAGAAATCACTCGACTGCTCTAGTTGTTGATTAACTTTTGTGGCTTGAATAAAGATTAATCTGTATAGTTTATGCATATACAATTTATATAATTTATGTGAAGATTGTTTTAAAATCACTTAATATTTCAGAGCCTATTAAATGTTAAAAATAATGGCTTTCAATTATACTGTAATGTTGAATGGCTATAATTAATAGGTAAAATTGAGGGAAAATGCATTTAATAGAGACACCAGTAGGTATCAATACTTCATTAATAATAGGCTACTTAGTAAAAAGATAATCGATTGACAGACAGCACTAATGTTAACCTTTTATAGATTTTAGATTTCAATTAAATTTCAAATTTTATAGGTCCCCCCAGAAAGAGATCGGGACGGCCCCCACCCCCTTGGCCCCCTTCAAATTTTCAGTTCGATAATCCGGCCCTCAAATGAAGCTAATTGAACAGCCCTGCTCTAATCTGTTAACATTGGTGTGGAAAAAAATATGCACCACATACGCACTGCAAACGGAGTATGTGTGAAACTGGCATAACATCATGGCCTGCTGCGTTTGCAGAAAACATGCAAAGGACAAGAATCTCAATATTTTTTAGGGACAAAAAAAAAAAGAAAGATAAATCAATAAATGTGTTTGTTGTCTTTTTCTTGTAAGTAAAGTAAAGGACAAATTAAAAACATTGTAAACATGTTTAGTCATTGTAATAGTAATAACTGGCTGTTTTTGCAAAAAGAGTGTCATGGCCGGTAAAAAAAATTTTGGCCGGTAAATTTTATCAGGTCACCGGCCATTGGCAGGTGTGGCAAAAAGTTTGTTTTAGGCCCTGTATATATGTATATACAAAAATTAATTGTATCAGTCTTAGTTCAGCAAGGCTGTTTCTTGTATTCCTGTAGTAAAAAAGTAGAGTATGTTACTAACAATGTCAATGTCATGGGTTTGATTCCCAAATGAAGCAATGACATGAATATTGCAGGGATTTTAGTGAGCTTTGTATTTGGCCATTAAGTTTCCTATAGATCGTGACATTACACTCCTTTTGCAACCCTTCCTTAAAGCTTGCGAGAATAAGAGTGTTAAAACTGCGAAGTGTTAATCGAGTCTGATTAAAGCTCCAGCAGCAAAATACTAGGTAGAGTTATTAAAAAATAAATAAATAAATAAATAAAAACTACTGGATGTATTAAAAAACACTGATAGACTAATTTGATCATGTAACTGTTTGTTTACAATATTGTCCAAACAATTTTCAAACAAATTGTCTCTTGCTTTGGTTTAATATGAAATTAAATTAAATTACTTGTTCATTAGCATGATAACAAACCTGCCATTTGCAAACTCAAATTCAACACAATATTCAGTTGTTGTTTTTTTTAAAAAACATTTGACTCTCATCTTCCCCTTCTTCTCCTTATTTCCCATTCTCATCTTACATAAGCACTCCAGTATGTGTGTGTGTGTGTGTGTGTGCGTGCATTTTTGTGACATATGAGGACACAAATTTGTATAATGACATGGGTATGACATAGGTATTAAAAGGAGAAGGTGACTTATGAGGACATTTCCCCATGTCCCCATTTTTCAAAAGGCTTATAAATCATACAGAATGAGTTTTTTTGAGAAAGTAAAAATGCACAAAGTTTCCTGTAAGGGGTAGGTTTAGGTGTCGGGTTGGTGTAGGGCGATAGAAAATACGGTTTGTACAGTATAAAAACCATTACGCCTATGGAATGTCCCCACAATTCACAAAAACAAATGTGTGTGTTTGTGTGTGTGTGTGTGTGTATGTGTGTGTGTGTGTGTGTGTGTGTGTGTGTGTGTGTGTGTGTGTGCACTAAAAAATGCTGGGTTAAATACATCCCAGCACTGGGTAAAATATGGACGAGCCCAGTGATTAGATTGTTTAGACCCAGCGGTTGGATTACTGCCCAGAAGGTTGGGTTAAACATTTAACCCAACTGTTGGTTGAAAACAACCCAAGCATGTGTTTTGTCCAATATTTACCCACCACTGGGTTGTATTTAACCCAGCATTTTTTAGAGTGTGGATTTAAGACTCTTTAAGATTTAAATGATTGTGATAGTTGATGAATCACTTTATGGAAATATGAAATCTTCTGGTGAAACGTAGAAATTTGGCCATCCGTTCCCTCTCCGCTCTCTAAAGCTCAAAGTTGCACTCATCTGCCAAAGTAAACCCTCTCTGTGTCCAAGCATTTACCACTGTTGTCTGAGGTCCTGCTGTTTTAAAGTAGGAACTTTCTAAGTAAAAACTCCAATGTAGTTTGATGGCAAATAGTATAGTATTTTCAATTTATCACAAATCCTGGGAATTGTTACAGTATATAATTATAATATTTCACTAACTGTTTGTGTTGAATTTTATTCTTCACAGCTATTTCCTGCCCAACAGCTTTGGAGTTCCATCAACAGTTCACTGTAGGTGTCTTCCAGAGACCCTTATAAATAAATCTAGAGAAATATGCTCTAACTGATATTAAGTAAATGACAGATTTAGTCAAACTCAGGAAAATGTTGCTTTAACTTTGTGGCCATGCACAAAACTAAATGGATTGCTGTAATTTGCAGTTAATTGAATACAATATAACTATTTTGGCCACAAGTAACAGTCATTTAATTTGGCAGAATCTCTACTGGATCTGAATTTCTGTGAAAAATGTCCTTATGTGAGTCGCAACTTGACTTACCTATATGTTTTAAAAAAAATCTGATAAGGCTGTACAAAGAAAGGCTGCTGCAAAATCGTACATTGAGATTCAGAAGCAAATCATGAAAAACCACAAGATCAAAGCAATGCCAGTTTTATGAAATTTGCAAGCAAGGGATGAGGAGTAAAAGATATTCATTTATACAAGCAGGAAAATGGTTTCCACACAGCCTGAATTTCTTTTCAAAAGTCTGGTTTCAGCCCGGCCCATCTACTAAATCAGTATCCAAAAATAAACCCATGAACTAAATCTACAAGAATTTCAATATCAAATCAGAACATGTGCATTGAATTTCAATGTTACTGTCAGACAACCCTAACCTGTCCTGATAACTAGCATAGTTTTGACCATTCTTTGGGTCTGATGAGGTGCTTCTTTTTCCCCCAAAATACAAAGAGTCTCACTTCCCTCCTATCCAGAGAATGGACTGTTAAATGCAGTGACAATAACGTGATAGATTGTAAGCTTGGGAAGATATTTTGCAATGGAAGACTATTTACAATGGACGGGCTTATAGAAACATCCCTTAATAGCCATCAGTTTCTCATTCCACTGTAATTTATGGTACCCAAACCTCTTGAATGTGGGTATAGCTCTTCATATTTGATTCAACACTCAGATCACCCAGTTTTAATAGGCCCTTCACTGACCATAAATATAAAGTGAAGTCTTGAGATCAGATTATGTACACCATATGAGTTCTAAGGCATCTTCTCAGGCCGCAAGATGACAGCTTGAAAGTTGAACGACCATGAACGCTTCCAGACTTAACAGTGCCAGAGAACGTCTACTAAGATTTTTTTTTATATATATATATATATATATATATATATATATATATATACTTTCATCAAAATTAATGCCAAAACTGTGGGGGATGTTGAAGCAGAAGCAGGGACAGTTTCAGTGGTGAACACCCACATTAAAAAATTAAACAAAGCGAACTCTGACATCAAACAAACTCAGGTCTGGATCAGTGTGAAAGCACCCTGTGATTCCCAATCAGTGCAGTGAAGTAATGATCTAGCATGTTTATATATGCCTGTTTGTGTGCAGAATAAAGGAAAAGTTTAATAGAAAGGGGAGATGATTGATACTTAAGAAATTTTCTAGTACTACGAATGCGCATCTATGCTTCTTGGTCAAAAGTAAAGATTTCTATACAAAGTTCTATCATGAAACTCTAGATGGTGCAGGCTGATGTGTTCTAAATCAATCACATCATCATTCACATGGCACAGCTGATTACTTTCATTTTGCATCAGCAGCCAATGAGCTTGCTGTTCTGCATTCAAATACTGAGCTAACACTTTCTGTAAGAGTTGCAGTGCACTTCAGAAACCCTCCACCTTCCCCAGCTCCACCTGTCTAGATCTGATATGGGAAAATTTCATGTATGATATGCTGCATTCACGCCATGTCGTAATTACCGTAATTCCGAGATGACAACACGTGATGTTCAACTCTGTGCTGTTCACTTCCTCAGACTGGGAATTATCCGTTTCTATAGCGACAGTCAACAAAATGAACCCACGTGAAAGAATGTTGAGAACAACAACAATATAATAACAGTATGACCACTTACATTATATGTTTTTATTATTATTATAGTACATTATAGTATCTATGTATATACATCTATTGTCCTCTTTTTTAGAGCAGTATATAGCTTTCTTTGAAAGCGCCGACATTTTTCTCTGGTTCCGCATTAGGTGCTGCGGTCACGCGGTACAAGCAGGGTACAACCCATAGCTTTCAGAAAGCTCCCAGTTCACAAGTTGAAATTACGAGTTCTACAAGGATGTGAACACTTTTTACAAGTTGGTATCTCATAATTATGATATGGCGTGAACGCTTTTATATAGGGTGGATATTTCACGTTATATGTGCAGCAG
Organism: Spinibarbus caldwelli; assembly: GCA_039654775.1. Taxonomy (NCBI): domain Eukaryota; kingdom Metazoa; phylum Chordata; class Actinopteri; order Cypriniformes; family Cyprinidae; genus Spinibarbus; species Spinibarbus caldwelli. Next base: position 28,483,126 of record CM077218.1, read on the forward strand.
CAGTGTTTCCTACTTCCTCAAAGCAGCATGTCTGTGGATGTATTGTCAGTAGCAAATCTCTGTACTTACTCTGTTACAGCAGTGTAGCAGATCTATTCTGCCAAGACCAAACACATTAAAATTGTCATGGACATTACCATGCTAAACTCTCTGAGAGTTGTCAGGACAGAAATATGGTTATCAGAATTTTTTTATTTTTTATTTTTTTTATTGCACTGTGAATGTTTTTAGGAGTAAGGGCATTCAGATTTAAGGCAGTGTTTGTGCCCATGGGAGACAGGGCACAGTCGGGTCTGAATGTGTAATAATAGAGATCTGCCCTTGAGCGTTGGTCTCACGGCTCTCTTGAACTCAGCAGACAGTCTATGTGCTTTTGATGATGATTTCAGAGCCAGCACTGATGATAATCTCTGCAATTATCCGTCCGCGCTGCTAATCTTAGTTTATAACCGCAGGTGTATCGAAACTGCTTGCTTTGGAAGGGTTACAATTTAAGGCACACAGGTCTGAGAAATGAAACAAAACAAAGCTGCATGTTATCATAACACACTCAATATTTTTGTCCCATTTTGCTGTCAAGCTTAATAAAAGATTGTGACTCTTGAGTTGGGTGCATATATTTTTGTCAAAAAACATACACAAAAACATTGCTACAGAAGCATGAACTACACATGCAAAGCAACATTAGCTTACATTGGCTAGCTTTGCTATCCAGGGGGCATTTTTCATACAACAATGTAACTCAATGATTAACTACCATATTACAACGCATCTTTGGAGAAGTTAGCTAGCTAGACTCAACTGCTTCCCAAAATTGGAGTAAGTTTACCACACATCCGTTGTTTGTACTACGTTTTTTTATTAGTAATTACTGACACCACACATGTGCTAGAGTAATAACGTCTGCTAATTAATCCGTTTGGGATCGAATTGATGTAAACGTTTGGTTCCCTCATACCTCATACTTTGAGGTTCCCAAAGGTAGCCCATTCTCTTGACAAACTTAAAGATGCAGAATTGATTTTTTTAATTTTTTTAAATGGATTGTAATGTACTAAGTGTTAGCTTGCTTATTTTGCTTAAGCCCATGATCTGTTTATGTCCACATGGCATACTAACAAAGAAACTGTTTCTAACCACTGGTTGAGAGCTGTAGTTTCAACCACAAAAGTTTGTGATGCTGTTTGCAGATGTTTGGTATCTGGAAACACTGAATAGTTGAACTATGTTGGTAAAAAATGGTACTTGTTGGCTAATGATGCTTTTGGGAAACACACCCCTGATCCTTGACAACTACTGGATGCAAACATGTCAGGCAGATACATCCTTTAGAAAAAAATCAAAAGCATAAGAATGCTAGACAGAAACCATGCATCTTCAGTGGTTCTAAAAGCATCATAACAGGATATTACTGAGACAGGATATGTGGAAAACAAAATGTTTTTCATAACCAAATGTACTAATAATGCAATGCCTTCCTATGCGTGCTATTTTATAACATGCACACAGTTCCATCAATGCTTTAATTTCATTCCAGTAAAAAGCACTGGTCAAGGCTTCAGATATTCACCATTTTCTGCTCTTAACTCGAGGAGAAAAATTTCATTTTTTCAAAAAAGTCATTTTCTATTCTCTCAGAGTCAGACTGCATAAAGCCTTCATGGCCCACTTTTTATACACTTGTTATATTGCAGACTTTTATGGACATTGGCTTAATGCGTACAAGATGAAGTCTATGAATACTTCAACATCAACATATACCTCTCATGTCTGCAAGCACATCGGCCACTCAGAAGCCACAGCAACATGAGGTCAAGGGTCAAATAAGTCATTAGCACATACTTGCTCCGATGGTCAAGTCAAGTCAAGTCACCTTTATTTATATAGCGCTTTTAACAATACAAATTGTGTCAAAGTGTCAAAGAACTTAACAGTATCAAATTGGAGGATAGAGTGTCAGTAATGTATAATAAGATTAAACACTCAATTTTCAGTTAAAGGCATTTCATTATTGAATTCAGAGATGTCATTGTCTAGCTCAGTTTAGTTTAAATAGTATATATGAAATCAAATTGATAATCGTTAGAAATTAAGTGTCCCCAACTGAGCAAGCAGGAGGCGACAGCGGCAAGGAACCAAAACTCCCTCTGTGACAGAATGGAGAAAAAAACCTTGGGAGAAACCAGACTCAGTCGAGGGGCCAGTTCTCCTCTGGCCAGGATATTATTGTTTATTTATTTATTTATTTTTTTTACTTATTGTTTTAATTAAATTTTAAATGTATTATATTTCTATTTTTATATTGTTGCAATTTCTAACAATAATAGTATTATGTAGTTAGGTATTTTATTATATTTTTAGTTATTTTGTTTTATTTTAGTTATTTATTTATTTAAGTCAAGGTCTTCACTGGGGATATGTCCCTGGGGCTCATCCAGGTGTCCGGCCTCCGCCGACGATCAGGGTTGCAGACATCATCTTCCGGCGCTGATCCACCATCTGATCCCGACACGGACTGAGAAACAGAATAAGAAAGAAACAGACAAATATTAGCGTAGATGCCATTCTTCTTACGATGTAAGGAGTACATCGTGTGTTATGAGGAGTGTTCCCGGTTCCGGCTGATCTAATTAATGCAGCCTAACAATCCTTTAACGGATTTGAATAATAGAAGTGTATTAGTGTGTTATGTGTAAACCAGGTTAAAGAAATGTGTCTTTAATCTAGATTTAAACTGACAGAGTGTGTCTGCCTCCCGAACAGTGTTAGGTAGATTGTTCCAGAGTTTGGGCGCTAAATAGGAAAAGGATCTGCCACCCGTAGTCGATTTTGATATTCTAGGTATTATCAAATGGCCAGAGTTTTGAGAACGCAGCGGACGTGGAGGACTATAATGTGATAAGAACTCGCTCAAGTACTGAGGAGCTAAGCCATTCAGGGCTTTATAAGTAATTAACAAGATTTTAAAATCTATCCGATGTTTGATAGGGAGCCAGTGCAGTGTTGACAGAACCGGGCTAATATGGTCATACTTCCTGGTTCTAGTAAGGACTCTAGCGGCTGCATTTTGGACCAACTGTAGTTTATTGATCAAGCGTGAAGAACAACCACCCAGTAAAGCATTACAATAGTCTAACCTTGAGGTCATAAACGCATGAATTAGCATTCCTGCATTTGACGTTGAGAGCATACGTTGCAATTTAGATATGTTTTTGAGATGGAAAAACGCAGTTTTACAGATACTAGAAACATGGCTTTCAAATGAAAGATTGCTATCAAACAGCACACCTAGGTTCCCAACTGATGAAGAAGAATTGACAGAGCAGCCGTCAAGTGTTAGATAGTGTTCTAGGTTATTACATGTGGGGTTTTTAGGTCCGATAATTAACACCTCTGTTTTTTCAGAATTTAGCAGTAAGAAATTACTCGTCATCCAGTTTTTTATATCGACTATGCATTCCGTTAGTTTCTCAATTTGGTGTGTTTCATGGGGCCGTGAAGAAATATAGAGCTGAGTATCATCAGCATAACAGTGAAAGCTAACACCATGTCTCCTGATAATATCTCCCAAGGGTAACATGTAAAGCGTGAAAAGTAACGGCCCTAGTACTGAGCCTTGAGGTACTCCATACTGCACTTGTGATCGATATGATACCTCTTCATTTACTGCTACGAACTGATGGCGGTCAGATGAGTACGATTTGAACCATGCTAGGGCACTTCCACTAATGCCAACAAAGTTTTATAGTCTATTCAAAAGAATGTTGTGGTCGATAGTGTCGAACGCAGTGCTAAGATCCAGTAGAACTAATAAAGAGATACAACCACGATCAGATGATAGAAGCAGGTCATTTGTAACTCTAATGAGAGCAGTCTCAGTACTATGATACGGTCTAAATCCTGACTGGAATTCCTCACAGATACCATTTTTCTCTAAGAAGGAATATAATGGTGACACTGATGTTGAGGGCTTTTGAACATCTCACAATAAAGCACCAAAGAGTCTCAATCAACAACATAAGAAGAATAACTGAGAGCTGTTAACAGACACTGGAGGTTTCAAATCAAAAGTTCTTTCTGCCTCTGATTGAGATGATAATGACGTTGGCGTAGAAAGCGAAGACATTACAGATGTGCTCTCTCATATCAGTCTTCAGCAGCTTCTCTCAGTCAACCAGATGTAATTGCTTGTTTTATGACAGTGAATGCTTGAATGAAACTTTTGTGAAAGTAAAAACTGTTTTTCTTGTTGTGAAACTTTGCAAAAATCAACCATCAAACAGCCTTCCACCCAAGGCACACCTTTGCATTTTTCTCAAGTGAGTTTTCTAACAGACCATGTTTATAGCCATCGGCAACACTGACAGTGTTGAATTGCATGCTTTTTAAAAATTTTTTTATAGATTTGGGTAAGGTGTGTTTTGCCATAAAATGATGATGATTAAGTAATGTGTTCTCTGTAAACAACAACTCTCACAGAAACTGACTTAGCAAAACTCAATGGTGCATATCTTGTTCAGGCCTGAAAGAGCTGTTCTGCTCTCATGAAGGTTGAGGTCTCACTTGAACAAATTCCTAATGGTTTAGAATGAATTAGCAATTACTTTAACATGCATTGTACTGAATCTTTGAACTCAGTTGTTAGGAGAATATTAAGTGTCATTTTAGTGATTGAAGCCCAGACTTAAAGGTTTCATTCTCTTGTCGAGACTTCAGGGGAACTACAAGGTGGAGCAGAGGTCTAATGCATGACCACTACTGAATGAAGACACACTATTAATTGACTCACTTCAGTCATTTTCTATTCATCATTTCACAAAACATAGTGAGGCCTAGTGAAAGAATCTGAAATGTGGCAGTTTTGTAGAGCTTTTAATGGAAAAATTTCATTTGACAGAACCTTCATTCAATAACTTCAAACTGGTCTAATTATAATAGTAGCCATAACAGCATTGTTAGTGTATTGGTGTAATACTCAATATGGTGTCATCATTAACAGCTTGAGACTTGCATCATAAAGAGTTCGTCTTCTGTTAAGCCCAGGGGTTTGTCCTCTGGGGAAGCAGACAGATTGAGACTGCCTTCATTTACGGTACTTTGCAAACCTCGAAGTGAGTGAATGTAAATAATGACAGAGTAATGGCTGAACATAACAATGTTATCATCTTATACACAGCCCTCTATACTCCTTAAACCCTGCCACTCATTTTCTCTAGTGACTTATTAGTTTGTATTTGTGGGCTTTAAAAGCTTTAGAAAGGCTGACAGATTCTAAATGGACCTGTGTAATACATGAGAGGACTATACTGTATGTTCCTGAAGTACTTGGCTGTTTACATTTTTCAATTAGTGAGTAGTTGGACGATATCACTGGATTTAAAGGAATAGTAACATAAAATAATGACATAATCTTCAGTTTTGTTGAACTATGTCTTTAAATTCAAAACTAAAATGCATCCACTATGGCATATTCTCACCAAATGTGTCCCTCACTGAGCATTCAGAAAATGCTTAACTGCAAAGTCACAACCACAAACCTGTGCTCTTTGAACAATTAGAAACTGACAACGACACATTTAACCTGCAAGCTGGCAAGATTCAAATATCTGTGGGAGGCATATGCAGATCTGAGCAGATGCTGGTTGTGCACTCACCTTCTGTAACTTACAAACAACTTCATCCAAAAGTGATGGTCAGGAGACAGAGAGAACTCAGATGTTAAGATGTTAGCCAAATGCAAGTGACGCAATGGCAAAAAAATGCATCTGTCTGAATTGAATTATTAAATGAAAGATTAAGCCTACTGTGTCATATTTCTACTACATGTGTTCTGACTTCTGATTGATAGTTCATACTTTTTTGAGTTTTCTTTACTTATTTTTTTACAAGTGATTTTTTTCTTCTTCTGAAAAATCAGGTTAAAAAGTGATACTTCAGGTTTTCAAGGACTGTTTATCGTCCAACTCTCAATCATAATTGCATTGCATTGCATTATATGCACAATTAAAACTACAGAGTTTTGATCATAAAACTAAGCATTTACATATCATCTTAAGACATAAAATTTGTAAATATAGAGTAACAACAAATTTCATGCACATATTCTTATAAATATCTCATTCATTTACATTAAAAGTTACCAGTTTCTTCTTACTTTTTGGCCATATAAATATCAGACACTGCTCCACATTTCATAGTCTTGCTCAGTTTGGTCCTCTGAATAAAATAAAAGGTGATGAGCTCCATGTTCTTCTATATCATACCAAATGAGCCAAAAAATCCTGATGTGTCAAGTATGATACTTAAAAAGAAAAAACTATACAAATACAAAAATTGTACTTTGTATATTTTGGTGTTTATAGATTTTTCAGAACACTCTTTGTAAGCCAGGCTATAGAGGTTTAATGTATAGACAGAAAATATACATAAATTATAGTTGGATAAGTAGTTAACCATCATTATACTTCCCCAAATACTTTGAGTCTGTCACTAAACGCCAGTGGACCCTAGTGCTGGCGAAGGTGAACTTACAATTGATTGGGGCTGGCAGTGGATCTTTGGTCAGGAGATTAATCTGTCTGTGCCATTCTCACCAGAGTCGCCATCAGTCATTTGGGCTAAAATGTTTACTCAAGGAGTAATGCTCTCATTTATCTAATTCCTGGACGAGGTCCACTGGGCCCCTCATCATTACTCATAGAGGACGAGGGTCCAGAGGGGCCAAGCAAACAAACCCATTTAAGCAACCTCTCTTGAACACAAACCTGGAGCACTTTGACACTAACACATTCGGGGCTTTAGGTAAGGAGGTCAACGGGGTTAAACTAACTCAGAGAGGTCACAACAACCCATATAGCCATCCACTGCAAAGGAATTAAATTGAGGCATTGCAAGATGGCCCCAATCGCACCAATTACCATTACTTACACTGAAGGTTAGACATTTTAACAAATCCCTAACCCCAAGCAATAAACTTTATTGTGTACCTGAGATAATGTAAGGTATGAGAAAACGTTTGAGAAAAGGTGTACTGTTACACCCTTTTACACCTAGCAGTAGTGATGAGCAATTTTCGAAATACTCGGATCAGTTTGTATAAATTTGTATACATTTTAATGACACATTTGCATAATATATAGGAAGAGATGTAGTTATTATTGGCCTGATTAACAAAGTTCTTCATAAAAAAAGTCCTACAATTTAATAAGCACATTATTATACAGACACGTAATATTTAATTCTATTGGATGATCTGTTAATTGCATTTAATAGATTACACTTTCAATAAAATATTGATTTGGTGTGTAAAAGGTGTTTTAATGCAATTGAGTTTTCATTGCATTTCCACAGTTTTGACCTGCAAGTGCTCTGAAACAGCAAAATATTTTACAAAACAAATGGTCCAACTGATTCAAAGTTTCACAAAGCTTTGTTTTGTTCATCCCTACTGTCAGACTAAAAATGGATGAACAAATCCCACAGACTTACAATAAATGAGGGACATACAGTAAACAACAAGGTTAACACGCTAGCAATGCCCTAGCTACCACCCAGAACAGACTAATTTCACAGTAACACATTCAAACTCATCACCTTCGCTTCATCAGTGAGACATTCGGCTACAGCCAGAGATTTTCTTATTACATGTGGCATTTCAACTAGAGATGTGTGAAGGCTGAATTTATGCTTCTGCGTTGGACCAACGCCGCAGCTGATTTGCGTGATACTTCAGCGTTGGAGTGTCCTGTGCAGTTACACTTTTAAACCATTAGTTGGTCTGCAGGCCTACAGCGCAGGCAATTATGACAAATGTGGAGACTCAGGCCGTTTCTCAAACGGAAGGCTGCATCCTCCGGAGGTCGCATTTGTAGGCTGCATACGTCATAAAGAAGATCTTATTTTAGTTATAAATTTGACCATTATTCTTAGTTAAGTGTAAATTGTCGTAATATGCTTTTGACTTGCAAATGTAATGCTCAGTTAACTGAAATAAACCAGGCTTGATGACGTATGCCTACAAATGCGTCCTCCGGAGGACGCAGCCTTCCGTTTGAGAAACAGCCCCAGAAACAGGGAAGCATATTATTTTTGAATGTGATGCTTATGAAAGGGAGAGACTTCAGTTAATTCAAGAATTAGGATGGCTGGGAACTGATAACATTTCACTAAAATTATTATTAGGAAATGGGCGAAGGCAATCAAGAATTCATGAAATATTATTTAAATATCTAAAAAAGACAGGAACAATGGATATTTTTTTCTTTTTTTTTACATTTTTGTTGTTATTTTTTGGTTATTTATTTTTCTCTACCTTTTGTTTTTCTTTTAAATGCATGTGAACTCCTCCAGATCAATAGGTGGCAGTAATGCACCTTTTATGTTGGCTTGCCAAACCACCATAAAACGCCAGAAGAAGAAGAAGAAGAAGCAGAGGAGAGTTGGTTACATCTGTGGGTGGAGAAGTGGGTGAAGCTTACAGCTATTTTTTTAGGCACTTGGGTGTTGGTGGAATTCTGTTCCATTGAGAAAAATAGGTATATGAATAAACAAATGCATTATGAACGTTTTTGAATGGCTAGTCATAAATATGACAGATAAGCAGGAAAAAGTCAAATGAATAAAACAGCTGGAAAGAGTTTAGGCCCCAAAGACACTGTAAATCCCCTTGTCTAGATTAAAACGGCAGACAATTATGATGGAAAACGGAATAGGACAGCAACATTGTCACGTTTTATTATTCAAATAAGCTTAAGTTCCAACTCAGATGACAATCAGTTAATATTTGTTAATGCGGTTAATGCAATTTCACTGTATCATGCAAATAATAAAATACAAACAAAAATGCTGCACATGCCTGTTGATAATATTTTTATGGTATTCTAAATGATTACATGTTTAATGCAGTTAAGATGTGGTAAACCTAATTAATGCATGAAGTTGAAGTCCAGGCTGCCACTTTGAGTTAGAGCATGTGGAGAGAAAATAAGAGAGACATAGAGATCTATAATTACAATCTTAGGGCACAGAATAGACGCCCGCAGCCCCGCACCACCCGCAACCAGAGGATGAGAGAAAACTCAGCTGACAGCTGCTGCAGTCGTGCAAGAACAAAACAGAGAGTTGGTTTGTATGATCATACACATAATCAAACAATCTAATCATTAAATGTGTTATACTGTGGCTGCATCCAAAATGGCATAATGTCTGAGTAGGTACTTCTTTTGAATAAGCAATTACTTTGCGGCCATGAAAGTGTGTGGTATAAAATACAATGTTTTATTGGCCAACATACAATGTATTGTTGGCTACTGCTGCAAATACAGGTGCATCTCAATAAATTAGAATGTCGTGGAAAAGTTCATTTATTTCAGTAATTCAACTCAAATTGTGAAACTCGTGTATTAAATAAATTCAATGCACACAGACTGCAGTAGTTTAAGTCTTTGGTTCTTTTAATTGTGATGATTTTGGCTCACATTTAACAAAAACCCACCAATTCACTATCTCAACAAATTAGAATACTTCATAAGACCAATAAAAAAAAAAAAAACATTTTTAGTGAATTGTTGGCCTTCTGGAAAGTATGTTCATTTACTGTATATGTACTCAATACTTGGTAGGGGCTCCTTTTGCTTTAATTACTGCCTCAATTCGGCGTGGCATGGAGGTGATCAGTTTGTGGCACTGCTGAGGTGGTATGGAAGCCCAGGTTTCTTTGACAGTGGCCTTCAGCTCATTTGCATTTTTTGGTCTCTTGTTTCTCATTTTCTCTTGACAATACCCGATAGATTCTCTACAGGGTTCAGGTCTGGTGAGTTTGCTGGTCAGTCAAGCACACCAACACCATGGTCATTTAACCAACTTTTGGTGCTTTTGGCAGTGTGGGCAGGTGCCAAATCCTGCTGGAAAATGAAATCAGCATCTTTAAAAAGCTGGTCAGCAGAAGGAAGCATGAAGTGCTCCAAAATTTCTTGGTAAACGGGTGCAGTGACTTTGGTTTTCAAAAAACACAATGAACCAACACCAGCAGATGACATTGCACCCCAAATCATCACAGACTGTGGAAACTTAACACTGGACTTCAAGCAACTTGGGCTATGAGCTTCTCCACCCTTCCTCCAGACTCTAGGACCTTGGTTTCCAAATGAAATACAAAACTTGCTCTCATCTGAAAAGAGGACTTTGGACCACTGGGTAACAGTCCAGTTCTTCTTCTCCTTAGCCCAGGTAAGATGCGTCTGACGTTGTCTGTGGTTCAGGAGTGGCTTAACAAGAGGAATACGACACCTGTAGCCAAATTCCTTGACACGTCTGTGTGTGGTGGCTCTTGATGCCTTGACCCCAGTCTCAGTCCATTCCTTGTGAAGTTCACCCAAATTCTTGAATCGATTTTGCTTGACAATCCTCATAAGGCTGCGGTTCTCTCGGTTGGTTGTGCATCTTTTTCTTCCACACTTTTTCCTTCCACTCAACTTTCTGTTAACATGCTTGGATACAGCACTCTGTGAACAACCAGCTTCTTTGGCAATGAATGTTTGTGGCTTACCCTCCTTGTGAAGGGTGTCAATGATCGTCTTCTGATTATGATTGATTAAAAGAAAAGAAGGAATCACTCGCTGCTCTTGATTAAACTACTGTTTACTTGCATCTTTGTTCTTATTTTTAATAACAAAGATAAAATAAAATAGCTATATTGTGATTAATAATATAGTAATTATTATTAAGAAAAGGATTGGAGGAAAATATGCAACGTTGCTTGGTGATTTTGCTTTGGAATCTTTTAACTAGATTTTTCTCGAAGTCAGATCTGCTGTCTCTATTGCCTTCAAACGGCTGTAGCTCAGTCATTTTTTGTCCGATTCCAACAAGTCATATATCATTTTGAAGGTATTTTAATGGAGAAAGTGAAAATACAAAGAACTATTTTTTGAAAATTTGCGCATTCATTTTGCGACTTATTTTGCAAGAACGGGTCACATATTTTTGCACAGATTTTAACTTTTTAAGGCAGTGGTCTTAAACTTTTGATCAGCTGATGCACAGCCTGTTTGAGTTTAAATGCAGTTTTCAATAAATTGCCTATACTCTATTTTTTGTCTCTTGCTCCTGTTTCTTCTTTTGGCATTTTGAAGCAGTACTCTTAGTCTTCCGGTTCCTGTTCAGTCTTCCGGTTCCTGTCTGCCGTGTTGCGATTGTAGCTCCGTGTAGCCAGAGATTTTCTTACTATAGGGAGATAAGAGAGTCTGTATTTCTTACTATTGGAGAAAGCGTAACGGCTAACTTGGATCATGTGTCCCTTAATAACCAATCACATTACAGTTTTGACGTCATTGAATTTCAGTCAGAGTTGTACGACACTCAATCACTGTTTACGGATACCTTTGGAATGAATGGGAAATGCCGTAAGCTGAATCGAACTTGTCGCAAAAAGTCAGTGACTTCTCTTATAAAACAGCATTTTTTTCATGGTAAACTCTAAAAATAGTTCAATCCAAAAGTATTATTTAGTGTAAAACATGTTGAACATTAGCAGATAGGCTGTCGATTCATTAAATGATAAGCCGTTCCCTCTAAAAAGCTGTTTATTCAGCGTAGTGAAGCCTCTCCTCCATTGACATCCATTCAATGAAAACGGACTCTGGTCTCCTTTCCCACGTACTGGCAGACCGGAAGCATTAGCTTTAGTCGTTACACTTTTTTGGCTAATGGTTGCAGGCTTGCCTTCTAGTGGCTTTGGTGTAGCTTCGTTTTTCTGTTGAATCTCTATCTTACTTTCACTCTCTGTTGTTTAAAGTGATAAAATATAACTTAATTCCCACCATATTTCTGATATTATCTATCAAATTAATCTGACTAATTTGATCGTTCGCTTTTAATCTAAAACCGCGAGTGCAGCGTGTTAGCATTCGTTAGCCGGTTAGCTTGTCATTCGCGTTTCTATTCGCATCTATTACTGTTTTCTTTTTTTTTCACTCTTGTTTCATTTCTCTCTCACTCCGTTTTTCATGAGTTCATCAAACAACAGTGGTAAGTGGTAAGTCAGAATCAGTCATCAGTCACGGTGAGTAATGGCTTCTTCTCCTGCTATTGTTGTTTATTGTTTACAGTATGCCCTGCTACTGTAGTTTATCTCTCTCTGTCAGCGACGAAGGATTCACATGTGATAATTGCAGGGAAATAGTTAGGCTGATTTTAGAACTAGAGAAACGCATCCAAACTTTAGTTGAGGATAGTAAGAATGGGAGGGCTGTAGATACGGCTTTGGATGCGACTAGCTCAGGGAGTCCTGTACATTGTTCGGTCCCGGTTACAGAGCCTCTGCAGCAGGGCAACTGGGTGACTGTGAGGCAGCATAGTCGCGGGTCAAAACACCGCTCTTCCGTTCCGATCAAAACATCAAACAGGCTCTCCCCACTCAGTGACGCACCCACTGAGAAACCTGATGAAAGTGCTCTAGTTACTGATGATTCTATTGTATGGAACGTGAAAACAGAGAAACCAGCCACCATAGTCCAATGTTTACCGGGAGCAAGAGCTCCTGACATCTTGGCAAATTTAAAAGTGCTGGCTAATGCTAAACGTAAATTCAGTAAGATTGTTATCCATGTCAGCTAATGATGTTTGACTTCGCCAGTTGGAGATCACTAAAAATAATGTTAAAGAGGTGTGTGAACTTGCAAATACGATGTCAGACACTGTAATATGCTCTGGTCCCCTCCCTGCTTACTGGGGTGATGAGATTCATAGCAGACTATTGTCACTCAATGGCTGGATGTCTAAATGGTGCCTGCAGAATAACATAGGTTTTATAGACAATTGGACGCGTTTTTGGGCCAGACCTGACCTGTTGAAAAGAGATAGTCTTCATCCCTCCTGGGGTGGTGCCGCTCTTCTCTCTAGAAATATGGCACATAGTCTTAGAGTTCATACTTGACTAATTGGGGCCCAGGTCAGGAAGCAGACAGACTGGCTAAACTGACCATCTGCTAGCTGTCTCACGTCACAGAAGTCAGTTAATTCTCAGCACACAGAGACTCTTTCACCTATCACACTATAGAGACTGTGTCTGTTCCCTGAACTTGAAAATACATAAAACGTCCAAACCAATTTATGAGTAACAATTTAATTGATGTTCAACAAATTAAAAATGTATATAACACAGAGAAACAAATTATAAAGCTTGGCTTACTGAATATCAGGTCCCTTTCTACAAAAGCGCTATTTGTAAATGATATGATCACTGATCATAACCTAGATGTGCTCTGTTTGACAGAAACCTGGCTAAAACCAGATGAATACATTATTTTAAATGAGTCTACCCCCCAAGATTACTGTTACAAACATGAGCCGCGTCCAAAAGGCAAAGGGGGAGGTGTTGCTACAATTTATAGCAATATTCTCAGTATTTCTCAGAAGGCAGACTTTAAGTATAACTCCTTTGAAGTAATGGTGCTTCATACAACATTATCTAGAGAAACAAGTGTTAATGATAAATCCCCTGTGATGTTTGTACTGGCTAATATATACAGGCCACCAGGGCACCATACAGATTTTATTAAAGAATTTGCTGATTTTCTATCAGAGTTAGAGCTGGCTGCCAAGAACGTTTTAATTGTTGGTGATTTTAATATCCATGTTGATAATGAAAAAAATGCATTAGGATCAGCATTCATAGACATTCTGAACTCTATTGGGGTTAGACAACACGTCAGGACCTACTCATTGTATTTCTTCGCGGCCAGGTGAAACACACCAAACTGAGAAACTAATAGAATGCATAGTCGATATAAAAAACTGGATGACAAGTAATTTCTTACAACTAAATTCAGAAAAAACAGAGGTGTTAATTATCAGACCTAAAACCCCCACATGTAATAACCTAGAACACTGTCTAACACTTGATGGCTGCCCTGTCAATTCTTCGTCATCAGTCAGGAACTTAGGTGTGCTATTTGATAACAATCTCTCTTTTGACAGCCACGTTTCTAGTATTTGTAAAACTGCATTTTTTCATCTTAAAAATATATCTAAATTGAGACCTATGCTCTCAATGTCAAATGCAGAAATGTTAATTCATGCGTTTATGACCTCAAGGTTAGATTATTGTAATGCTTTATTGGGTGGTTGTACTTCACGCTTAATAAACAAACTCCAGATGGTTCAAAACGCAGCAACTAGAGTTCTTACTAGAACCAGGAAATATTACCACATTAGTCCGGTTCTGTCAGCACTGCTCTGGCTCCCTATTAAAGATCGTATAGATTTTAAATTCTTGTTAATTACTTATAAAGCCTTGAATGGTTTAGCTCCTCAGTACCTGAGCAAGCTCTTATCGCATTATACTCTTCCACGTCTGCTGAGTTCTCAAAACTCTGGCTATTTTCCTATTTAGTGCCCAAACTCTGGAACAATCTACCTAACACTGTTCGAGAGGCAGACACACTCTGTCAGTTTAAATCTAGATTAAAGACCCATCTCTTTAACCTGGCTTACTCATAACACACTAATGCACTTCTAATATTCAAATCCGTTGAAGGATTGTTAGTCTGCATTAATTAGGTCAACCGGAACCGGGAACACTTCCCATAACACCCGATGTACTTGTTACATTGTTAGAAGAATGGCATCTACGCTAATATTAGTCTGTTTCTTTCTTATTCCGAGGTCACCGTAGCCACCTGATCCAGTCCGTTTCCAGATCAGATGGTCACTGCAGTCACCCGGATCCAGTCCGTATCCAGATCAGATGGTCACTGCAGTCACCCGATCCAGTCCGTAGTCTTTTGCTCTAAACACATTCAAAGATTTTATACTCTTGTCAGCAGAAGTTGAGCAAGTCCACCTGAGACACAGTAAGAATGAGTGAGGTGTGAATGCAGGTGTAGAGAAAAACAACTGTTTATCCAACGTTTCATTTTCACAACAACTTAGTCATGTAATGTGTTGATGGCAGACTCATTATGTATAAAAATAACTCTGTGGTTTGGAGCTCAAATAATTGATGTAGTTTATCAAGCTTGCAAAAAGTCCTCCCTCTTATGCAGAGCTGGCAAAATCGTGGTTTTAGGTTTAATCTGAATTAGAACTAAGCATTTCTTTGGGGCTGGAAAACACCAGTTAATTAGGCCATTTGTTTCCATTACTTGCAAGGACGAGCCTGTAGTGTTGTCTGTAGAACAGAAAGCTCCTCTGAGCTCTTCAAAGTCATAAAACTAAAGAATACGGCTGCAAGAAACGTTCCCCAGATCACTCAATTTAGCTGACTGCGGAAGAATGTTTTGTCCCCTTTCAGCTCTGCCTAACTCCCAAACTGAATCGGAAGGCGAAGAGGTCATCCAGAAGAAAAGAAAGTGAGGGTCTGCAAGATGGGTTATTTAGTGCCTCTGAAAAAGCCTCTTCTCCACACTCTCCATGAAATGCATTCCGATCCTTGCCGGCAGCAGGGTTATTATCCTTCTGTTGGTGCTAATTTGTAGTCTTAAGAAGACAAACTCCAAGACGTTTTTTTTGTCCTTTATCTTCCTCTCCATCAGCATTGAGATAGCCATGTCTCAGTTCCCTGGAGGCTGGAAGTGGAGCAGAGAGATTCCTGGGTGCTCAGAGTATCCTCCACTCACTCCAGTGGTTTAAGTGGCGGGTCAGAGTTCAAAGGCGTCTGAGATGTGCATCTGTAGCCGCTCAACCGTAAGTCAAAGCGACCAGCCAGCCGCACCCTAATGTGTATTAGCAAGACAAAGAGCGTGGGAGGGGCTGGGCTTTGATTTGTCTGAGATTTATGGGCATGATGAAATCCGGCCTGAATATACGCCGTTTCCCCATTTTCTATCATTTACTAAGATCTAAATGGACTGCTTTTGTTCCAGGAGACAGACGCCTGGGATGAAAAGGCGATACATTGAAAGAGGGGCGGTGAGGTGAGGGGAAGGTTCCCGGCTGACCGGAGATGCTCTTTTCAGGTTTCCTTCAGCTGATGTGGGCCAGCGTGGATCAAAGAGCAGGGATCACAGGAGAAGAAAGAACATGCTGGGTCCTTCAGAGGTCCTTTTCTACTTCAACTTCATGTCAAGATGTTTACTAAGCACATGATGAAACGTGCATGTGGCTTTAAGATGTTAACACATCTAACTGTCTAACCAATACGGAAAGACTGACTGCAGTAAAAAAAAGAAAAATGTTTGTTTTTCAAACTTGGATATGGGATACCATGATGTAAAATGACATATAAAAGTGTGATCATAGTGGTTTTAGCAGATTTTCACTGGCAAATCCAGTCATTTCAATAAGAATTCATCTGATTTGAGCGCGATTGTTTTTCCCATGCAGATTTTGCAACAGGTTTAAGTTGGTTGCTCAGATTGACAAATGGAAGCTCTTTGGTTGGAAAGTGACTTTTGTTTGAGTTGTGCTTTGCTAAACTATTGACAATGGACAATAGACTTTTATTGCCCAAGAAATGTTGTTAATATGACCGCACCTTTAGTGTTGTTCAGCAAATTTTCACTGGTGAAATCCGGTCATTTACTACGGATCTGTGCAATGGGATTAATTTGAACAAGCATGTTGACTAACGGAAAGCTTGATTTGAAAGTGACTGGAAATTGACGATCAGTGGAAATAAACTATCAAGTTATGGTGCATTTAAATCATGTTGGAAAGACTGTATTTATGAGTACGTACATGAATGTTACCACAAAGTCGTAATAACAAGCGGTAAATTTTCTTTAAGCACTTAGTTTCCGAATCATTTCATGTAAAAAAGGTGCATGTCCATCTAGCTCCAACCAAAGGGATCTGAAAGCCCCTGACATCATGCTTAAGTTGCAACTTCCCAACTCATAAATTAGAACTTCCTAGGAGGACTTTATCACAGCATTATAATAACTAAGCAAATATACTAATTTACAGATGTAGTAGAACATCTCTAAGCATACACAGAAGTTGCATACTGTGCACAGTGTACATACTGCAGAAGTAGTAATAGTAGTATGCTATTTCAAACATATCCAATCCTTTTCATTGTTAACCCCTTCAAACACACCCCACTGATTCCCAGATGAAAGTCTCCATGTCCTGTTGTAAATACTGTTCAACCCTCATGACCCACTGGGTGACAAAATAACCTCTAAGGTTAACCACGTTTGAAATGGAGCTGTGAGACCCCCGCCCCCAGAGTTTTCTTGACATTGCCAATATGTTATTAGTATGCTCTGCCTTGGTTGAGCACATTTGATGGTACAAGTTGTGTGTTAAGAAACAGCCTGGGTGGAGTCTCAAGTGTGTGTAAAACAAATGATGCTTTTAGAAATTGTTGAGTCACGTCTGTGTCTGTAAGTGTTTCAGTAACGGAGGGCTGATGGGAATATTAAAGCTGGTTTTTGTGTGGGTAGGTGCACATGCTGAGTAGCCTAATTTATTATAATCTGTCTGTTTGCTATTTATATGAAATGTTATTTACTGAGACATTATTTTTTTCTTTTTATAAAGTTATTATGAGTTTTATAAAAGTACTATAATATAACTTCCTACTACTTCTAACAATCAAAATTATTAAAGGATTTAGCATACAATGTTGGTGAAAAATGCCAGGCAATTTTGGCAGTCAAAACCCCCCTAAATTGTGAGCTAACATCTCATCAGTATTTTAGACTTTTATGTGATATAACGTTCACTGATGATGTTATCTGCAGTATTTCCATATCTACGTTTAGTTAGTAACTGAAAATTGCATTTTGCCTGCTCGATTGTTTAACCATAGGCCTACCATAAGTGAATTGAGATAATCCAATCAATCAAAAGAAAAAAGAATACTTAGTCAAAAGCATTAGAAAAAAAAAAAAAAACCTTTGCTCAATTTCGAACGTACAATAATTCTAAATGAGAACTTGTGTCACAGAACATGGCACACTTAGAAATTGTCTGTTTAAAGAACGTATGTCTGTTATACTTACATTGAAACATGTTTGATTTAACGGGTTAATATCTTCATTACCTAACCAGATTAGCTAAAGTTATTAAATTAAGTCATTTTCTTTTGACAGCAGCTGAGACGAATTGACGACAATCAAACCTTCAAACAAGTGTCTGGCGCCATCTAGTCGTCAAATCTAAAACAGCTGAAATGTGAAGTGTGGTGTGTGTCTTATTCATTGGTTATATTTATCAATATGTATTATTAATTTTTAAATAATAATATATTTTTTAATTAATATTACAATTGATATTTATATTGAGCATATTATTTATTCAATTGTTCATTTATTTATTCACTCATTAATTCATCTGGTCTCTTCGGATCCCTGTTAGCGAGTTCCATGATAAGGTTTGAATATCAACATTTACAGTAATTCTGACTGTTAAATTGCTGATTGTGCAACTGTAGTTTTTACACGAACATGAATGTTGAAAGTGGGATTGGGTATTAGAAGTGGATCACCATTTTATTGACAATGGTATCAAATTTCGTTATTTACTTTCACAAAGATCAGTTTAGAGTCATTTTAACAATGGCTCCTGGATGAATGTTTTCTGGCTATGTTTAGGCCTATAAATCTCAAACAATAGTAATAAATAATGAATAAATAAATATAAATAAAAAATAATAAATTAATTCATAAATAATAAATAACTCTTTTGTTTTATTTATTTATTGTCTATCTGGTATTGGCCTATAATAGTAATTATGATGCATTATTTTGCTTGATTATGCTGTTATTATGCACACTCACTTTAGATTCCATATTTTATGGGGACATTTCCATAGACATAATGATTTTTATACTATCTATACAAATTGTATTTTTTTTTATCCCCTTACCCTAACTCGACCTCTAAATCTACCTCCAACACAAAACTTTATGCATTTTTAGATTATCAAAAAAAAAAAAAAACTTTATTTTGAAAAAAAATTATTTAAAACATTTAATATGATTTATAAGCTTCTTTCCTCACGGGAAGGAAAAAAATGTCCCTACAACAAGGTAAAAAAATACTGCTATTATTATTCTTGTAGGGACATTTGGTCCCCATAATGTAGGGAATACAGACAAATTTACTTACTTCCTTGCTGCAGCATAAGATGGCTTGAAAGAAAATTCAGGACTGTAGCCCAATAGTCTAGTCACAGCCTTCATCTTAAATGAAGCTTCAGGATTTCATGAGAATGCTGGGAATGTTTTACTGTTTTTTTCTGAGTTTTCCCAGTGTAATTCTGTTTTTCATTTCACGCTGAATGTAGAGCATTTAAAAACAATGACATAATAGTTGTTTTCAGTCCTGTCAGTGACTGCATTCAGACAGACAAAACACTGGCTTTTCTTCACTCAAGTTTTGGTTTCTGATCCTCCGGACTCTGAGATGACTCACACGTAGTCCATGAAAAGTAATCACTGTCACATCTGTTTTCTTCATCTGCTGACAGAAAGCCTGACCTCAGTCTCTATGCTGCCTTTTGGGATGGGTTTGTTTGACTTTTCAGATTTTTTCTACATCGCATTTCTAGCTGGACTCTAAACAAACTTCAAAAAGTCTCTATTACAGTATAATTCAGCATCTCACTAATCGTGTCCACTTTGCATAGATCACAGTCTTCCTGACATACTGAAAATTGAGACAAGGAAAAAAATTAGATATTTATTTTTTTTCTTAAACAAAAAATACAGAAAGAAGACATCTCATAAAGCGATATAATCACAGGTAAAATATGCATTTTAAAATGTTTTCGTGAGATTTAACACAACATTTCAGCCTATAGGTATATCTAAATATAAAAATATTCAGCGATGGTAAATACATAGCACCATTTCCAAAGAATTTCAAACACAAAACAACACAATTCTTTGTTTTATTATTCTGGAATTTGGATATAAGAGAAAATTTCAAGTCGACGTCAACAAATTCCCTTTGAGAATACACTTTATTATGACATTTTAAAACAAGATATTTGAAAAGGGTTATAACACAATACAAAACAAAACAAAAAAGAATGATACTTTTCCTATATCTCTCCTCCTTGAGTAAAATCTTAAAAAGTCAGGGCCTTCACTGACACTTCATAGCATTACTATTTACAAAAAAGCCATATAAATGTGATATAAATAGGCTCACCAGCCAAAGACACCTTTTTTTTGTGTCATGCACACTGTGTCTTCGCTGTATTCAATCTTCATGAACTGTCAGTTTCTTTGATCACATTAGGGTCTAAATATTCAGGCCTGGAGGAGACGGCCGTTAGGTTAGAGTCTGTCATCTGAGTAGTGTTCTCAGTTCTACAACAATCCCTGAGGCCCGAACTCTCATTCTTTCTTCCTCAGGACAATGTAAATGAAGCCACTGATGAGCGTGAGAGGGAAAGCCAGCCAGGCCAGGACGAAGGCGTATCCGTAAGCATCATTCTCATTTTTCCAGTCTGGACTCATCACCGTGTAAATGATGGCCCCGCTCATCACAAACAGACCTTCGGGAGACAGAAAGAGAAAGAATAAAAACATGTAGACAGGGTCCTTGGGATAAAGATCCGATGAGGAAATACTCACTGGCGAGGACCTGGAAGACGGCCGTGAAAAAGAAGCGACCTCCCTTTACAAGAGTGAAGAGCTGGCAGAGGAAGACGATGAAGGAGATCAAGCAGAAAATGGTGGCTAGGACCATGAGGGCTTGAACTGCTTGAAGCCAGTCTGACAGATTGTAAAGAAACACAGACAAAAAATCAGAACGAACATTACGTACATTGCTACTATTCTTAACCCATATGTTTCTCGTTCTCATATAAGAACACATTTTGTTGTTCTACTGATGATGTGTTATCGCCCATTTGGAACTTTTAAATAATATGGAACTTTTCAAAGAATATTAGACTTTTTAAAGTTTCACTAAACTCACCATCACCACTAGTCCCATGGCAGTGATGTCCTCCATTACTTTGTGTGCAGTCATACCAGAGGTCATAATTCGTAACTCCATGTGTTCTCCAGGCCTTTTTTTTTTTTTTTTTATAAAGAAACACTCATATGATTACATCTACACAAGAACCAGTCCTTTACTCAAAAATGTGACCCATTAAAGCAAAAGCAAGCAAGTCAGACCTCAAAGATGATACTCACATTAGCACAAGTGGAAATGAAGAGAATGATAAGGTTTGTCAGATGCAAGACGATCGTTGCTAACAGAATGGCCAGCATTTTGGGGTTCGTCTAAGAGAACAGAAAGAGAAAGTAAACACAGTTCCTCCTCAAATACACACCTGGCGGCTTTATAGAGGACAGCGTTTACTCATGCAGCTCCACATCTGGCCAGCAGATCGCGCTGCTGTCAATCTGATCTCAGCCCAAACACACCTTCAGCCCTGTCTGTTTTCTCGTTTTTCTCTTACATTTTAATCGAAAACATCTGTATTGTGGATACATTACGTTGACAATTACACTAATCACACTGCAATGTTTGAAAAGCCATCTAAATATCTATATTTATCAGAAAAACACGTCCCACATGCAGTCACGTCACCTTTTTTTTTTTTTCTCAAGGCACCGCCTTTTATTTCGTCACATCTTAACTGTTTATCTGTTTTTTTTTTTCCTCCTCAGAAAGTAAAGATTATGAGAAGCTAACAAAAATTACATTAAATATTTATTGAGTAGCCTACGCAGATTTCGGAACCAGATCAAAAGAAAAGGAAGGCAGAATTCCGAAGCAGCGTTCCAAACATTTGTTTTCATCCAGACCAGTTATTACAAAACTCCGCCAGCGGCTATAACTGAAATCAAAACTTTAGATGTGCTCATATTAAAATACGACTATTAGGACTAACAATGTAAAACCAATACTAATAATATAATTAGCAAAAACAAACTTATTAAAAAATATAATACGAAGCGTAATAATAATAGCCCACACTTTAAATAAATCAACAAACTTCAAGACAAACCAATCAGGTTAGGACGTCTCCAGATGGAAAATAATAGTTATAAAGAAACATGGTGGAGTATCTCCTGAAAAGACGTGCAAATATTCCATAAATGAGCCAAAGTAAAAAGAAAACTTTCATTGTTCTCCAACTTAACTTACAGGTGAGGGAGAGAGGGAGAAATCCTTAAAAAGCGAAAGAGAGCAGGAAGAAAACACTGGGTTGCCTTTACTATGGGATCCCACTATAGATTCTCAATCAGTCTCTGTATTCCAGATGTAGTACCACCACAGCAGTATTTGCTTTTTTTCCTCTTTTCTTTTCACTTTTTTTTTTTTTTTTGGAAACGTGAGAACACCGCCCTGAAGCGTCACTACGTCACACTCTTTCTTTTCCCTCCCATACTTCACAACTTCTCACTTTAAAAGCTTAGATAGAAAAAAAATAGCATAAATACGCAATAAAGCATTTATTCAAGCGCTTTAAACTTTTCCCACTAAGGATTTAATCTTATGCTGGTAGACTTTAAGGGAAAGTTAACCCTTTAATCACCATTCATAACCCACACAATGTGACCGGTTTTATCATAAATTCATGAAATTAGTTATATGTTTATATCACAGAGAGCTTTTGTGCATATTCAGCTTTGTCCTTCATTTTGAACACTGTGATGTAGTGGCACAGGGGGCGTCTCAATGTGCGAGTGTTTATAGTGTGTACTAGTGTGTGTGGAGCCCCTTAGGCCCCTCCCAGTGGCCCCACGGTATGCCCAGAATGTTGGCATGTGTCTGTTTACTTCTGCATCTGGACTGCAAATAGATCCCATCATAGTCACTTTGAAGTCAAATACAAACAGGGTTTTGACTTTTATTAAACTTTTTGAATAAAACATTCGCAAGGCTTGCGTGTCTCCTCGTAACTCCTCGCAAATGCTTGATCCTCTCAGCGCTTGAAGATGTTTTGGTGCAGTCAGTGTGACTATAAGCACCCCCTTCTTTGTCACGCCCTCATCAGGAGTCCCATGGCAGCAGCTGTGTTTGTAAATACAGTGAGGGAGGCGTTCCTTGTGCCACCCCTGTGTTTTTTTGGGGGGTTTTTTCTGTGCTTTGCTTAGGGTTTGAGTGTTGGACGGCATTGCTGTTGGTTGGCTCAGGAGCTCTGCTGTTCTGTGAGATGGATGGATTATGGGTCAGAGTAATGGGCTAGTGCCGGCAGGGCAATACATTTACTTTGATCTCCCCGTTTGATGCAGGTCATAGGGAGAGTCATAAATATACAGCCTTGTCCACTCACTGAACAGTCTGACATAGTGCTGGCAGTGGACCATTAAGAGTCTTATACTTGTTGCTCAGCAAGATTATTTTTATTTATCAGTAACTTTTATAAGTTACTGAGCAGATTATAGAAATATAACAACTTATTAAGGACAAATAAACAAATAAATATATATTTTACATAACCCTCTGTTAGGTTCATGAGGGAACTGCAGGAGATTTGTGAGTTGATGAAAATAATTAAATCATAAAAATGGGAAATAAATAATTGTAAATGAATATTATAAATAAACTGCAAGAGGTTTGTGAGATTATGAAAAGCTAATAATTCATGAAATAATGAAAATGTAAAATAACCAAGTAATTATAATTTCATAAATAATTTTAAAATGAAAACAAATCAAATAAAGGATATTTGCTTAAAAAGGATGAAATATTTTATTTATTTGTGAGTTGATGAAAATCTAATAATTAAATCATAAATTTGGAAATGAATAATTATAAATAAATATTATAAATAAACTGCAAGAGGTTTGTGAGATGATGGAAAGCTAATAATTCATTAAATAATGAAAATGTAAAATAAATAATTACAATTTCATAAATAATTTAAAAATAACAAATCAAATAAAATTTCTTAAAAAGTATGAAATATTTTATTTATGAGTTGATGAAAAGCTAATCATTAATTAAATCATAAAATTTTATATACATTTGATATACATCTACATAAAGTTTTTTCCCTAATAATATTGTGTGTGTGTGTGTGTGTGTGTGTGTATATATATATATGTATATATATATAGTTTGTTTACCTGTATGTCATGTGACCATGGACCAACATCAGAACCATCAATACATGAATGTGTGTGTAAATTTTTTAAATATAAAACTTAAAATTTTAGGTCAAATGGGTTTGACAAAAAAAAAATAACCTGGGAATCCCTGGAATAATGAATCATCATAAGAACTTCATATGACTTTGCTTGGATCAGCAGGGAGCTAGTCAATCATATTTTCATAAATTTGTTATACCAAACGTGATGTAAACTTGATTATGATTTGGAGGAAATTACAGAACCCACTGACTAAATGCTTTGTCATGAAAATAAATGGAAGCTGTGATGGTAATTTAAAAGTCCTAAAACTTTCCGTTTTGCATCCCAAATGTTTAATGTGATCCAGCCTTTTCAATCTCACTGTAAATAGAAGGGTTCCCTCCCTGTGAAGGTTAATTTTGGCTCGCATGTGAACAATGAATGATGCCAGAAATGTAATGCGGCTGTTTATAATATAGCTTGACAGGAAGAGTCACAGGCCATATGACTCCATCTTACTAAAACAGCATCTATTTACTATACGAAAATTCAATATTCTGACTTAAACATTTCCTTATACCAAAGCAGTCAATTATGCCAAAGTGAGTCACGATTGAGACTGAGATGAGCGAGTATGGTTTAAATCAACGTGCTGCTTGAGTCAGAGAGCTCTTGGTCTGGCTTTATTTAGTTTATTGACCACTAAACCAGCAGAATGGATCGTCCTAGTGTCATGACCTGTATTTTAAGGATAAATGTGATTATCTTAAGTTTATCTTTCACATTATAAACATTAATGCACAAGTTTAAGGGGAAGTCGTGGCCTGACGGTTAGGGAGTCGGGCTTGTAACCTGAAGGTTGCCGGTTCGATTCTCGCACCGGCAGGAATTAAAGGTGGGGCTTGTGAGCAAACAGCTCTGCCTTCGATACCATGACTGAGGTGCCCTTGAGCAAGGCACCGAACCCCCAATTGCTCCCCGGGCGCTGGAGCAATGGCTGCCCACTGCTCCGGGTGTGTGTTCTCTGTGTGTGTGTGTGTGTGTGCGTTTGTTCACTACTCACTGCTGTGTGTGTGCACTTGGATGGGTTAAATGCAGAGCACCAATTTCGAGTATGGGTCACCATACTTGACAATACGTCACGACTTTCACTTTTTCACTTAAAAAAAAAAAAAAAGAACTTTAGGACAGATTGTGTTCATATCAATTGTAACAGTACCAGAGTTTGCAAAATCTCTTTCACGCCAACCAAACTGACGTCAAACAGGTCTGCACCAAAAGTTCCAGTATGGAAATGTCCATTGAGAAAAAGTAGTGCATTTAGTTGTTGCGGATAATATAATATTAATGAAATAAAAGGCCATATAAGTGCACTTAAAGAGAGACACTTTTATGACTGTTTTAACACACTTTTAAACAGTGTCTTTTTCATTAATTTCAAATTTAAAAAAAAAAAATTAAAAATTAGCCTCAAAGTACTTTTTCAATCATTATGTTTTAATAATCTTTTGTAATTCTTTAAAGTACACTTTTTTTGTTAAGTACTTGATTTTGAAATTTAACTGTAGTGTGTTATTCAATATTATAAGTTAATATATTTTAAATGTACTAAATTGCAACTTCATCATTACAAATGTCTAATTATAAATACATTTAACCACATGACATACAGAAAAATATATTAAAGTATATTTTAGTTTTTTAATTCTCTTTTTAATTCTCGTAAGCACATTTAGCAGTACACTTTAACCATATTTCAAAGACAATAGAAGTAATTATGAAATTACATATAAAGGTATTTAACTTTGGTAACACTTTAAAGACCAGTTCTCACTATTTAGTTACTTATTAGCATGCATATTATTAACATATTGGCTGTTTATTAGTATGTATAAAGCACATATTTTGTATGACCATATTATATCCCTAATTCTAATATCTAAACTTAACAACTACTTATAACTATTAATAAGCAGCTAATCAGGAGTTTACTGAGGTAAAAGTTGTAGTTAATAGTTTGTTAATGGCGAAAATTGAACCTTAATATAAAGTGTGACCTTAACTTCTACTAGTGGATCAAAAAGCACTCTATAGTTTAGCTAACTGCAATTATTAAATTAAAACTATAATACATTTTCATTTAACATGCACTTAAGTGTCTGAATGCACTTAAGTGTCTGAGTTCACACAAGTATATTCATTTCAAGTATATATTTTCTGTAACAAGTAAACTCTTTTTAAAATTATGCTAAAGTGTACTTCTTTTTCACAAAGGCTCTACTAACACTCAGTATCAATCTGTGGAAAAAATGATATGACAGTTCAGCACTTTGCATATTCATTGTGTAGTAACGGTGTATTTTGTTTGTTTGCTGGAAACCACTTGGCTTGACTGTACAAACTTCTGCACCACATCACTTCTAAATTCAATCCCAAATATGTTTTGTAGTGATTACATTTTATCGCATGCCAAAAGCTTGATGTCTCAAACACATGTTGTGACTAAAATCTTTTTCCGTTATTAGCCATTAGCTAGCGTTCCTCATGGTCTGTCCTGGTGAGTCACGTCCACGAGTCCCGTCTGCTTCGAGAGGAGGCCGGTTAAGTAGGAATGACACTTCACGGCAAGCCACGCCACATAAGGAAATCGTGACAGTAATCAGGGAGGTTTCATTATTAGTTTTGGATGCGGAACAACCTTGGGAATTTCACATGTGTCTGGAGAGAGGGAGGAGCCACCATCATGCTGGAGTGAAACCAGTGAAAAATAGAGCAAATGGAAGTCATTGACTCGCAACAGAGAGAAAAACTTCATGGGTGTGGGCTGAAATTAATATTATGTCACCAGAGCAGTGAAGGAGGACATCCTGAACAGATGAGGCTAACATATTGAAATGCACTGGGTGGAGGAGACGAGCATTAATTCACATATGTCTCAGCGCTGAAATGGGTTAGATCAACAAATCACGGTACGGGACTGTCGAAAACTTTGGCCGTCGCTTTGAAATCTGTCAACGGCATTCCCTTTTCCCTTTAATTTCCCATGCAATAAGATTGAAATACCAGCAACTTTGTTGGTCTACCACCAGGTTTTGCATAACACATCCCTTAAGGCTACTTGAATCTTGGACAAAAGTTCACAGCTGTATTGTGGCATAATGAAAGATAAGGCTTTGTCTGTAGCGGGAGGGCTGTAATTACGGTTGCTGTTTTTACTTTACTCATTCTCCCAGACCAAATCTGTCTATATGAGTAGCTTTGAGATCTGTGTTGGATGTTTGCGTTTCGCTCAGCTGTAATCAGATATCAGGCCAGAGGGGCCGTGAGTCAGCCTATACTTGAAAACAATGGCACGTTTTCCAAGGTGGTGTTCAAATGCCACGGCTAGAGTGTAAAAGCCGCTTGCATTTCACTGAGTAGGGATAGATATGGACTCTAGGCCAAGTGTGATGTAGGAGCTCCTTCAATCACTGTATGCACAGATAGCAAAATTCCTGAGGCCCAGATTAAGCCCACACCTGACACTTTCATTTGGCAAACATACCGCGTGGAATGATGGCACTTGGGTGGTCCACTCCTGTTTGCCAAATTTGGGCCACAAGTAAGCCAAAGGAAGGCCCAATGTCAGCCATGAATAAACTAAATAAAGCAGAACTGGCCCAAATCTGGGCCACAATGATTTTAATTCTGGCCCAGATCTGACCCATATCCAACACCTTGCTTCGGCTCACATACTGTGAAGAATGGCACTTGGGTGGTCCACTCCTGTTTGCCAAATTTGGGCCACAAGTAAGCCAAAGGAAGGCCCAATGTCAGCCATGAATAAACCAAATAAAGCAGAACTGGCTCAAATCTGGGCCACATTGATTTTAATTTTTGCCCAGATCCAACATCTTGCTCCGGCCCACATACTGTGGAGAATGATGGCACTTGGGCGGTCCACTCCTGTTTGCATAATTTGGGACACAAGCAAGCCATAGGTAGGCTACATGTCAGCCATGAAAATAAATAAATAAAATAAACCAGAACTGGCCCAAATCTGGGTCACATTTATTTTAATTCTGGCCCAGATCCGGGCCAGATCTAACACCTTGCTCTGGCCCACATACTATGTAGAATAATAGCATTTGGGTGGTCCACAACTGTTTGCCAAATTTGGGCCACAAGCAAGCCATAGGAAGGCCACATGGCAGCCATGACAATAAATAAAACAAAGAACTGGCCCAAATCTGGGCTGTATTTATTTTAATTCTGGCCCAGATCCAACACCTTGCTCCAGCCCACATACCATGTGGAATAATGGCATTTGGGCAGTCAGGTCCTGTTTGCCAGATTTGGGCCTCAAGTAAACCTTAGCATTGCTGCATGTAAGCCAACCAAATAAACCAAAACTGGCCCTAATGTGGGCCACAACTGATTTTTATTCGAACCCTGGTCTTCCCCACATTCCTCATGTGGCCCACATGCTGCTTGGAATGGTGGCATTTTGGCAGTGGTCCACATGCAGGCCACTGCACAGACACATTTTAGCTAATAATGAACCAAAATGAACCATAAATATACATTATTTTGGCTACACTAAGCCTTAAGTGAGTTATGCATCAACAATACTCAACAAATTTTAAAGAGAAATTTAAAAATGTCCTCCCTAAATGTTCAAATAAGTTCCAGAAACGTATCCTACTTGATAAAAACATCCTGACCCAGGTTTTGCACAAGCAGCAATTCAAATGTCACAGATAAATATTCAAAGACACATTCCAATACTTTAAAATAAGTCCTTCACAAGTTTGAACCTAAATGCTTCTCACTCAGGCTCTACCTACACAGTAAGTTTGTAAGTGTCACGGCTACGCTGTGTTAAAGAGCGCACGACGAAGATGAAAGGTTACGTATCATAAGTCTTTAATCCAACAAGGGTAAATCCAAACACAACGTAGCACAGCAACATATAAGACATGTAGATGTAAGAACAAGCAAACTCAAAGTGAACATACAGGAACTTAAGTACTCAGACCAAACAAGGATAATTAATGACAAATGATTAATAATAAGAGTTAAGGGCCCAACTATTGGAAACACCAATCACCATTATGGTGACTTCAATGAAACAAACTTTAGATTTAAACCCCTGTTAATTCTCAATAAGAACTTCTGTAGACCTCTAGAAATAAAGTCAATCTGACTAGTAATAAGTGAAGCTGATAATGTTGTTTGTGGAGTTGTTTAATCCTCCTCTGCTGAGATCTTCAGAGATTTAATGTCTTTTATCTTCTGCTGAATTCATCTAAGGCTGTGGCTTAAGTCAGCTGTAGTTCCTGAGTTTCTATTTGTCTCTTTTTTTTCTGTTCTCTTCTTTCCTTCAGTGATTTTGCTTGTTAACAAGCTTAGACAAACTGAGAGGACTCATATATAAATCATATATGAACCAGGGCCACATTTGTGGCATCATATGCGGGCCACTTTAGACTCACAGCCGCATTAGCCAGTTCTTACCATCCCATATCTTTGCCAAAACTGGCCCAGATATGATTTTGGATAACTGGGCCACATTTGTGGCATCATATAAGGGCCACTTTAAGCTCACAGCCACATTAGCCAGTGCTTACCGTGCCATGTCATTGCCAAAACTGGCCCAGATACGGTTATGGATAACTGGGCCACATATGTGGCATCATATGCTGGCCACTTTAGACTCACAGCCACATTAGCCAGTGCTAACCATGCCATATCTTTGCCAAAACTGGCCCAGATACGGTTTTGGATAACTGGGCCACATTTGCACATCATATAAGGGCTCACTGCCACATTAGCCAGTGCTCACTGTGCCACATCTTTGCCAATACTGGCCCAGATACAATTTAATATACCTGGGCCACATTTGAAACATATGTGGACCACATTTGGTTTACACCCTGATTAGCCTTTGTTGATTGTGACACATTTTTGCCAATGGTGGACCACATTTGGCTGGCACTATTTGGGCCATTTTTACTGCTTACCACATGGGCCACTTTAGGGTCACATTCAGATTACACATTGCTGTGAACACCACATCTTTGCCTACAGATGCCCACATGTGATTTGATACATTTGCACCATTTTTGATATTTTACATGTGGGCCACTTCAGGCTTACATCCATTTTGTATGGGCCATAAGAATACGTGCTGTATCATTGCCCACATCTGCATGCTATCTGGGTGGGCGGCCTTCATTCATCAAGATAGCTTGTTGCAGTTTTCTAGGAAAAGGGCTTACAAACTTGGGTCCGAAAACGACATTTTTACAATATGCATTTTTTGGACTGTCAAAGTTAACGTACCACGATATCAATTATGTTTAATGTGATAACTTTTACATTGATAACACTGTGAATAAATTTACAGAATTGTACATTTTTTTATGGTTTATTTCTGCTTTTTAAAGATTGGTCAGAAATCATATGATTAATTGTGATTATGATATTGCATTGAAAGCAAAAGTTTTTGTTTATTTCTTTAATGAATAAGAAATGAAAAGAAGAATCACCATATTGCAAATGAAATAAATAAATAAATATTCTATATAAAAAGTTAGATGGATAAGTGTTTCTTCCTTCCTTGCAATATATAAAAAATACAAGTATTTGTGTTTATTCTTTTGTCATTTTTATCTTACTCGGTGGGGTTTGTAGAGTACAAATACAACATTTTTGGATATTATTGTCTTTAAAACATTTGGGGTTGGTAAAACATATTTTTAAAACAAGTCTCTTATGCTCACCAATGCTGCTTTTATTTGATAAAAAAATACAGTAAAAATAGTAATATTATGAAATATAATTACAATTTAAAACAATATGTAATATGTTTTAAAATGCAATTTATTTCTGTGATGCAAAGCTGAATTTTCAGCATCATTACTCCAGTTTTCAGTGTCACATGATCCTTCAGAAATCATTCTAATATCCTGATTTGCTGCTCAGGAAACTTTTCGTATCATTATTTTTTTGTGGAAACCATGATACT
This sequence comes from Spinibarbus caldwelli, assembly GCA_039654775.1. Classification (NCBI taxonomy): domain Eukaryota; kingdom Metazoa; phylum Chordata; class Actinopteri; order Cypriniformes; family Cyprinidae; genus Spinibarbus; species Spinibarbus caldwelli. Next base: position 28,514,125 of record CM077218.1, read on the forward strand.
TTTTTGATTAATTTGTCTTTATACAGTCAAATTTGCTATTTTTCTCACGCAGTATAAATGGGACTGTATACATGAAAACACATAGTTGCTTTGATATTTTAGGAAGGGGCCCCTTGCTAGGGAATCATAGTATTTGGGGGTACTTGGTGTTCTAGGGTAAACTTGAGACCTCCCGAATCACACCATGACCAAAGGGGAGATGGCTTAACTTAACTGCCCACCCCTATCCAGCCCTAAGCTCAGCCCCTCTGCCACGGCCCCCTTCCACAGTAACAGCCGAATAAATCACAAACATGCACCATGACGAAGCCCAGGCCTCGGCGCTCCAGCCACCCCAACCATCTGTGAATCATTAGCCCTGGCTTCCTGTTTGAGACTACGTCTTCAGCATACACATCCCTATCACTGCGGCAGGCTGTCACACAGCTGCAGGACTCACTCTGATAGTGGCCCGAGGAGGCAACGGTGCACCAATGAAAGGTTTGGAAGGGATTGGACTTGCCCAGACTCATCTGGGCTCAGTGAAACGCTGGCTGAGCGATGTCCACTGAGACCAACTCTGAGCTGAAGTCCACTCGAATTACAGCAATTGTTCCCTCCCAAACCCCAATAACACATTCCTGCTGGTCTGACAGTACTATAAACATTGCATCTCTTACTGGATGTCCTTTGGACTTTATTCAATTCATCTGAGGGAGCTGGTTCAAAAGAGATCACAAACTAATTAATTATATTTTGCAATTATATTATGTTTCCATCATATAGAGCACTGAGTGTGCCTTTTTGTAGGCCAATCTGGAAGTTCACCATTGTTCCCTTGATAAACATCCAAAAGGATTTTTCCTTTGGCTTTTGCATTATTGCAGAAAATAAGCTCTGTGAACAACAAAAGTTTATGATTCTTACACATTTTGTTCATCATTATAATCTTCACAACTTTTATGAATTTTGAAGCCTAATACATTCACCACAAGTAAATAGTAAATGAAGGCTGTAAGTGAACTACACTTGTCACCTGACTTTAGGGTCACCACCATTAAGCTTCCAACAAGTTAAAACATTTTCCTAGAAAGTTTGAGTTTGACTAGTTTGCTAGGGTGTGAATATAAACACAATGAGGCTGTAAAAGCAGAGTAGCAGTGCTGAGTAGTAACTGATTACATATAATCTAGATTACATTATCAGGTTCCACTTGTAATTAGGTTTTATTACATTTTAAAATACTTGTAATCAGACTACAGTTACTGTTTTATTGATTATGATTACATTTTATTCACATGGTCACATGACATGCAGGTAAACAGGTATAATATTCCATATTTTGTTATCAAGTGTTTTATTTTGATTGTTGTAATTTTAAAAAGATTTATTTTAATTGTATATTTTCATGATTTAATATAGTTTTTCATTAAACTCACAAACCCCCTGCAGTTCCATCACAAACCCCAGTTTGGGAAACTTTGACGTAATATAATGTTTCATGCACTTGTTAAAAACAATGAATGAAATATATGTATATATATATATATATATATATATATATATATATATATATATATATATATATATATATATATATAGTACAAGTATATAAAGTATATATATATATATATATATATATATATATATATAGTACAAGTATATATATATATATATATATATATATATATATATACAAACCCGATTCCAAAAAAGTTGGGACACTGTACAAATTGTGAATAAAAAAGGAATGCAATAATTTACAAATCTCATAAACTTATATTTTATTCACAATAGAATATAGATAACATATCAAATGTTGAAAGTGAGACATTTTGAAATGTCATGCCAAATATTGGCTCATTTTGGATTTCATGAGAGCTACACATTCCAAAAAAGTTGGGACAGGTAGCAATAAGAGGCCGGAAAAGTTAAATGTACATATAAGGAACAGCTGGAGGACCAATTTGCAACTTATTAGGTCAATTGGCAACATGATTGGGTATAAAAAGAGCCTCTCAGAGTGGCAGTGTCTCTCAGAAGTCAAGATGGGAAGAGGATCACCAATTCCCCCAATGCTGCGGCGAAAAATAGTGGAGCAACATCAGAAAGGAGTTTCTCAGAGAAAAATTGCAAAGAGTTTGAAGTTATCATCATCTACAGTGCATAATATCATCCAAAATTCAGAGAATCTGGAACAATCTCTGTGCGTAAGGGTCAAGGCCGGAAAACCATACTGGATGCCCGTGATCTTCGGGCCCTTAGACGGCACTGCATCACATACAGGAATGCTACTGTAATGGAAACCACAACATGGGCTCAGGAATACTTCCAGAAAACATTGTCGGTGAACACAATCCACCGTGCCATTCGCCGTTGCCGGCTAAAACTCTATAGGTCAAAAAAGAAGCCATATCTAAACATGATCCAGAAGCGCAGGCGTTTTCTCTGGGCCAAGGCTCATTTAAAATGGACTGTGGCAAAGTGGAAAACTGTTCTGTGGTCAGACGAATCAAAACTTGAAGTTCTTTTTGGAAAACTGGGACGCCATGTCATCAGGACTAAAGAGGACAAGGGCAACCCAAGTTGTTATCAGCGCTCAGTTCAGAAGCCTGCATCTCTGATGGTATGGGGTTGCATGAGTGCGTGTGGCATGGGCAGCTTACACATCTGGAAAGGCACCATCAATGCTGAAAGGTATATCCAAGTTTTAGAACAACATACAGTCAGGTCCATAAATATTGGGACATCGACACAATTCTAACATTTTTGGCTCTATACACCACCACAATGGATTTCAAATGAAACGAACAAGATGTGCTTTAACTGCAGACTGTCAGCTTTAATTTGAGGGTATTTACATCCAAATCAGGTGAACGGTGTAGGAATTACAACACTTTGCATATGTGCCTCCCACTTGTCAAGGGACCAAAAGTAATGGGACAGAATAATAATCATAAATCAAACTTTCACTTTTTAATACTTGGTTGCAAATCCTTTGCAGTCAATTACAGCCTGAAGTCTGGAACGCATAGACATCACCAGACGCTGGGTTTCATCCCTGGTGATGCTCTGCCAGGCCTCTACTGCAACCGTCTTCAGTTCCTGCTTGTTCTTGGGGCATTTTCCCTTCAGTTTTGTCTTCAGCAAGTGAAATGCATGCTCAATCGGATTCAGGTCAGGTGATTGACTTGGCCATTGCATAACAATCCACTTCTTTCCCTTCAAAAACTCTTTGGTTGCTTTTGCAGTATGCTTTGGGTCATTGTCCATCTGCACTGTGAAGCGCCGTCCAATGAGTTCTGAAGCATTTGGCTGAATATGAGCAGATAATATTGCCCGAAACACTTCAGAATTCATCCTGCTGCTTTTGTCAGCAGTCACATCATCAATAAATACAAGAGAACCAGTTCCACTGGTAGCCATACATGCCCACCACCACCATGCGTCACTGATGAGGTGGTATGCTTAGGATCATGAGCAGTTCCTTTCCTTCTCCATACTCTTCTCTTCCCATCACTCTGGTACAAGTTGATCTTGGTCTCATCTGTCCATAGGATGTTGTTCCAGAACTGTGAAGTCGTTTGGCAAACTCTAATCTAGCCTTCCTGTTTTTGAGGCTCACCAATGGTTTACATCTTGTGGTGAACCCTCTGTATTCACTCTGGTGAAGTCTTCTCTTGATTGTTGACTTTGACACACATACACCTGCCTCCTGGAGAGTGTTCTTGATCTGGCCAACTGTTGTGAAGGGTGTTTTCTTCACCAGGGAAAGAATTCTTCGGTCATCCACCACAGTTGCTTTCCGTGGTCTTCCAGGTCTTTTGGTGTTGCTGAGCTCAACGGTGCGTTCCTTCTTTTTAAGAATGTTCCAAACAGTTGTTTTGGCCACGCCTAATGTTTTTGCTATCTCTCTGATGGGTTTGTTTTGTTTTTTCAGCCTAATGATGGCTTGCTTCACTGATAGTGACAGCTCTTGGATCTCATCTTGACAGTTGACAGCAACAGATTCCAAATGCAAATAGCACACTTGAAATGAACTCTGGACCTTTTATCTGCTCATTGTAATTGGGATAATGAGGGAATAACACACACCTGGCCATGGGACAGCTGAGAAGCCAATTGTCCCATTACTTTTGGTCCCTTAACAAGTGGGAGGCACATATGCAAACTGTTGTAATTCCTACACCGTTCACCTGATTTGGATGTAAATACCCTCAAATTAAAGCTGACAGTCTGCAGTTAAAGCACATCTTGTTCGTTTCATTTGAAATCCATTGTGGTGGTGTATAGAGCCAAAAATGTTAGAATTGTGTCGATGTCCCAATATTTATGGACCTGACTGTATGCTCCCATCCAGACGTCGTCTCTTTCAGGGAAGACCTTGCATTTTCCAACATGACAATGCCAGACCACATACTGCATCAATTACAACATCATGGCTGCGTAGAAGAAGGATCCGGGTACTGAAATGGCCAGCCTGCAGTCCAGATCTTTCACCCATAGAGAACATTTGGCGCATCATAAAGAGGAAGATGTGACAAAGAAGACCTAAGACAGTTGAGCAACTAGATGCCTGTATTAGACAAGAATGGGACAACATTCCTATTCCTAAACTTGAGCAACTTGTCTCCTCAGTCCCCAGACGTTTGCAGACTGTTATAAAAAGAAGAGGGGTGCTACACAGTGGTAAACATGGCCTTGTCCCAACTTTTTTGAGATGTGTTGATGCCATGAAATGTAAAATCAACTTATTTTTCCCTTAAAATGATACATTTTCTCAGTTTAAACATTTGATATGTCATCTATGTTGTATTCTGAATAAAATATTGAAATTTGAAACTTCCACATCATTGCATTCTGTTTTTATTCACAATTTGTACAGTGTCCCAACTTTTTTGGAATCAGGTTTGTATGTATATATATATATATATATATATATATATATATATATATATATATATATATATATATATATATATATACACATCTCTTTGTATTTTTATATCAATATGCCAACAAAATTATCCTATTTAAATGTGATAAAAAGTTAGGCTAAAAGTAGTCCGATTGTATTACCTGTAATGTCAGTAATGGATTACAATTTGTAAGTACCTACCCAGCACTGCAGACAGTTGATGAGTTGATGTGATGACGGTTAATGTCTAACAACCTCTTTAGTAGGCCTACCATTTAGCCACTGCTTAGCAATACATTTTGTTTCAAGTAAAAGCTTTAAAAAAATTACTAGGGGGTATTAATGATGTATGTTATGTTGTATAATAAAAGTTATTTTGAGCTTGTGTGAACCACAGAACACAAAAACCCATCCAAAAAATACTGACCTCAAGACGATGGAACTGGAAGTGTCACCTTAAACGTGAGAGCCCACTTATTAACAGCCATTAATGGAAGCTACGACAGCTGTTAGCACTAACATTACTCTGGGCATCATGAAAGATGGGGTGGGTCAGCAGAGGTCATCACTGGAGACCCCTGTGGTAAGCATTTCCTGCAGAATTGTCCCCAAATGTGGAGATCTCAGTGTGTCGTTACATGGTAAAAGCACTGATGCTAATGACTTCTTGCTCTTAGAGCAGAATGAGGGGGATGAATAAAGAGTATCATTTTCCTTCATTGTTTGTAAAAAAAAAAAAAAAAAAAAAAAACCTTCATTCTTTATGTATGACGCACAGGGAAGGTCATTCTCATTGTCTGAATCTATCAAATATCTCAGTGGAACGCAGATGTGCGGAACACCACTGTCTTCATATATACACAGACATCTTAAAAAAGGTTATTTTTGCGGCATGTTTTATTTTTTTATTTTTTTCAGTTTCATAGTAAAGCATGCTTGCACAATGACATGACTAAATAGTGAATTTAGTCGGTATGGGTGTTTGATTCTGGGTTTCTCCGATTCCTTACTCCAACCCTAGGAGAACTGACTCCTGGAACTGACTCCATTTACTTACAAGGTCATCTATAAGAATAGCTGCAGTCACTATATTACACACTAAATGTAAAGAATTTTTGTTTTCAGACGCAAAGCTTTAAACATTAAAATTACACACTGAAAGCATGGCTGCCCATATTACTCCAATTTAGAGACGACATTACCATTGACATTGACAATTTAAATATGTAATTTACATTGACATAGATTATCATTGACAAATTATGAGTAGCACCATCAATTTTATAGTTGTTGCTAATACACACAATTTTAAAAAGGGAAAATTCACAAGAAATAGCCTTCGAATATTATTTCAGAGTTAAATGAATTGAATTTATATAACGACTGGGTGAGGGTGCCCATTGTCACCTCTTGTCTTAGCGCAAAAAATAATGCTTGGACAGGAAAGTTCAAGATACTCAAAATAATAACTAAATGCATACAATGATTTTAGACACGGCAAAGGAGTCGAAAACATGAGTATTCTTAATCCAAAGGTCGTAACTGGATCTTGCGCTGAAACGACAGAATTCTCTCTGGTGACATATGCCAGATTTCCAGTCATTTTGTTTACTTAGACTCCACCCCTTTCTTATAATTGACTGCAAGATCACATTCAGACTCACCTCCATCCAATCAACAACCAATGAATAGAATCAAGTCCCCACTCTAGCCAGTACAGTAGAAAGAAAATCTCAATCTCGTAGCTCCATTTTTTTTTTTTTTTTTGGACAACACTTGAGCAAAAGTGCTATTTTAATCCTGTTGAGTCTGAATGAAGACACCATGGCCTGGTTTCAGAGACAGGGTTTAGACTAATCCAGGATTAGGCCATAGTTCAATTAGGACATTTAAGTCATTTTTATAAACATGCCTTAGAAAAACATTACTGGTGTGCATCTTGAGACAAAATAAAGGCACTGATATATGTTAAGATCAGTCAATGCAAGTTTCTTTCAGTTGAAACAGCTCTGGGACTAGGTTTAAGCCTTGTCTGTGAAACCAAGGGTAAGTCATCTTCAAGAAAAATGCAAAAGAAAAAGATTGAGAAATTGAGACTTCACATGCTTATTTATTTATTTATATTTATTTTCAATAATCCATTTAATTCAGATGCATCATGCCAAAGAAAATATGTTGTGTTGAATATGATATGATGTTACTTCCATTTTGCCATGACTTTAAACCGTTACTCCACAACTGGATCCCCTCCTATTTTTATCTCCCTTTGCATCTTTTGAGACGGAACATGTGAGTCATTGTTTGTGAACAATAAAATGATCCAGATCTTGAGAACTAACAAGAATTTCACTTGAGCGTTTAATCCAGCTGTTTACCAGCAAACATGCAAGGTCAGTTCATGTAAAAGCCTGTTCTTGAAACTTATGCTAATATTGCAACAAAATCTTATCAGATCAGAAAATTGATCTGATCCTGAGAATCACAAAACTAGCAGTTGACTATATACCGCACACACTCTTGGTACATAGCCATATTACAGTATGTGTTGAAATGGGGCTGATTCACATTCCAGGTAGGCCTCTTGCCAGCCAGCCAGCTTCCACAAAACCCTCATACACTTATGGATTCAAACACGTTTCCCAAGAAGAACACTGACAGTGAAGAAGAGCAAATTTTTTTATTTCCAATTTCAAATGCACACTTTTATTCTGACTAGACTGTGACTGGATTAACAAAAGTGTGTTAAATTGACACTTTGGAGAGACTTTTGGGAAATATGGAAATAAAGTGTGAATATATAAGATGATTGAAAACAGTCACAGACCTGAAGACAACCACACAGCTGTACATTTTATAGGCAGACCCCCCCAGTATTGGGTGGTATAGGGTGGATTTCTTTCACACCAGTGGACGCTAGCCATATTAGGATAACCATAAGCCATTTGCGATCGTGCTGTTTGTTCAGTTCAATGGAGATTCAACCGGGAGGCTTCTGCTTATTCTTACATACATTATCATATGTGGCCAGTTTTCCAAAAAAAGAGGGAGATGGTTTTTACATTTCCAAAAATTTTACGAGACATTTCTAAAAGTACCTCCCCAACCTTACTCCACCCTTCCCCTTTCAGACTGAATGAAACAAAAAGCAACACGCTGCTTGGGAGAATTTGAGCACTACAAAGGATGCATCTATTTATGACTAGCGAGTTCTGTGGATTGCAGAAGGGGAATCAAAAGTTAGCCCTTTTCTTCCTCTTTTGTTGGTTGGGGGTGGGAAACGGCGGTGTAATTGGAACCAGAGCCTGTTTGTGTTTGAATTTTTCCATTATAAACCTAACCTTTCAAAACTACCTGGGTTCTCATTATAGCGTGCCTGGCATTATTACAAGGTCATTTTGAGCTGGGCTCCTACAAGTCTTTATGTGAATCTACTGAGCTTAATAACAACATGCGGATTCATAATCGCATCTTCAGCCCTGCCAAACTGCACACACCGAAGAAAAACACAAAAAAGTGCACATGCATATATAGAACAAAAATAAGCAATTAAGGTGACGGGTAGGCCAGTTTCACTGCGCCATTCCCAAAATATTTTGCTAAGATGAATGAACAGATAAGCTCCTCACATGAATAAATAGATTTATGAGCAGATAAGTAAACAGTGGTTTCTCTCTGCCCCATACGTGGAGACAGATGATCCCAGCTGCAGCCATTATCACATACAACAACAGAAAAAAATGTGCAAAAAATGTCAAAGAGAAAAAAATTGTAGAAAAGTACAATTGTAAAACTGTAAAAAACTAAATTATGACTCAAACGTTACCTTTCTTGTGGCTTTATGTTTGTTTATTAATATTCATTAAATGTGTATCACAACATATAAAAGATTTATCAAATAACAGCTTATAATGAACATACTTCAGTAATAATATTTTTAAAGACTAGTTTAATTAAGTTTAATTTATTGCATTAACATTGTTATGGCAGCTGTGTATTGTGTTGTTGTATTGTATTGTGTATGTGTTGAAATATGAGCTACACTATTTACACAGAAGATAACATTCATGTTCATCTGTACATTTACAACCATTTTTAAGAAATTAATTCTACTGAATAATAAATAAATAAATACATAATACTGAAATGAATACTACCGAATAATAAATAAATAACATATAATACTGATGCAAATAGTAATGAATAATAAATGTATCAGTTTTTACAAAAACAATTAAGCAGCATAACTGTTTTCAACATTGATAATAATAATAAATGTTTCTTGAGCAGTAAATCAGCATATTAGAATGATTTCTGAAAGATCATGTGACACTGAAGACTGGAGGAATGATGCTGAAAATTCAGTTTTGCATCACGGGAATAAATTACATTTTAAAACAAAGTCAAACAGAAAATAACTATTTTATTTTGTAGTAATATTTTACAATATTACTGTTTTTACTGTATTTTCTGTTTTTAAATGCAGCATTGGTGAGCACAAGAGACTCCTTTCAAAAACATTAAAAAAAATTACCAACACCAAACTTTTAAATGGTAGTGTTATGAAATTATGTTAGTTATCAATATCAGCAATTAACCTTTTATGAATGAGCTGATGAACCCACTTGCAAAGTGCTTGAGTTTAGCAGAGTTCAGCTCTTAAGCAGCTCAATCCTCAACACACTATGATTGGATTATGCGAATCCAATCACTGATGAAATCAAACAGCCCTTCAGCAACCAACATTTTTGTCAGTAATTCCGCTGACAAGATTAACACTGATTATAAATGGACCTCAGAGGGGAAAATGAAATAATAAAGCTTGATATGATCTCCGAGCACATGCTTAATGTGTACACGTGTGTGCTGGTGAGGATGAAACATCTGTCAGTGTCCTCATGTACTCCTTCCACACGCCCCATGGGCCAAAAGAGCAGTGACATCACCCTGCCTCCACCCGTCCCACTTTGCACGAACCTACTCCACCCTTCTCGTCTGACACACTCACTGATGCTGGAGAATAATTAAGTGCTAATTAAAAACACATACTGATGTGCACTCTTAAAAAATAAAGGTTCTTTCGTGGAATCTATGGTTCCATCAAGAACCTTTAACATCCATGGAATCTTTCAAGGTTCTTTAGATTAAAATGTGCTTCACACTAAGACAAAATAACTTTTGACTGAAAGGTTCTTTGAGGAATCAAAAATGGTTCTTCTATGGCATCGCTGCGAAAACCCATTTTTGGAACCTTTATTTTTGTACATACACACGGATCTGTGCAAAACACACCCATAAACACAGACAGAGGAATGAGAGCCAAAGACACATTCCACAAATCACAATCAGTTTCATCCTTTCGTCTCTGCAGTCTCAAGTGGCTTCACTCAACTTTGGGGTTTCACACCCACATGCTGATCTAATTAATCTTTTCTGTGTTGTGGCTCTGTATGAAGGCGGATGGATGAAATGGAGGTGTTTTAACATCGCCACATTTTTTTCAAGGTCAAAAGAAGGTGAACTGCTTGGGGAGGAATCCTGGGTGTCATGTACCCCAAGAACAGCCTCCCAAAGAGAAAATAAATATGCCTGTTTTAACTCTCTACATTTTATTTATCCTAAAAGAGAGGAGTGTTTTATGATTGAACTTGCATGCCTTCATGCAAGTTTGACCAAATTAAGTTGCACACAGATGAATAAGATGATGAATTAAATCACATGAGAGCTAGCCAGGAGTCAAGAGTTCACAAAATGTTTGTATTTCAGACAGGCAGAGAGAGATCTTCATCACTGAGGCATGTGAGTATATACACATACCAGCAAATATTAAAGGGGCCGTATTCTGCTATAAATGCTTTTTTGGTATTATTTTCAGCCGTTAAACCCCCTAAAAATATTACCTAAAGTTTTTTTTGCACAAAAAATGCCATAGCAATTAAATTTTACACTTTTCAGCCTTGTGCTGACCCTTTTTGTTATTTCTTATAATGTATGTTTAAGACTGTATGTAAATAGTCACTTTTTTATTGGCTAACAGCTGTGTACAACAATGCATGGCTTCAGTAAACGTGACATACATTTAAGGGACTGCACAATGTATCCAAACAGTACTGTGATATGGACTAATAACTTAAGTGGAAAGAATTTTTTTTTTTAACTCTGTTTGTTTTATGCTTAATTTAAGAGGTTTGAGTAAAAAAATAAACTTTAATGCGAACACTCACATTTTTCAAGTTTTGTGTTGACACTCAAAAATGCCTTTATTTTATTTTATTTTTTACCATTTTTTTTTTATTTTTATTTTATTTTACACACTCTTAAAAGTAAAGGTTTCAAAAGAGGGTTTTTGCAGCAGTGCCAGAAGAACCGTTATGGGTCACCCAAAGAATCTTTCAGTGAACACCCTACTGAAAATAAATATACTAAAATGCATTTGAAATACATTTATTTCATGCTAAGTATATTACAAAATTTTTACATATTTATGTACTTAATAAAAATACCCTGCAATTGTATTTTTAGTGCTGTACTAAACTCGTACTTAAAGTCTGCTAAATTGGAGCAATCAATTTTTGTACTTAATGCACTTTAATTGTGCAGAAGTAGTGCTGAAGTCTTTGTAACTACATGTCAACTAGCAGTCATTATTAGTAGACTGTCTGCTTAATATGTTCTAACACTTTTATTTTGATGGGTCCACAACATACTGACTATGAGAAACTTTGCAAGTATATGTCAACTTATTCTACTAACCCTAAACCTACCCTAACAGTCTACTCTGAGAGTTAGTAGACATGTATTTGCAAATTAATGAGAATTAGTTGACATGTAGTTGACATGTAGTTACAAAGTTACTTATAGAATTATTGTGAGTATACGTCAGGTACACTTTAAATATCTTGCATTTATAAACCGTTATTATTCAAAGATCATAAAATCCTCATCAATAGAGACATTAAAACACATTTTAGGCTTAATATTAAGAAATGTGCATTGATATATATATCAATGTCTTGAGCGATATGTCAGTAAATATGTTAATAGATTTGAAGTACATGTCAACTACATGTCAACTAATTCTCATTAATTTGCAACTACATGTCTACTAACTCTCAGAGTAGACTGTTAGGGTAGGTTTAGGGTTAGTAGAGTAAGATGACATATACTTGCAAAGTTTCTCATAGTCAGTATGTTGTATGTTGTGGACCCATCAAAATAAAGTGTTAGAAGATATTAAGCAGACAGTCTACTAATACTCTAATGACTGCTAGTTGACATGTAGTTACAAAGTTACTTACTGTTAGCAAAATGTCTAAAGTGGACTATCGAAATAAAGTGTTACCCAATCAAATATACTGTACCTATATATATATATATATATATATATATATATATATATATATATATATATATATATATATAAATATATCAAATAAATACATTCCAAATATATGACTTTATAGGGCAGTTCTTAAAAAACAATTGTCTTTATTTTTATAGTTCTAAGAATATTTTAACAACCTAAATAATCTAAAGAACCTTTATTTTTAAGTGTAGAGTAACTAAATCCCTTGCTATGTTTAGGAGTTGGGGTTGAGTTAAGGTCTCAGAAATATCTCAGTATAAAGGTGGTTAAAACCACTTCTGTATTTTGCTTTCAAACATGTGATATTTTCCCTGAATTATTCAACATGATAACATCTGAAGATTGCCATAGCTTGACAGAATCCACTAAACTGAGGACATTTTGATAAAGCAGGATAAGTCTCCCTTGTGTGACTGCCCAAATGCCATGATGATTTCTGAATAACCCAGTACATTCAGTACATTTTTCATGTCCCCTTTGTACAAGTGCACTCACAAACCTGCGCCCATTTGGCAATACATCCTATCCCAGCTGTGATTTACTCCTGACTCTTTACAGATGCCTTGGTGAGCTGGTATGAAGCGCTCAGGGAAATGTCAAACGCCCCAGTATTTTTCCTCCTCCCTCAGTCAGCCAAACGATGGGAAGACGTCAGCCTATGGAACAGGACAGAGAGGACGCTAATTATTTCGCAGCAAGGACTTGGACTGATAAAATAAGGATTCTAAAAGACAATCCATCTCATTGTGTGCAATCTTGGAGAGAGGATGTGAGAAGAGCAAGTAAAAACAGGAAACAGTATGCAGTAATGTAAAAGTCAGTGTTTTGCTCTGAGCCAGAGTTGATGTTAACAAACCACTGCAAGATCAGTATGCTTATGCACAGAGTGGACACTATGTGCCTTTTAAAGCCATTAAAGGAATGCTCAGCAGCTTCAGAACCCAGCCCTGCCAGCTTCAGGGCCTCTTGCATGTAACAGGAGTCTGAAATATAAAAACAACATCTTTTGATTTACCCTCAGGGAGGAGAGTTGGAGAAAGTGTAAATATAAGCTAGCCATCCGCTCATACATAAGCCTGAGAAATGTCACGGGGATCAAAGAGAGAATCAGGAAGAATTTCTTCTGTTAGAAGAGAATTAGGTAACACTTTACAATAAGGTGTCATTTGTTAACATTAGTTAATGTATTAACTAATATGAACAAACAATGAACAATATTACACTATTTATTAATCTTTGTCAATGTTAGTTAATAAAAATAGAGTTGTTCATTGTGTGTTCATGTTAGTTCACAGTGCATTAACTAATGTTAACAAGCACAAATCGTGATTTTAATAATGCATTAGTAAATGCTGAAATTAATATTAACTAAGATTAATAAATGCTGTAGAAGTACTGTTCATTCTTAGTTCATGTTAACTAATGTAGTTAACTAATGTGAACTAATGAACCTTATTGTAAAGTGTTACAGAGAATTATAAAGTAGATTCATGTTTAGTTTTCTTCTCTTCCTATGTTGAACAATATTTATTTCTACAGTTCATATCAAGTAGAAAACCAAGACAGGCCATTTCCGTAAACAGCAGATGCTATTTTAAATGCTATTTTTATGTTGTTTTGCATACTACTATACTATGGAGTATGCAAACAGTTTGTATATGCATGAAATACCTGGATAATACACTGTTAGACATTTCAAAGGCATCTCAAACACTGTTGCCAGTAAGTTACTGTAATTAAGATTTACAGTAGAAAACTGTATTTGATTTACAGTAGCAAACTGCACTGTTTTTTACAGTAACTTGCTGTAAAAAATCTAATTCATCAGTATACTACTGTAATTCGTTCATTTTAATATAGATTTCATTTGATTTTATAATTTTTATATAGAATTCATATTATTTTTTATCCTACATAGGTACTACTGGCATTCAATTAAAACAGACACAATTACAAAATATCAAATACTTTATTTAAAACATTGCATGTATAACACTTAAAAATACAGTCTTTCAATGCTGGAACAGTGCATCTTCACCATTTCTCCTGTTTTAGGATGTTTTGCAGTGCATTATGTTGTATCATCTGGATTTATCCTCACAAAGAATCTTTAGGCAACAGAAACATAATGGGGAAAAAATACATAGCCATCTGCAAAACCCAGGTGCTGCTCCAAAACGTGTCCACCACCTTTGCTCACCATCCACTTTGCTAGTGAAATGTGTTCCCTGAAAAAACAAGAAGTAGAAATGGCACACTTTTAAAAGGCAAACCCCATAATACACAAACCTCTCAAAACCATAGTTGTTCTCTTACCATGAATTATCAGTCTCAGGGTGACTGACCTGCTCATGTCTTTCTTGATGCTTCATTGCAGTTGCCTTTAAAACACAAATACAAAATAAATGCAGTAAATCTTAAATTCCATTAAAAACTACAACAAACTCATTCTAAAACTAGAACGGCAGCTAGCCATAAAACTAGTTTAACCTAGCTAACACACGCTTTTTTTCTCAATAGAGTACTGGCCAACATTAACTAACACCTGAAAAAAAATTCACATTAGTTAAGTTAATGTTAATATATATGGAAGCCCGTTTCTGCCACAATAAAAAATAATAAAAGGTTATTGCGACTTTTTATCTCACAGTTCTGACTTTTTTTTCCACAGAATTGTGAGATATAAAGTCAGAATTGTGAGATATAAACTCACAATTCTTATTTTTTTCTCAGAATTGCATGATATAAATTGCGAGTTATAAAGTCAGAATTATGATTTATAAAGTCACAATTGCGAGATAAAAACTTGCAATTCTGACTTTTTTTTTTCTCGCAATTGCGAGTTTATATCTCATAATTCTGACTTTTTTTCTCAGAACTGTGAGATATAGACTCGCAATTGCGAGTTAAAGTCCAATTTTGAGGGGGGTGGGGGGAGACTGATATGTTCTCAGAATTGCGAATTTATATCTCACAATTCTGACTTTATAACAATTGCATGTTATAAATTCAGAATTGCGAGATATAAACTTGCAATTCTGAGAAAAAGAGTCAGAATTGTGAGTTTATATCTCGCAGTTCTGACTTTATTTCACAGAATTGCGACTTTATGTCTCGCAATTGTGAGTTTATATCACGCAATTCTGACTTTATTTCTCAGAATTGTGAGTTTATATCTCACAATTATGATTTTTAACTCGCAATTGCGAGTTTATATCACACAATTCTGAGAAAAAAAGTCAGAATTGCGAGTTTGTATCACGCAATCATGAGGAAAAAAAAGTCTGAATTGTGAGATAAAAAGTCGCAATTACCTTTTTTATTTTTTATACAATGGCGGAAATGTGCTTCCATAAATATAAGATAAGCATTGCTCGTTAAAAATAATTTTAATTCAGTAATTCAATAAGCTGACAAAAGTCATTTGAAACGATATAGCACAGTTTACCATAGTAAAGTTTGTTATGGCCATGTTGAAGGGTAAATGTTACTAGGTTAAACTGGTGTGCAAAAATCTGACAAAAACACACAGACAAACGTACATAAATTTTTACCTTGCTTGCTCTCTCGTGAGGTGCATTGACACACAGTGCAGATGTTCTCCGGAACTCTTCCAATCTTCCACGGGCAAAACCCGTGGCGCTGCCCCACTGCTTCCGTGTCTTCCTCGGACGCGACAAAAGACAATATAGAACCCATTATAATCCGTGATACTATGTACAGTGAGTGGATGCGGACAGTAAACTGATGCCCTGGTATATTTTTGACGTACATAGTACTCCAAGCGCAGGTGCTGTTTCTGACATGAAGGACAAACGTATTTGCCAATCATTACAAGCGATGGAACACGTCCCCAAGCTGTTGCAGCGTTGTAGACACGGTGCAGAGCAAATCCTGTCAGTCCAAATGTAAGAAATGAGGAAAATAAAACAACCTCAATGGAATGGCGCCAAAGGGGCCATTACAACAAATACAGTAGTATAAAGCAATTTTAAAAAAAAAAACACAGTAAGTCTCTGTATGTGGGGTTTGACATCACAGAAAATTCCCATGATGCAAAGGGTATTACAGTTACTTACTATAAAGGGAATTTGCAGTATTATGCCGGGTGATATACAGTAAATAACTGTAGAAATTACAGAAATGTCTAACAGTGTATATGACTGTCACAAATCAAGGCCGGAAACAACAGGTAAGTGCAAAACTGGATGATTTATTAACAGGATGCAGATGAATGGAATGGAAGAGGCAAAGGCAGGTGAGAATCAACACGATTATAGTTTCAATGCACTTCTCCAGCTTCAAGAAGAGATGGTGTTGACGGAGCTTCTGTAGGACCTGCTTTACGTGTTGGCGATGGTCGGCCAGGTTCCGGGAGTAAATGAGTATATCATCGATGTAGACGATCACGAAGCGGTGGAAGAACTCCCGGAACACCTCGTTCATGAAGCCCTGGAAGATGGACGGGGCGTTGGCCAGCCCATACGGCATAACAAGATACTCATAGTGGCCAGATGGTGTGATGAATGCCGTCTTCCACTAATCGCCTTCCCAGATTTGAACAAGGTTATACGCGCTCCACAGGTCCAGCTTGGAGAAGATGCGGGCCCCACGCTCCTAGAGGGCGGCTGGGACCAGAAGTGGATAAGGCAGTTTCACCATCTGGGAGTTCAGAGCACGATAGTCGATACATGGCCGCAAGCCCCCATCCTTCTTGCCCACGAAGAAGAAACTCGAAGCAGCTGGAGAGGTGGAAGGTCGAATGAATCCTTGGTTAAGAGCTTCCTTGATGTACTCCTCCATCGTCTTGCGCTCCGGGATGGACAACGGGTAAACTCTACCCTTTTAGCTCCAGGCAGCAAGTCGATGGCACAGTCCCATGGCCAAATAAGGTGGTAACTGGGTGGCTGCCTGCTTACTAAAGACATCCTGGAAAGCCACATAATCAGATGGAACTGTGACTTTCTCACAAGGTTCTGGACTTTTGATGAGGGTAGATGCAACTTGAACTGAACGTGGTCCTGGGAGTGGTTTGGGTAGGGAAGTGAGGCAGTTTTGAAAACAATGCTCGCAGTTGATCTCAGGAGAATGGAGAACGAGCCAGGGGCGTCCCAGGATGATATCCACCGTGGGTCCCTCCAGTACCTGAAAAGTGATTTCCTCCTCATGCAGATTACTGATCTTGAGTTTCAGTGTTGGTGCTCTGTATTTCACCCACCCACGTCCTAGCGGTTTTCCCTGGATGGTTTCAACTCGGAGCTCCTGGGGATGATGTTTCCGGGGCAGATGGAGATGATTCAATAGGTCCTGGGAGATGAAGTTGCCCGAGGAGCCCGAGTCGACGAGGGCAGGGACTGTAACAGAATGGTCTGGGGTGAGTAGTTGCACCGTTAGCATTGAAAGCGTGGAAACGACAGGGTCAAGTTGAAGGGTACTCACCGCTGGACGAGGGGGTCTGACTGGGCAGGTCCTGATGTAGTGATCTGCTGCAGCGCAGTAAAGGCAAAAAATTTGGTTGGCTCTTTGCGTGAAACTTTCCAGTCCAACGGAATCATCATATATAGCCATTTGAGCTTGAATACTGGGATCCAATCCTTGACGGTATGCGCTGAGTAAAGCAGCCTCATTCCACCTGCTAGTCGCCACCAGCGTCTTGAACTGCAGAGTGTAGTCACTTGTAGAAGAAGCGCCTTGGCGCAGCCGCAGTAACTGATCGGACACTGAAAGCACTCCTGTAGCATAGCCAAACACTTCCTTGAAATGGTTAGTGAAAGCATCATATGAATTAATATATGGCACTATTAGCGTTCCATATGGCTTTAGCCCACAACAGCACTCTCCCTTTGAGAAGTGAAATCAGTAATGTTACCTTCGTGCGCTCGGTGGTATATTTCTGAGGCTGCATCTCTACATAGAGTGCCACTTGCAGGAGGAAGCCGCCACACTCAGCTGCGTCACCCGTGTAGGAAGCAGGCTTGGCCATGGGACTTACAGAGGCAGATTGCGGAGTTGCAGATGGCATCAGGGAAGCCCGGAGGGTGTTTACCAGCTCCTTGAGAACATCTGCGGGTGTGGGAAGACGAGGATCCATAGAGATAATTGTATCGTTCCGGTCTTCTGTCACAAATCAAGGCCGGAAACAACAGATAAGTGCAAAACTGGATGATTTATTAACAGGATGCAGATGAATGGAATGGAAGAGGCAAAGGCAGGTGAGAATCAACACAATTATAGTTGCAATGTTTCATAGCTGAGTTAAGATGAAGTGTCTCTGTTGCAGGTTTGTTGGCGATCACTGATACGGGACAATGGAATTGCTGGAGGATCGCTGGAGAAACAACATGTAAGTCTTTACAGGTAAGTATAGCTCAGGGAGTCAGGAACAGTTCATAGAAGTGAACGGTAGACCAGACGGTGAGTAACTAAGAGCTGCGTGTTATAGTGAGGCTTGATTGGTGACAGCAGGTGCGGGTGATCAGAACTCAGGTGATTATGATCTGGTGATTGTCCTGGATGGTGACTGAGGTGGCTGTGACGAATCCCTGACAATAACAAACAAGAAAGAATTTGAAAGGAAAAATCCCACAACTCTATGTATTCAACATAGCCTTCCATTTCCAATGTGACAAATGAACCAGAAGTAATATTATCCACAATTTTAAAGGGGTCATCGGATGCCCATTTTCCACAAGATGATATGATTCTTTAGGGTCTTAATGAAACGTCTGTAACATAGTTTGGTTAAAATTTCTCAATGGTAGTGTAAAACAACACCATTTTTACCCTGTCAAAAAGTCTACAGCAAGCTATTTTCTTGCATGCCACTTTAAATGCAAATGAGCTCTGCTCAACCAGCCCCTTTCTTCTGAGCCTCTCTCTGAGAGACGGTAAACTTTAGCCGCATTCATTGTAAAACTTGCTAACTAGCATGTTATTAGGAAAGGCGATTTGCAAAGATTCATTAAAAAACCTTACACTCACTTCTTCTGGAGGTGAAGCTGGATCATGAATGATTTGCACGAACATAAATGCATTTACATAGATCGGGGGCACATTCCCTTCAAAAACAACGGAACACTTCAGTCGCTTAGGAGACATTTTTGTCTACATCTGTTCCGGCGGTGAAACAATGGAGGACTGATGACAGCTCACTCAGGGCGGGTCTAAGGTAAGACGGCAGTGTAAATCAACTATCGTGGGAGGGCCTGGGTCAGTGTGACGTCACACAGACAGGCATCTGAGAACGGCTTGATATGAGAAAGGGGTAATGATTTTAGTAGATAAAAAAACAAAACAAAACAAAAAAATAAACTGGGTGGATCTTTATCATTATAGGGTGGCTGTGTGCACACACTGCCAACACACATTTCAGTTCAAACAGCTTGTAAAAGTGCATGTCACATCCGATGACCCCTTTAAAATCTTCACATCGACTCATTATTTGATTAAAACAGCAATAAAGAAAGAAAGAAATTGATGGAAATCAATCAATCAATTAATAAATAAGTATACAGTATACAAGGAGAGACGTTCCGAATATCTGCAGCCTCATGCACAATTATGAGTGTGATATTGCTTTTATTCAGCAGATTAATACACAAGGAGTTAATATTCAGCAACTTGCATTCTAGACACATTAGTGTATTTGTGTTGCAGCAACGAGAAAAGTTCTAAACAAAGCCAAAGTGCCATTCACAACTTCCCTACTGTGGGCTCATGGGATAGAAAAGTGTACATCAGATGCACATTTTGTAATCTTGGTGGATGTTGTAGATCATCCAGATACTATTTGCTTACTGTTTTATGCAAAGCATTCAGACATACTATATTCATGTATGACATAGTAAGGAAGTAGGCCTATTCAGATTCAGGAAGTTATTTAATGAATAATGAATCGGTGTGTTTGAACAAAGGCTACATCCGAAAACTTAGGCAGCTGTCTTGCTGCCTTGCTGCCTCATGAGGCAATGACTCTGCAGGCAGCGTTTTTGCACGAAGGCACCTCACGGAACTGATTTTGGACAGGTTTCTGAGGCAGCGTAACAGTTTAATGATCTACAACAAAATAGAACGAGTTTTGGTGACAACTAAACAAATATTTAATTACTATAATACAGATTTCTCGCTAGAAATAACATAAAAAGTGCAAAAAGTTCATCATAAATATACATTTACACACAAACTAACCACCAAACGTAAATTCCAGCCGCCATCTTTATTTTTTAGCTCAACCGTCTCGGAATGGAACGCACAGGATTGTGGGATATCAAAGGCAGCGAAGGATACATCTATGCTGCCTTCAAAAATTGGCCAGATGAAGGCATCTCAGGAGACAGGAAGTGAAGCTAACTTTGTATTCGGACGTGCCTTGATGCCTTCCTGCCTCGGAATGCTGCCTCCGAAGGCAGCATTTTTCAGATTTCGGATGCAGCCAAATTGGTTGATTGAATGATTCAATGACTCACTCACAATAATAGTCACTTGTCGCCACCTACTGGTGTAATGGTAGTCAGTTCACAAAAGTCATTTTATATTCCCCACCAGTTGAGCAAATGCAGTGCTGGAAACCGTGAAAAGTCACAGATCTGTTGCACAGAATGTTTGATCATATTTGATGCAATTTATGCATGCACTATAACAAGAACTGCATTCACACCCTATGGGAAATAAAACAGATGGTGCTGGAGTGGGGTTGAAAAGGAGGCGGAAGTCTGCAGGGGTTAGAGTTTAATACATGCCAAAAGCAAGTGACCCCCTGTTATCTCCCACTTCCTGGCCAGATCTGACCACATCATCACCTTGCATGCTTTCCCTATATTATACTACATACCACAACCCCAGTGCAGAACAAGGCCTGCATTATGTGGCTTTTGTAAACAGGAAACCATGCATGTATTGGGTGTTGTCTTTTTATTGGTGGAAACTTGTTCAAGTTCATGAGAGAGATTCCACAAATCATAAAGTACACCACAGAAAATAATAAGAAATGAATGAGTGAGGGAAAGGGTGAAAACTTTGGAGTAACACATATATTTGGTGTTGGCATGTGCATTCTCACATGGCTCAATGCAGTGCTAAATGCATTTAGCACACAGTGAAGGTTCCTCTGAGGGGAGGGAGATATGAATGAAAGGGAAAGAGGAAGAGTTTCATGGGCCCTATCAGCAATATCTGTGGTAGGAGACGACTATCAATACCCAGAACGTCAAACACATGTGGAAATCCTGGAAAACATTTGATTGAGGAGTCTTAAGAGATTTTAAGGTGCTTTTGAGTCCTTGTGACGTCATATTTTAATTTCGTTCAGGTTAAGGTGAAAGTAGGCTACTTTTCCAAACTCAAGTGCGCATCAACAAACTGCCGTTGAAACAGGACCAAGCAGGGGGCGTTCACACAGGAAACCACAGCAATGCTTTTCAATAGTTTTTGTATGCAAACATGCACTAGATGGATGTTTTTGACTCTTGCACTCGTGCTTCGAGCATGACATGGTGTGGTAAAAAAGTTAAAAAATTAAACTTTTAAAAACGTGTCTCAAGACTTTGCAATTTGTGTTCATTCCACTGCCCCATGCCTTGAGGTTTTTTATTCCACTGCGCTGCTCTTCCATTGTTTTTATATGTAAACATGCTAGATATCAAAACTAGATTTATAATGATATATGTTTACATTGAAATGCTTTTTAAATATACGTTTATATTTTTACAAAATATTTTCAAAATATAAAATATATAAAAAAATTATATTGGTCGAAAATATTTACTTAAATATATTTTTAAAATATTTTTGGCCATTTTTGTACATTTTGAAATAAAATCAATGTATGTACTGGAGGTTTCCTTTTAGATTTTGATACTGCAATACAAACTGGTAATTGCCATCCTGAAAATTCAAACCTTTAACCATTTGAGACTTCATGACCTACAAATATAGCCTCTTTCTGTTCTCAGCTCATGTACTCATATTCAATGTACTTAATACTTTTCAAAAGTTTTACTCCCTTCAAAATAACCTAAAAGGTATACAACTAGCCTATGTCTTGTTTTCCGAAACGGGACAATGATTGGATGGTCTTGTTTCCAATAAACATCTATTATTCTGTAGCTACATAATTTTTTGAGCTTTTGAATTGAAAATAAAGCTAAAAACTCACTCGTCTTGATGTTGCTGATATTGGATTCATGTGTAAAGTGTTTTCATTTTGGTGAAAAGTGCGTGACTCCGCATGGCCTGCTCCCAGTGTGAATGCTGTAATCTGTAAAAACACGTATAATTCATATAAGCATCATGTTTTTAAATGCAAAAAAGCACTCTGTGTAAATAGCCCTTAAGTGAGCGCAGAGTAGATGGAGTAAGATAGTATATCTCACTAAATTATGTTTTGTCTGCAAGGCTGTTATTAACGTACATTAAATAGCTTTTCATTGTACGCTTGAAGTTTACAGTTCCACTAAAGTGGCAAATGCTTCTGGAGTGAGTGTAGAAGTAGGATTTAGGAGTATTTAAGAGTATTTGAGCCGACTCTAGTGGGCTGTGATTTATACAGGAAACTGCTTATTGCAAAAGACAGACACTCTGGGGGAAAGAGAGAAAGAATTATAATGCAAACATAAAAAAGAATCTCAACCGCAATCATACGTACAAACTGTAGACATAAAGCACGGTTATAAGTGGAGAGATCTGAACGCCTTGTGCTTTTCGCTCTGATCCATGGTGATTTTAAAACCTTAAACGGCACGTCAAACATTCATCTCAAGCAAACTGTTCCTCGTCCGTGTGTGTGGTCCCATGGGCCCAGGGTCAGAGGTCACTGCCAAACTGCCGTATGTTTACATTTTCCAATCCTTCTCAGACCACAAGTTGGAGTCGTCCATCGCCATGTACTCAAGAGCAGCTGCACTCTCAGCTAAAAAATACTTTTGGAAAATGCTTGATGGAAAAAGCAGTTCTACTTTTAAACGAGTTTCAAGCGCAGCTAATGTAGTCGAGTATTCTTTCCATTTGGGTTTTATTATAATTTTTTTTTTAATACACTTTCCGAAGGGCTGTAAAATTCAAAGCCCTTTGCTCATAGTGGTTAGATATGCAAACAAACGAAAGACAAGAGCAAAACTGTTTCTGCAGCAGTGGATATCGTGGCCTGGCATCCCTGCTCAGAAATGTTGGATAAACTATGGATATTGAGCTCAGTGCATTTCACCAAGAACATGCAAACGCACATAGAAAGCAAGACGTTCAGCTGATCTCCACTTTATAGACCATCTGCATATCATCAGTGGTGAACTGTACTTTAGCGAGGGAGTGGAACAGAGAATCCTGACTCTAGGGTTCAGCCTTACTTTTTATCGTCTTGATTTATGCTATAACATATTGGAGCTAGACTAAAACCAGTGTTTCTCCACCTTCTAACCTTTTTTGTTTTATACCACCATAGACCCATCAGTAAAATCCTCTTAAAATGTAATAAAGAAAATAATAGTTTTATTATGCATGGAGGCAAAAAATGAATCAAAAGTGACAGGTAAGACATTTCTATTTCTATTTCAACCATTTAACGTTTTATCAAAGAATCCTGAAATAAAATATATCACAGTTTCCACAAAAATATGAAGCAGCACAACTGTTTTCAACACTGATAAGACTGAAGACATGCTTCTTGAGCATCAAATCAGCACATTAAATTGATTTCTGAAGGATCATGTGACACTAAAAACTGGACTAACGATGCTGAAAATTCAGCTCTATTCCATCACAAGAATAGATTACATTTTAAAATACACTGCAACAGAAAACAGTTATTTTAAATTGTAATAATATTGCAAAAATATTACTGGTTTTACTGTATATAAATGTAGCCTTAGTTGAGCGTAAAAAAAAAAGTCATTACAAAATATTACAGACCCAAAAGTTTTAGTGTCGAGACAACCCTATTGTTTTTAATATTAAGTTTCTGTTTTATAGGTATAATCAAAATCTTTCCAAGATAAATAGATGGTCCTGCCTTACTCAAACAAGCCAATGTTGCAGTTGTGGGATTTAAACAGAACAATGTTTTAACTGTGCCACAAAACCCCAGTATTTACACTTTGTTTGGAAATCAACCTACAAATGTTGCACTTACTGTACAACTGTCTTTATATATTAAGTTGTGGTAGTAGAAAAGTATCTAACATCGAAAAATCACACACAGCACTTTTAATCAGTATGTTTTTTTGTGATAGACCGGAAAGGAACTGTCCCAACTGTTTTATTGTTTCCGCGGGGAAGCCTCAGACATGTGTCGCGCCATGAATGTGGTCATTATTTGCTGGAGATGACAGGCTGAAAGGACATTCTGTCTGGTTACTGTCAACTCAAGCTTTCAAACCAAGTGTGTCGCCCATCTATGATCATGACAGAAGGGTGGTCCACAGCTGCAGCCCATGGGCGAGTTTCCCTCCTGTTCTCTTGCAGCATGGCCCACCCTTTCTAGCAATCGAGAAATGAATCCTGAGACAAACCAGTTTGCGAAGACAAAGGAAAACCCCTGCATGTGCTGCGTTTGGAGACACAGGAAAAAATGATGGGAGGGGTCATACTGGAATCCCAAGAAGGCTGAATTGTGTACGTGTGTCTGTCTATAGAGAGACTGAAAAAGAAGTTGATCGTGCATTCTGTTCCACTCCCAGTTTTGACCCACCCCTCTTTCTCCCCCTCCCGTCCTCTATCTCTCACTCGTTCAAATCTCAGCTCTAGCAGGTTGCTTAATGGTTTCCAGATTTCTTCATGCTGGTTTCCTCCTGGAAGCCTTGACTCCTGTCATGAGATTCAGCAGTGGAGGTTCTGGCAGCTCACGATGATAATGCTTCAAATATTCACAAACAGCGACCTTCTCTGGTTATATAGTAGAACAGCAGGAAAATACTCAGCCTGGACCTGCTGATGGGACTTTTCAAGCAAGAACAGCACAAGGGCTAATTAATTGTGGGTGAATATATATATAAATGCAGAAGTGATCAGGAACCCTGGGAATGTTTCTTCTGGCGTCTTTTCAGAGTCAGTAGAAAGGTCCCTCCCTTCAATGTCTTAAGTTATTGAACTGTGAAATTGATTTTCTTCTGCTTACAATGTCTTGTAATCTGTCTTAAGGACTGTTCCACTGGAGCATGTGCAATAATTGTTTATGGCTCATGCAGCAAGCATGAAAAACATTGCTTAAACACTTTCTAATAAAGATCTGTAAAGCTTATTTTGATTTTATAAAATTATCTTTAAAAATATAATATCCTGAAAAAGGAGCTTTTCTTTTCTTTTCTTTTTTTCTTTTCTTTTCTTAACAAAAATAAATTAATTAATAATAATAATAAAGAATTAATATTTATATATTATTTATTTATTATTTTCCAAAATTTAAGCAATAGTTAAATCATGAATGAATAAATGAACCAGAAATGTTAAACAAATGCAAGCTAAATAAAATAG
Source organism: Spinibarbus caldwelli (assembly GCA_039654775.1). Lineage (NCBI taxonomy): Eukaryota > Metazoa > Chordata > Actinopteri > Cypriniformes > Cyprinidae > Spinibarbus > Spinibarbus caldwelli. The sequence continues at coordinate 28,539,846 of CM077218.1, forward strand.
TCGTATAAAGGCTTGAGATTAAAAGGTTTAAAAATAACTTCAATGAAACTCAATGACTGCTGAAAATTCGTTTGAAAATTCACCCCATGTTCAATTTTTAAAGAGCCACCTTCCATATACAGCAGGATATGTCCAGTATTTCTGCTGTAATTATAACAAAGCTGTTTTGTGATTCCATGTTCTTCAATAGAAATTATAGTTGTTAAGGGGAAATAAAAAGAAATGTGATTTAGGTTTACACTGTGATTTTATGTGTTTGTTTTATTATTTTATTTTAAACTATTTGAATATTTAATAATGATTTACTAATTTAAATATTTTTAAGGCCCCCGGTTGAGAACCACTTCTAAACAGTTCTAAATGCAATGCATTTGCAAAGCACAATTATTTCGTGTCACAAACAAAACACTACAATACTCTGCTGAAGAAAGGTTTTGATCTTACCCTGGTAAAAGTGGCATGGCATTGAGAAAAAGTGATGCTGTGCATGTAGCTGGCCACTAGGTGGCAGGATGTATCCACATTTTACACAAGCAGCGTGTATTTGAAATAATGGATTTTTTTGTCAAGCCAAAATTCATAAAATTCTCTTTTATCTGAACCGAAGAAACATTAACACCTAACAAACTTTGTAGGGTACCAAGCAGATCAATCAAACCACTTTGCTTTTAACACACAAATCAATATATTCACTCGTAAATTTGAGCAGGCAATAAAGGGCGTTTGATTTTCACCTGTAGACTACACGCAGCTACAGTGTGTGAGAAAAGTGATCTCAGTTAAATGAGTGAGTGTGGATTCTCTTTACTCACATGAAACTTTCATGTAGGTCTGCAGTCGCACTGATCCAATTTAAAGAGCTGCATGTGGTCGGCCATCAGAGGAGGTCTTTAGCAGCGTGTTGATAAACGATGAGCTTCTTCCAGCCTCCTCAGGTAGGTTTATTGAATTAGTCGGATCAGTGCCCATCTATACAGAGAACGACTTGCCAATCTAGAACTCATAGCAGCTTCAAGATTAAAATTCCACTCCTGCTCAAATAAACAAAAAATAATTAACTAAATAAATAAAAAATAAAAAAGTTTGTTTACTGTCGATTCCACTGAACCAAATGGTCACTTTTGTATTTTCTCCTTGATAACTTCAAACTAGTTCAACCAAAAATGAAAATGCTGTCATTAATTATCCTCGTGTCATTCCAGACCCGTAAGACCTTCGTTCATCTTTGAAACACAAATGATTATATTTTTGATGAAATCCAAGAGCTTTCTGACCCTCCACAGACAGCAATGTAACTACCACATTCAAGACTCAGAAGGACATTGTTAAAATGGTCTTTGAGCACAAAAAGTATTCTTGTAGCTTCATAAAATTACGGTTTAACCACTGATTCACAGGCCTATTTTAATGATGTCCTTACTACTTTTCTGGGTCTTGAACGTGGTAATTCTGTTGCTGTCTATGCAGGATCAGAAAGCTCTTGGATTTCATCAAAAACACAATTTTTTTCTCTAAGATGAATGAAGGTCTTACGGGTCTGAAATGACATGAGGGTGAGTAATTCATGACAGCATTTTCATTTTTGGGTGAATTAACCGTTTATATTCACTTACACAATACATCATGAAATAGCCTAAAGTTAAGGAAAACATTTCTGAAATGAAGAAAGGACACTTTTGTGGACTGTTTCTTTTATTTAAAAATATACCGGTTATAGCCTTGAAAAGGCTGGCAAGCATGAATTTATATACATGATGAACATTGAAATTGTAGCAAAGATAGGCGAGACAAACATCACTATTATCACAGAGGGAAAACATGAAGATAAACTTCACTAAATCCACCTCAAACAGCCACACAATTTCAGATATAAACAGACTTCTCTCTTTTTACTTATGTTCTTATCTTGCTAAATTTAAAATGGACTGCTAGCACAAGGCCATGCAAATAAAACAGAATGCTAACCTCATGTCTTTTTCTCTCTCCCTGAGGTTCATCTTTAAGCAAATTAGGTAAATTCTTACTAAGCATTTCTGCCTACAGTAATCAAACCAAGATGGATTGTTTGGCCCATATCTGAAATAGTAGATTAAGGCAAAGCCTAATTCATTCACCATGTTAAATGATATTCAAAAGTCAGGCTTACTAGGCAGTACATGCTAGATTAGATTTGGCACTTTTCTGCTTAAGGCTGACGTGACCCCAAGTGTGAAGCAGCTGAGAATTCCCGGTAAATCTCGTCTTACTGTAGTCTTGACGTCGAAGACTTGTCTTCACAGTGCCTGATCTTTAATTTAGAGACAGTAAGCTTGCAGACTACTGCAGTTAATTCACACATGAAGGTCTACAGTAATAAAGGCCTCATTTTAGTCATCAACATCTGCTATACTGTATGTAGACATATGTACACAATGAACAAGTCAAAAGATCAAACGGAATCATGAATTTTAGTGTCTTTGCTCAACAATGTATTAAAGCACCCCAGTGAATTTACTGAGGAGCAATACCAGTGCCATAACTTGCTAATGTCAGAGTTAACACAATTAATAAAACCGACATGTTCATATTTACTAGAACACATGACTTAACACAACTGACTTTTTAGTTGTACTTGACATGACACATATTGTTTCACCAATGGTTTAAATGTTTCAATGACAGCGACAATCAAACTGATCAAAAACTCCAGCAACAATCAGCAGTAGTTCCCCTCACACGCCATGAAGTGCAGGAAGGAAGTGGTGAGATATGCAAGATACTGAACAAACAACTACTATGCAAAACACGTATAGACTGAAAAATGAGATCTGATGGAGGGACACCTGTTGCCACTCTTCCCAAAAGTGGACTATGATCAGTCTCTGGAGAGGTTCTCAAACATCCACCACCTTCAAATCATCTGCATTCGAGCTCAGACCAGTGCAGTGTGTAATCAGCTGCACAAGGACGTTTCCTGAGCTTCTGAACCACTGTAGCTCTTAAAATGACAGTTTTACCGGATACATGACTGATTTATATGTAATCTAGAGATAAAGTATTTGTAGGGCTTTGACAATGCAACTCCAAGAATGTGTATGATAAAACATTTGGATCATCTCATAAGAGCTCTCTCCCAACAAAATGTTACTTTTCTGACAATGGCAGAGGGCTGATATTAACTTTTAAAATATATTGATCCTTTATGCAGAGGGCCACTAAATAAATCGTATGATTTACTTTAATACGCTAGTGCTCTAAATTAAAAGAACCATTATCTTTAGGCACCAAGTCATGGGCAGGGTTGCCACAGCTTTTGACCAATGAATTTACATGACCACTCCAGTTGCTTGTGATTACCAGGTAAGGATTTTTTTAACAATTTCATTGAGAACACAAAACACAATTTTTCACAAAGTATTTTAGAGCTCAGAATAACTTGGAAAAAATCCATGACCTTTAAATTTTTTAAAAATCCCTGATATTTCCAGCTTACAACTGTGGGAACCCCGCATGGGACTATGGGAAAATGGCTTAAAACAGCATTTGCTTGTGCAAGTGAAGTTTACGGTTTTGGTGATGTATGTATCCCCTATGCATGTCTTTCCTTTCGCAGAGCTATCAGTGGAACTTGTAGCAGGTCCCTTTTGGACTCAAAACATCCAGCTGCTCATCTTAGCATGGGTCAGTAGTGTGACAGATGGCTTTGGTGTCTGAGCTAAAGCAGTCTCCCCAACTTATCTCTACAGGGGCACAGGAACCTGAGGCATCTGTCCAGCTTTGACGTGCTTACATCTACACACCACATTTCTCCTCTTTACACAATGTCAAATTCTGGACTGAGATATTTGTCTCTCCATCCCCAGAAAGGTTTACTGATTGTAGGGTTTCATACTCGGATCTCATCATCCTCATCTTCCATGAAGGAGGAGAAGGCTGGTTCATTGTCTAGGTTGCAGGTGTTGTCGTTAACTCCATTATCCTCCTCGTAAAGCTCACTGGTTGGTTTTTCCTCCAAGGCGGCTGAACCTGAGCTGGAAACTGAGCAGCTGTCGAGGTGATGCGGGTGTTTGTGGTGTGGTTCTGGGGTGCTGGTACCTTCACTCTGTATCTCCAAGTCAACAGAGCTGGGAGCCCTCATGGGACCCTCGCTGTGAGCGACTAACCCCTCTGGTTCCTCTTCTTTCACAACAACCTCCCTCATTTCCTCATCCATTTCCACTCCTCCCTGGTTGCAGTGAAGAGGAGATGCACGTCCCTCACTGCTCTTGCCTTCTTCAAACCCCTGGTCGTCATCTTCCTTCTCCATGACCCCCAGGATGTCCCCCAGCATCGAGGGCCCAAGATCAACATGGAATGACATCACAGATTCAGCTTTCTTCAGTCCTCCCCCGTTGTAAGATGGGGAAGGTCGCAGGTCAGTCAACACCCCGAAATGCTTCTCATGGAGCTCCAAGTCCAATGCTTCAGCAGAGGCCCCATTGGAGGGACTGGAGGTCAAGCTCTTGAGCACCCTTTCGTCTCCCTCCTGTCCTTCTTCATTGTTCAGAAAGGGCAAGGACATGGCATTTTTCACAAAGGTAGGTGACTCACTGGGAGGAAGGAGGGTATTGTCTCGCTGGTCTACTCTGGTGACGGACTGAGAGCGCTTGCTGCTCCGGAAGGTACGAGACAGCAGTCCTGGTTTTGGAGAGCGAGGATAGGTGTGGCCTTCTTGGGATGGCTCTCCAGATCGAGTGCTGAGGAAAGAGGTGTCTCCGAAAGCTTCCCCGCTGCGCCCTACATGCATGGTGTGCCGGAAGTCACCCAAGGGAGCGCTGATCATCTCGGTAGTGAGGTCCATACGAGAGCGCCGTTTGGTCTGAGACCCCGACACCAGCTGCTTTAAGATGGGCATCTTGGTTTGCACAACTCACAAACCCAGTTGCGTTTGACCAGTGCTGTTGTGGTTTCAAGAATAAGTGGTTTTCTTCTAACGAGTCCTAAAAGGTTCCTGGTTCAATCAGATTTTGCTCAGCCCGACTCTGTCCAGTCTTGATGGCCGTCACTTCAGTTGCCAAACAGGAGATAATCTGTAATTGGGAACAAACAAGATCAAAATCAAATTTCATAGTTAACTGGAGATGACATCTTGACTTTAAGAAAAACCACAGTGCAAAGCCAAGTTAAGTTAAGTTAATTATAGTGCTGTGTTGTTTGACTTTCTGGGTGCAAGATCAATACAGACAGAAGAAATTGGCAGTCCAGGCAGAACACAGGCAGTTCCAGGATGTCTTATCAATGCGTCTGGCCAGAATACCAGCAGAAGCTGCAGTGTCATTCTTTTCCCTGAGCTAAACTGCAGAAGTGTTTCTGGCATGCAGATGAGGTAAGGGTCAGGATTCTTGTGATCAGGCAGCTGGAGTTTCAATCATTAAAAGATAAGCAGAGACTGATAAAATGAGTAATATCCTTATCCAATAACCTGCCACAAACTATATTTTACCCCAAAATGAAAAAGGAAATTATATTTTTTACAAATGTTATTGGGATGATTAAAGGTGACTTTAAGTTTAGGTTTAAGTGCTATAATCGGGTCTCTGGTGCATCTACAAACCCAGAAAACGTGAAAAAGAGCAACCCAGTAATTTATTTATTTATTTATTCTTTTTTTTTTTGGTAAGCCTTTCTCTGCAAGTTTGTGAAAAAACGAGCCACTCAGCTTTCACTCCCCCCATGACGTGGTAAGGGGATCTTATTATAATATTACCGCCCCTTTATCTGCAAGTTTCCACCCATGGCACCGCCATTATGTTTTCGCAAACGACAACGGTGTTTCGCCATGGTGAAAGTTCAGTAAAAGCATGCTAACTGTTCTGTCTTTGGCTGCAATGACGAGCACAGAACACTATTTAGAGTCCCAGCCTCAGTGGAGACAAGAGAGCAGTGGATTCATTGATTTATTTACTGAATATTACGCTGCTGCCACACAGATCTAATATAAACATGCAATTTCTTTCCCAGCTATTTCACAGACAGAACTTTTTTTGTAACTAGTGAGTTTTTACCATGAACTTGTGTGTATTTGACAGTTTAAGCACAATAAGACATGGAAGAAAACTAGTTTAGTACTTACATGCCGTGTGACAGCCATTTTCTGTGCACTTGCTTTAGATGTGCACAATCAGAAAACTGTATATCAGAAGTTTAAATTAAATTAAATGTCCCCTTTAACATTTACATTTTATGACTTTTGTGAAATAGGAAATTCTCAATAAATAAATGGGAATTAACTAAAAACATGTTAATGATCCTACAAGAATACACAAGTACATTGTCACAGATTGTGACCAGCTGCCAATGATACTTAGTCTGCTATATCATCTCATCGAACACCATTGCTCTGCAGTAGAGATAAGACTGTTTAGCAAGTGACAGTTACTTCCTCTGTAATCATCCATGACTGTATAAATGGCAAAGACAGAGGAACATATTGATGGCTCGGGGTAACATTATTTCACACGACTCTAAACTTAACCTCTACTCTCTGAACGAAGTAGCTCATCAGGGACAACCACAATTAACATCAAATTAAGCGTGAACACATTTACACAAACAAGTGCAAACCTCAGACTCGAAACACCAAAACAAGGTCTGACGCTCACCTCACTTTGAAAAAATAAAATGCTTACCCTCACCGGAGAGTCTTCTGGCATTATTCCCAGGTCTGTAAATTAAAACAGTGTGAGAGATGGGCCAAATGCTTGGCATGCAACAAGTTTTTCCTGTCACTGATCTACTGTAATATTCATGCAGTCTTTTCTTTGAAAACGAACAGCAAGAGGTGCCCAACCAACTCATGACCTCTTTCTAGCTGAATCTTCCTCTACCAGCTTCGTCTGCACTTCCTCAATGTCCTTACCTGCCTGTGTCTCTATAGCAACACCCCTCCGCACACAAACAGATGTTAGCGTTTCCTGTCAGCATGCATGCATTTTCCTCCTTTTAGTATTAACCAAGCTGTTTCTCTCAAACTGTACTGTTCACTTATCAAAATGTATCTGCATGGTCAATGACTAAATTAAAAAGCTAAATTATCCACAATGATTTTATCAATTATGCACAACCTCAATGACTAGAATATAATTATCACTCTTTTTGGCATTAAATATTAATTACACAGCACAAATTACATACCATGTCTCAGAACCACTGAATATCAGAAATCACTGGTTAAATAAAGGATAATGAACATCTTCTATTGTGTCTTCTGTTAAGAGACTGACTGAACACATGCAGCCAGCACCCTCCCTGAAGGCAAGAGAGAGCGCGGATAAGGCTCAGGCTCAGCCAATGAGAGATGAAATCCTGCGGCTCTCTGCTGCACACACCCGTTTCCATGACATTATTTCATGGATGCTCTTAGCAGGGGACGACGAGCCCACCTGAAAACAAATCAAGCCTTTGCACGACCTCCAAAATGATGCCCAGGAAATCAGGATGGCATTGTCAATATTAGTCAATATTAGTATCGTATTTTTACTGTAAATTAATCAAGTTTTAATGCCTTTGCTTAAAATAATTACATTTAGCTATTTAAAAAATGCTTTTATTCAAGACTTATGAAGCATTTCATCATACAAGAGCTAGTAATACATCTGCTGTTGCCAGGTTTGTAGACAAATACAGAAGCAAGAAATACAGAGAGAGAAAGAACAAATAAGTTATTTAAAGCTGAATCATGTAAATTATAAAATGTCTAATGTTAACAAGAAAAACAAAACAAACTATTGTTCAAAAGTTTGGGGTCTGGTCGGTGCTGATAGCCTTGTGGGCAGCATGCTGACATATAGCGTGCCGTTGCTTACAGGCATCCAGTTTGAATCCTGGCTCGAGGACCTTTCTTGATTTTTTTATTTCTTTGACAGAAAACTCTCATGCAAGGCTGAATTTACTTGATTCACTTTACTTTTAAAATTTACTTGAAAAAAAAAACAGTAAAAACTGTAATATTGTAAAATATTATTACAATTTAAAATAACTTTTCTATTTAAATATATTTTAAAATGTAATTTATTCCTGTGATACAAAGCTACATTTTCAGCATCAGTACTCCAGTCTTCAGTGCCACATGATCCTTCAGAAATCATTCTAATATGCTGATTTTCTGCTCAAGAAACATTATTATTATTGTTATTATTATTATTATTATTATTATTATCATCATCATCAATGTTGGAAACAGTTGTGCTGCTCAATATTTTTGTGGATTCATGATAGATTTTTTTCAGGATTTTTTGATGAATAGAAATAGAAAACAGCATTTATTTGAAATAGAAAACAAAAACAAACAAACAAACAAAAAAAACGTATTAATATAAAATCTTTACAGTCACTTTTGAACAATTTAATGCTACATTTATTTCTGATGCAAGTATTAAATTCTTTGAAAAAGCCCCCAGTAGTGTATGAACTTTTTGTATATACATTTTGTGTGTGTCTATATATATATATATATATATATATATATATATATATATATAACTAAACATGTATCTACTAGTCCAAACTCAAAAGCACAGGTAAAGGGTGCTAGCCATAGTAGGTTATCACTTACCACTTGTGTGTTAGTTCAGACCACTGCCGATGCATGTGGTTAGCTTCTGCTTAAAGTTGTAGTTTTATACGGTCAGCTACAATGTTTCCCCCCCCACCACAACCAAGAGAGAGACAAAAAAAAAAAAATACAAAAAATAAAAAAAAAACCTTTAAATATAATGATTATCATTTCCCAAAAGGGACAGAGTCTGTTTTTGTCAACTAATTTGAAAATAATGTAAATAGAATTTTCTAAATAGAAATGTGGAAGTCTAATAAGACTAACAAGTTGTTTCCCATAAAAAAGGGCAAAAAAAGAAGGCCAAAAGGGGACAGTGAGTAATCAATATGCAAAATTATTCAGTTAGCAACACAAATTACAATGCAGAACAACAGTTCACAGCATTCTGGACAAAGACAGCAGTGTTTATATGAGGTGTTGCTACTGGGTGGCATGAGCTGGAAGAAAAACAAGCAGTAGATGAAAGATGTGAAGCCCTAAATCCCCCAGACACACAGTTCCGCTGCATTTCTGTCCTGTCCCACATACACCAAGGCCCTAAACATACACAAGTATGTGAACACACACACACACACACACACACACACACGTCTAGCTAAGCAAGCTCGATTTTGTGTTATTACATGTATTGAATTACTGAAATGTATCATATTCATTGTTCAAGTATTCACATAGTTGTAATTTGTGTACATTAATAAAGTATGTTTCTGGCACAACACTTCTATATAGACACATTATAATCTTAATTAGTCCAAAAGCGCCCTACCATGCTCTGTTAGCACATATTGCGGGAAAGGCTAACGACCTTTGGTTTACAGCGGTCCATGTGCATCTCTGGACCAGTTTATCGAATGCTTCTTGTCGGGAGAAGCTTTATTTATAGACGTGCAAATATGATGTAAGTACGGAGAGCATGGGAAGGCAGCGTGGGAAATAACAGGCCTCTGAAAGGGTGAGTGACTTTCCAAATACCCTTACAACGTCTGTGATAGTAACGCAGTTCATGGGGAGCAGTTGGACTTCCTCTGTACAGACTAAACACACCTCCCTCTCTCCCACTATCAGCTCCTCCTTCTCTACATCCCTGCGACCTTATACATACTAACCTCTGACCCTGTGTGAGTTTAGGTTTAGCAAATCTCATAGAAAAACATACATATTCACACACATAATGCACTCAGGATGACTTCGGTTTCAACAAGCATCTCAGAGCGAGCCACAAATCCTGATTTTGAAAGTCAGAGACTGTTTGAATATTGTATCTCAGAAATTTTTCATCTACATAAAAAAAAGAAGAAAGTGTGTATTTCTGCCCCACTAGCAGTAAACCAGAAATGCAAATTGTATGTCGACCCTACACATTATAATATAATATCTAATGTAATATCTAATATAATATGATATTTATATCCATTACTCTGCATTACACAACATTATATTTTTTATATTATATTATAATATATTATATTTTATATTACATCACATTATATTATATTATCTCCTTGACCTATATAGGGTCATAGGTATTATAATAGCCTATAATATAATGTAGTAATAATATAATATTTTTGTGTGACATAGAGCCATGGATAAAATTATATTATTTTATGTTACATTACATTACATTATATTACAACCCGAATTCCGGAAATGTTGGGACGTTTTTTAAATTTGAATAAAATTAAAAACCTGAAAGAATTTCAAATAACATGAGCCAATATTTTATTCACAATAGAGGACAGATATAACAAATGTTTAAACTGATAAATTTTACAATTTTATGCACAAAATGAGCTCATTTCAAATTTGATGCCTGCTACAGGTCTCAAAATAGTTGGGACGGGGGCATATTTACCAAGGTGTAGCATCTCCTCTTCTTTCCAAAACAGTTTGAAGACGTCTGGCCATCGAGGTTATGAGTTTCTGGAGTTTTGGTGTTGGAATTTGGTCCCATTCTTGCTTGATATAGGTTTCCAGCTGCTGAAGAGTTTGTGGTCGTCTTTGATGTATTTTTTGTTTAATGATGCACCAAATGTTCTCTATAGGTGAAAGATCTGGACTGCAGGCAGGCCAATTCAGCACCCGGACTCTTCTACATTGCTGCTGAAATACACTTTGTCTGGAGGGGAGCATATGTTGCTCTCAACCTTTATATACCTTTCAGCATTCATAGTGCCTTCCAAAACATGTAAGTTGCCCATACCGTATGCACGTATGCACCCCCCAAACCATCAGAGATGCTGGCTTTTGAACTGAATGCTGATAACACGCTGGAAATTCTCCCTGCTCTTTAGTCCGGAGGATATGGCGTCTGTGATTTCCAACAAGAATGTCAAATTTGGACTCGTCTGACCATAGAACACTTTTCCACTTTGAAACAGTCCATTTTAAATGAGCCTTGGCCCACAGGACACAACGGCGCTTCTGGACCTTGTTCAGAAATGGCTTCCTTTTTGCATGATAGAGCTTTAGTTGGCATCTGCAGATGGCATGGCGGATTGTGTTTACCGACAGTGGTTTCTGGAAGTATTCCTGGTCCCATTTAGTAATGACAGAATCATGACGATGAGTGATGCAGTGTCGTCTGAGGGCCCGAAGACCACGGGCATCCAGCAAAGGTCTTCGGCCTTGTCCCTTAAGCACAGAGATTTCTCCAGTTTCTCTGAATCTTTTGATGATGTTATGCACTGTAGATGATGAGATTTGCAAAGCCTTTGCAATTTGAAGTTGAGGAACGTTGTTTTTAAAGTATTCCACAATCTTTTTACGCACTCTTTCACAGATTGGAGAGCCTCTGCCCATCTTTACTTCTGAGAGACTCTACCTCTCTAAGACATCCCTTTTACAGCTAATAATGGTACAGACCTGATGTCAATTAACATAATTAGCTGCTAGATGTTCTCCCAGTTGAATCTTTTCAAAAATTTCTTGCTTTTTCAGCCCTTTCTTGCCCCCGAGCCAACTTTTTTGAGACCTGTAGCAGGCATCAAATTTGAAATGAGTTCATTTAGTGGATAAAAGTGTAAAATTTCTCCGTTTAAACATTTGTTATGTTCTCTATGTTCTATTGTGAATAAAATATTGGCTCATGTGATTTGAAAGTCTTTTAGTTTTCATTTTATTCAAATTTAAAAACGTCCCAACATTTCCGGAATTTGGGTTGTATATTATATTATCTCGTTGACCTATATAGGGTTGTAGGTATTATAATAGCTTAATGTAGTATAATTAGGGCTGTCAATCGATTTAATTTTTTATTTTTTTTTAAATCACGATTAAATCGCATGACTGTCATGAGTTAACTCGTGAATAATCGCAACTTAATTGCACATTTTTATTTGTTCTAAATGTATCTTAAATTAATACTTTTCAAGTTTTTAATACTCTAATCAACATGGGCATAGACAAATATGGATGCTTTATGCAAATATATGTTTATTATTATTGAAACCATAGTCAACACAGAGCATGAAGACTAGACGTGTTTCAAAGGTCATAAATGTTTTTCAAAGAACTTGTTCATGTCTATTAGACACATGAAAAAATAAATACCAGGTTCCCATTACTTCTCTTTATTTGCACTGAGCAATTTACTTTAATTTAAAACCTGTTTACATTTTTGCACAACAGGCCAGCTCACTTCTTCAGAAAATGCAAAATGTACATTTATTATTAGATTGTTTGCCTCTCTGTGCCCACATACTGTATTTTGATGCAGCTAAATTCTCAATAAAACTGTTTTCATTGGTATATTTTACTGTTTCTGTTGTCAGACAACGGAATGAATATGAAATAGTGACTGAAACGCAACCCATTAAGACTAGGCTACATAACCAGCTCTCTTTGCCAAGATGTTAATCTGCACAAAAATCCTGATAATCGAGCCGTCGTCTGATGAAATCAAGTACACATAAGATAATGACAATAGCTGTGCTGTGATTTCGGCTATAGTTGCATGTAAAATTAGAGAAGCAACATAATATGTATTTAACTGAAAGCGCTGCTCCTCTCAGCCGCTCGCTGAACAATACAGACGTACAGAGAGAGAAAGAAAGGGGTGTGTGCGCGCGCTGGGACAGCAAGACCTCATGCTCGCGCGGCAGTACCAGCAAGTCTCAGAAACTAAATGAGGTTTGGGCAAACCCTAAAGATTTTTCGCTAGGCACATTTTTTGAAGAGATATAATACATTATATTATATTGTATTGTATTATTTTTGTCCAATGTAGGGTTGTGGGTATAAAATCATATAATATCATATTATTTGTTTGTCCTATGTAGGGTTGCAGGTAATATAATATAATATAATATAATATAATATAATAAATATAATATAATATAATATAATATAATATAATATAATATAATATAATATAATGTCCATGACTCTGTTACACAACAATATTATATTATACTACATACCCACAACCCTACATTGGACAAAAATAATATAATATAATAATTCAGTGCCTGTTTGTGTGTAGTCGGCCATACTAACCTGCTAAACTTTGACCTGCTTGGAGGTTGGCTGCCTATAGTTTTTGCAGAAATGACATACTTCACCTCTAAACATGAGGAATGGGTAAATTAGTCTCGTTTAATGACAGCATTAAGACAGTGAAACATGCTGTTTACGGCTGAAGCACACTGGCGTGTCACATGGGCTTCAAGTCGTCTTTGGTCTTTGCAGTGGACGAACAGAAAGCTTGCTCTCTGTGAACAAGCGTCTCTGTGTGAATCAAACAAAAGTGCTGAGTGCATCCTAGCACTCAGACAGTGAATGATCTACTGTTTGTCTGTGGAAGTTTTTCTTTGCCTGCATGAGCAGAGGCACCCAGAGCCACGTGAGCCGTCTTCTTTTATTATACGTCTAAACCATAAATAATTGATCACATGCATTCTGCTCAATACCAGAATCCTCAAATCAGCTTAAAAAAAAAAAAGAAAAAAAAAAAGACTTTTAAAAGATAAAAGACGACTTTTGCTTTAATCAATTATATTGTCATTACGCTGTGAAAAGCCTGCAACTTCCAAAAAAAAAAAAAGTTATTTCCTTGCATCACCTTGCAGTAGCAAACTGAATGAACTGCAAGCCACTCAGTTCATTAATTATTGAGGGAACAGATTTCTAGAAGTGAGTAGTGATTCCTACTGGACATAAATCTGTCAGCAGTGATGTGATGTGATGCGATAAGGTGTGTGCATCCAACTGGGACAGATCTGTCTGCCTGGGTCCATTAGGAGCCAGTGACCTGGACGGAGGCCCTCATGACCCCAGGGCCGCACAGACAGAAACCCATATGGTACAAGCTAACTTACATTACCACAGATCTTTACACAGCAGGAGCACCAAGACTGGTAAATAAACTAATGGTTTTGATTTATTTTAACTCGTTACCTACCAGCATTTTTGAAAAAAGTTGCCAGCCACCGCCAGCGTTTTTGCTGATTTTCACTAAAATTTCATGGCCCCAGAATATTTTGTTGTATGAATATCTGAACATGCAATACAACAAAATAAAGATCATACCCTCTACTTTCAAACAACAACAACAACAACAAAAAATCTGTTTTATTCTAGCTTCAAGCATTGTTTTTTTTTGTTTTTTTTTTAAATCAAGACTTGAATGTAGGTAGGTTTCATAAAAAAAAAAAAAATAATAATAATAATAATAAACATTTTGAGCAAAAAGCTGAGAAAAATCACATTTTTATCAAATACTACATCTGGATCATATTCAGTAATATTATCAAAGCAAAGATGTGGTAGATGACTTCCATCAGTACTCCCAAAGCTTGCACAGGCCTTTACCACTTTCTGGATTGACAGAAAGACTCATTCTAGACTCATTCAGGAGATGCGTAATAGCGTCCCTAGTGTATAACAGTGAAAACACGGAAACCCGGAAAATTCCGTGTTTGGTGGAGAAAGAGTTAACGTGTCCTTGTTACAGTGCAATTATAAGCTATTTTCCTAATATTTTCCTAACTATTTTCCTTGTAATTATGCAACTAGAGAAAATTGTAGCACTCCAAACAGGAAAAAAGTCCTTGTACTGCAGGTCCTTGTACTACAGGTGCGTCGAGCCAATGGTATACTTGGAAATGAGCAAAAAGGGTGGCTAACCACACACTGATCCACTCAAGACTGGAAAAGGCTACAAAAACATTTTTTTTTATTTTATAAATTGCATCGTGCATTTGCACTTTGTACTTTTTGCACGATGTAATTTATAAAATAAAAAAATGTTTTTGTAGACTTTTCCAGTCTTGAGTGGATCAGTGTGTGGTTAGCCACCCTTTTTGCTCATTTCCTTGTAATTATGCATAAATTACTGTTATTACTATAGCAAATGCATGTAATGTGTATAACAAGGACACTATAAAATGCAGTGTTACCAAACTAATTGTATACAAACCCCACAGAAATTGGTATTAAAGGCCTATTTGCATCAAAACAAAATGAGAGAAAAACACTGAAGATGATGGTCTAAAATCAACAAAGATTAGTTACACAAGAGCCTAAATTCTAGAAATTAATTTTACATGCATTCATGCAACATAGAATCCAGTGTTGTTATTGTTAAAAAAATTAAAACTGACATTTTTTAGTGTTTTTTTAATCAAAAGTAAATTACACACACACACACACACACATATATAATATGAAAAACTTAAACATATTTACTTAAAAATATAAAACTTAAAAATATAAAAATATTATATGAAAAACTTAAACATATATTTTAGTTAATATAGTTAGTTTCCAAAGCAACATTTCTAATTTTTTTAAATACTAAAATTACTACAACTAAAAGTGAAATAAAATAACAAAGCAAAATAGTAACAATAATAATAATTATAACAACAACAACAAATGACAAGTCATTCTGCATAAAAGCATTACCAAATAAATAAATGTAAAAACCCATCTGAAAAAAAAGAATAAATAAAAATAATAATACACAAAATACACTCACTTTAAATCAATAAGACCTAAAATTTACCAAAGACTTCACACAAAAGGGGAAAAAAAATTAAATAAATAATAATTAAAAAAAAATAATAATAATATATATATTATATATATATATATATATTTTTTTTTTTTTTTTTTTGTGCTGTTCTTGTGTCCTGTTTTCATGCCGTGATGTGAACAGGCCTTTAAAGAGAGTGTGAAAAACATCAACGTCTGACCGTTTTTAATAGCAGCAGCACGATTACGGATGTTGATCTGTCAACCGCTCATGAAACATCTTACATCTAACCAGAAATAGCCTATATATTTGATCTGGAGAGCAGACATTGACCAGAGCTGATTCAATTACCCATAATGCACTCTCTCCACAGCAGAGTGACTAAGCACCTACAGTGTCTTCTCAGCCCATTTGTCTGGCCAGATGCCGATAACCCTAAAAACCAAATCAGGCCAGCTCTGAAAAGCCAGCTAATCAAGTAGCGCTGCTCAAACGGGCCTCAGATAATGCTAAGCCTGCCATTACTGGTGGAGATCTGAAGCTGCATGTGGAAAGGATGAGGGGAAGGGCGAGTAAATATTATTGACCTGAGATAAGATAATCTTCACACCGTGGTCCCTCGTTAACTTCTCTTCCTCCCGTCACATATTGTGCAACACCTCAGTGTGACGTCTCCTTCCCTGAGGTGTCATCTGCATTTGCTCACAAAAGGCTACTGGGCTGAATGTGGCACGCCTCTTATACAGAACCAAAACAGCATGACAATAGTCAGGATGGGGCTTTCAAACAGATCAGTCAAAAGGTTCAAGCCGGCATTATCTTGGGTGTCAATATCTAGACTGCTTTGTGGTGATTTAGATGATGTAAACATCTTGGCTGAAACTAAAAATGGTATCTCGCCTTGCCATCTACCATAATAAATGTGCTACAGTCAGACTGAAAGATGTCTGCTGTAGTTGTATGTCACAGAAGAGACCAGAGGCGATTGTAACTGGAGGAGAAGAGCAAGATGAGACTTTAGCACAGAATCTCTCTCTGCCTGAGAAAATGAGTACAAAGATTTGACCATACAAGATTTCATCTAGGTTGTGAGAATAAGGGCAGTTGTAAATGTATTTATGAAGTAATAAATAAAGAATGGTTGACTGAATATTTTTTGGAATTTATGAACAATTTTTAATTGAATTAATTTAATTTAATTTAATCTTATTATTTATTTTATATTCAATACATTTTCATATTTTATATTTGCATTTCTCAGTATTTATTTTCAATGTTTATTTATTTTTGTATTTATATTTATTTGTTTTTTTATTTTATTTTGATATTTGTATTTATTTATATTTATTTTTTATCATTTATATTTTTATTTCTTAATTATTTTTCAATGCTTACTAATCTTTATATGCATTTATTTTTGTTTTTATATTTACATTAATTTATATTTAATATATTTTCATATGTATATTTTATTCCTTGTATTTTTTCCATTTAGATGTTTTTGTTTTATATTTTTATATTTACTTACATTATATTTACATTTATATTTATTTATTTTTGTTCTTAAATTTACATGTATTTATATATTTAACACATTTCATATATTTTTTTTACTTTTATATCTTTTCATATTTATTCCATTTATATTTATTTATATTCTTATATTTAAATTTCCAGAATTACATTTAGTTATTGTTTTATTTTCATTTAATTATACTTATATTTCTCTTTCTTCCTTTCCTTCTTTGTCCCCCAGTCTCTCCAAATCCATCATCTTGATTTTAATTCTAATGTGTATTCATATGGTGGAGAGAAAACAAGTACTTGATTTAAATGTACAATCCTAAAATAACTATGCAATGATTTTCACTGTACTAACTGCACTGTATTTTTTTCTGGACATTGTTGTGTTTGAGCAAAGAACAATAAAGTCATGTACAAGATTATTCACACAGTAGAAATGTTGGTGTTTACACACACAATCCATTGTTATTGGCAGGAATAATCACGTCAGCACATCTATATTCATTCTGCTCCAAAGCAAAATATTTTCAAAGCTGCATATTTACAGAGGACTTGTATTTACGTGCAGTTTGGGGCACGGTTTACCTAAAATAGATGAAACCACAACAACAGACCAGTGTGGAGAAACAAGAATTCAAACAATGGTGCTTCAGTCTTCATGAAGTGTTTACTTGCTATTAAGTGCCTTTGTATCTTTTAAAAGTTTGATTTCATTAATCTGACTACCTGGTAAATACAACTGGTTCTTTTTTGTATCATTCCTGTAAACACAATTTGATTTGATATGTATTGCTTATATATCAAAATTTTGTTTGCAAAACACATCAGACAGCTAGTGAACAGAAAATGTGAGAAGACCAAGCCAAAATTTAAGTAATAACATTAAATTCATTGTTAATGTATTTATACACCATAAGATGAGTATTTCTATCTATACACATGGGACGATAACCGTAACTATAGTTTTGATAATCGTTCTAATTCTATGAGAATAGGGAGCTCAGAGAAACAATTTCTTTGGAATCACTTTCAGAACGATTTTCCATCTGAGGAACGATAAAAACACTGACATTCAATCAGAATCAATCTTGCTTTTAAGATCTTGAGCATTTAAAGCAGCAGACGACAAAACTGCAGCATGCTAATAATAAACAGAATGTTATGATCCGCTGATTTGGACATTAAAGTTATTTTTGGTGTGAATGGGCCCCAATCATAAACTGGCACTTGCTAAACAAGTAAGTCATTAAACTTTAGGGGCTGTGAGTAAAAGAATGAATGGATATTGACTACACCCATAAAGAACCCTTTAAAACCAGAACATTAAGTCTGGATTATCAAGTGAAATACAGTTGATTCCTGGTGCAGCAACAAAGACAGAATGACGAGAAACAGATAGAGATTGTAAGCGAGGGTTTTAGACAGGAAGGGCAAAGTGTCTACGCCCTCCCATCCCAACAGAAATCAACTCCCTGCCCTTCCGTAGGAGCATGAACACACCATAAACTCAATTCTCCATCACACTAAACAAACAAACAGCCCAGCAGGCCTCCATAAACACTACAGTTATTGGTGCTCCCGTGACGTTTAGAATCAACTTCATACAACTTCTTGTGTTTACATTATGTTCAACTGTTTCCATACAAATTGCATCCATCTTACTGTAAATCCAGCACAAATCAAAGTGAAAAACACTTTATGCTCACAAAAAAGAACATGTGGACAACTAATAAAACCAATGTCAATCCTTTAATTGCATGTAAACCTTTAGAGGTATAATTTGATGCAGATGTTTACAAATCCTTTCAGTTTCATAGAATATTGAATTCATGGAATTACATTGTCTGACTTATATTACATTCTTGGTATGATTCGATGATAATGCAAATGAATCTAGATTTGCATCTGTGCAGTATATGAAGCCACAAACACAAATGCGATCACCCCGACTGCCCTAGAACTTTCCTTTGCGCTCCTTGCTTTAATGAGAGTCTATTTCACCAAGGCAGGTTTGACACCCAGCTGTGAACATTACAACCACTCTCATCCTCACCAGGTGTGATGTTACTGCCAACAAGTGTCTTTAAAAGCACACGGTCTTAAAAACATGCCCGGAATGTTTCCAGGGATGGGATCCATGAAAGGTATCATTTTAAACAGCTGAAATGCCGCCTTGACACTCAAGAGAGGTGATCTGGAGTTTTTTTGCTTTTCTGTTGATGCGCCATGGAAAAAAGAAAAGAGAATGTGTGACAAAGCCACACTCAGATATTCAAACAATGCCATATTATTACTTCCAAGGAACTTTTTATTGTATAACAACAAAGAAATGCTTCTACAACTACCTAGTAACCCACACAATGCACCTTCCCCTACCATCATATTCTGATATTGAATAGATTTGACATATAAAAAACAAAAATATTGTTACAAAAGATTAACACAAAACGGTTGCTAAGTAGTTTCTACCTGGTATTAAGATGCATTTTCAGTGATCTGATCGTAAGTGGTCAACTGAGACGCATTAGCGTTTACAGCTGGTCTTAACATGCATTTTAAATGCATCTCCTGTGACCACTTGTGTTCAATTTCGTCTAGACACTCCTCTCTTTATTTCATCACACTCTACATCACTTTCACAGGAGCGCCGAGTACGTCAAATGCGAATATGACTGAATGAATGAAGCCATTACACTGGATATAAGTGGAAAAGAGAGTGAATGGAAAGAATACGAACAGTAAAAATTATTTTAGTCATAATCCATGTGTTTAAGCACAATATAGTGTCTGAATTTTTGAATTTGTTTGAATAAGTTTGAATTTGGTGCAGTTTTCTTCAGGTCTGAAGTAGAGTGGTTCTCATTCCTGCATTTTCGCCAAAACATCCATTATAATCAATGACAAAGTTTACACTGCTCAACAAGTGTTTTCACTGTGCTAGTTCTGATGAAAGCATTCGTAAGATTGCAGAAATCATACTGTAATACGGAGATCATTACATAGTATGCTCTGTACACGACTGTGTTTGGCTGCAATGTAGTGCTGCAACATTTAATGCAACTTGAGTAATTCTAAATATAATACAATAATCAGCACTTTTCACTTAGTTCATCTCGGTGGTTATAATAAAAACGCAGTAAAATTTCTGAAAGAGTTCCACATGTAATGCTCATTTCTTATGCAAAGATGATAGCCAATCATAGCAGTGGGCGTTTACATCGAAGTCTCACAGCAGACACGCCCCTTCCAACGGACTGTTCAAATCAGAGCGCTAAAGTCAGGGAAGGAAATGACCATTTATATGTAAATTATTTTTTTGGTGGAAAAAAAAGGGTCACGAGTTATTTTAAGGTCCAATTCTTGCTATTAACAAACCATTAACTAAGACTTTTGCCTTAATAAACTCCCAATTTGCTGCTTATTAATCATTAGTAAGGTAGCTGCTAAGTTTAGGTGTTGGGTAGGATTAGAATATGGTCATGCAAAATATGTGCTTTATAAGTACTAATAAACAGCCAATATGTTATTAATAGGCATGCAAATAAGCAACTAGTTAATAGTGAGAATTGGTCCCTATGCTAAAGTGTTACCAAAAAAAAAAAAACATACTAAGATTATAAATACACTTCAGGGTACACAATTTCATGACCATTTAAAATTTTAAATGCCAAACCAGGTATCAAAAGAAGGTAAAACAACTAAGGTAAAACAAAATCAGTACTTTTTTTTTTTTTTTTAAATTAACCCAACTGGTTTTGTTTTGTTTTGAACCAGGATTTTCATCGCATTGGAAAAACCTTGATATGTGAGGTAGTCTAATTTTAAAAGTGTGATTTCAAAACCTGGAAATTAGTGTATTTAATAAAAAAAAAAATAATAATCTTAAACCCATAAGCATTTTTATGATGAATATACTTTTTTTTCCTACACAAAGCTATAAAATATTTAATTGGGTAGAAATTTTGACTAAATTATTTAAAAACAAAATACTTATCCTTAATCTACTATATCAAGTAAGACTGGAACAGCTGGAAAGGTCAAGCAAATTAATAGGTTTAAAAGACCAGGAAGAACCTTTTTTGACTTACGGAATCCAGAAATCTAATGTAGAGTTGAGTAGTTTCCTCAGGAAGCCGTCTGATTTGAGGTATCATGTCTATCACAACTGGTGCAGGATAAGTAACAAGGCGAAGTTTAATATTTAGGCTTAATTATGAGATTCTGATGCTTCCCCTATGAATGCCAGCAATTAAACAGTGCAAGATTCTGATGTTTCAGGGTTTGTTTGGAGAGGCTACAAAGTTTAACACGGTCAGTGAATTGGCAGTGGATCAGAGAGAGTGATTGTGGGTTTGGATGAGGTTGAATTCACATAGCTTTACCCTGCCCACTGTATCATGTCAAATAAATCTCATGTGATATCTCCAATTGGTTTCGTCAAGCATGTTATTTCCACCTAATCTCATTCCTCTTAATATTTGTATTTCTATGATGATTCCATACATAACAGCTCTTTCAGCCATTTTTCAGCCTTCGGTGCTTGACATAGTTGTCCTGTTCTGGGGAAAAATACCGTTTATGTGGAATTTCCTGGAACGTGAAAAAACTGGACACACATTCAGCCACACACAGGCATGCAGCACTGTCGAGGTCGAGGACATGTTAACACACAGCACAGAGATAAATACCACTGTAAAAACATACTGTCTTCTTTTTACTGTATATCATGTGCTCTTTTACTGGGAAACTAATATCATCCTTTTAACACCAGATGATCTTATTTTCCCATTAAAAAACAAACAGAAACAGATTACATAGTCCAAAACACCCTCCAGGAAATCAATCCATAAAAAACAGGGAGTTATGTACTAGAAAATCCTAAATTGAATCTATTTCATTAGTTTTTTATAATAAAAAAATAAGGGACGTGGAACAAACTAGCAATGCACATGCATTCAAACCCATTGAGGCTGACAAAAGATCTCATAATTAAGACACTTTGAAAAAAGCCCAGGGCAGCAGTTGAACAGTACAGTAATGAGGTTCATGGCACACTATTCAAGTGCAAATGAGAAAGCTAACACACTAAAAGTGCTAACAGCACTGACTTCCACTGACTTCAACACACACACACACACACACACTTCTGCTAATTCTGGTATAAATGTAGGTACAATTGAGATACTGTTCACCCAAAAGTTTGAGGAACAGGTTTTCTCAACAAATTAGCAGAAGTCATGTCAAGCAAACTAACAGAAAGAAAACATATGCTATGTGTACATAAACTTGTACATCTGTTCCTGGCGGTCTGTTTACTGAGAGGGGAGTGATGTATGAGAAAATGGGAAACACATTAACCTGGGTACCAGGATGACCAGCAGGTGCTGAACTTCTCTAACTAAACAAACACATTTATCAGCTGGTACACATGTGCATGTGTGGACACACGTGTGTAAACAAAGACCTTTAGACGCACTTGAGTGTTGCTCCATATGCCATCGCCATGAATTCATATGGTGATTAGACATGTACAATAACTTAACAGTTACCATCACAAATAACAAGTTACCATCGACAAACTATTGCTATTACAACTGTTCATACTAATGTGAAAAATGAATAGGAGATCTCCTTCAACTGCATATGACGTTTTATGAATGATTTCATTCTGTGATTTATGAATTTCACTACATAAGAACAAAATATAAAAATGGTCAAAGTGACATCTTTAATCAAATGATGATAGTTTTTTTTTTCAAAACTGACTTTTAGCGAACTTCTGATTTCAAAGTGATTTTAGTTGATTTAAATGCACTCTGTAAATGAAAATTAATATCAACATGATCCACTAACATATAACAAACAGAAAGAATCCAAATATTGCAGTCTTAATTTTGAATAAAATATTTATAGTTTTATAACAATTGTGGGTGTGCGGCTTTGTGCTATTTTTATGTTTCTTTTTTAATACATAAAGTATCAAACAAAGTAGGCCTATCATATTAATATTATAAGTTATTAACATTATAATTATAAGTGTGCACGTATTTGTTTTAGGGCAACTTAATATCTGCATTTAAAATTGCTTCTATTGTAGTCCTATTGTAACGTTTCATTATTATTATTTTAGGTGATAGGGTATAACACCAGATTTCCATTAGTCTTCAAACCCATGCTCAAATAAGTTACAGTCACTGTCTCATAATGGAAAGCTCATAATCTCTGGAATACAACAGTATTCTCAGGATATAATCAAATAATACAAAACTTAATGTATATTAATACATTAAACCTGTTTTCGCCACATGATTAAAATGAATTAAAAAAAGGTCAAGTTTTAACTCACAATACATTTTTCTACAACGTTTTAAGCAGTAATTTAACCTTTTAACTCCCTTGATTAAGACATTGGTTTTACAATGTAGGTCAGGACATTCAAGTTCATTACATTCATCCATTGCCCTGGGCACCATTCCCACTGCACTGGATCTTCCCTTTGTGACAGACCTCTCAGTGGTTTCTCTCAGTTCCGTTTATAAACCAACAACAAAAGAATGCTTCAGTGCACGTGCTGCAATATTTCATAGCAGTCATGCACATGGACATCAGCACAGTGACCGAGAAGCGACGGTGTCGCAACACAAACGACGTGTGTTTAATGAGCAAATGTGAGCTCTTGATAGGGAACAAGAGAGAGAGAAAATCAATATTTAAGAGCGTTTGGCTCGTGAGTGTATAAAGCGCATAAAGAACAATGATCCAGCTGACCATGTGGAGCAGTAATGATGACAGATCCTCATAGAAATAAACACTGAACACACAGAATGCGCTTCTATCAACGGAAAGGAAACGTTTTTATGCAAATGCATGCAAATGTTTAACAGTTGCATTATTTAATTCTATATTGTAAGAAGGACCATATATTCTCAAAATGATAAACAGCTTTCCAGGGAGACACTGGTGACCCTCCCTTATTCCACCATCATGGTTTTGAGGACTGATGGAGGTCTCGTGTTAGTACAGTGCAAACTAATGAGCGGTTTGATATAACAAACTAAACAAAAACTTTGACCTAACCCAATACCACCTACTAAATAACAGCTAAATTTGATTTTACTTTGAATAAGAAAAACGTTACGTTCACAAAAGTGCTGAAATAATCGCTATTCACGTAGGTTTAAATATCTCAGTCTCTTTAAAATGATCTTAAAAACTTACTGTTTGTAATGGTGTAATCCATACACTGTGCAGCTTGTGGTTTTATCCCCGGGTGTATTAAAAAGCATTTCTGTTTGTTTGAGCTAAATATTTCCCCGTGCTCTTTTCTGTTGTTTCTTTATAGGTAACACATGTACCTCTCAGTTGTGAAAATACACACAGACAGCCACACGCATCCTTCCTTCAGCTCTGCTGTAAACTCACCGCTCTGTGCAATAATTCATTCAACCCCGCCCCTTCTCTCCACAGACACGCCCCTTTTGTGTTGGCCACGCCCCTATACACGCCGCTCTTAAAGAGACAGCACAATTAAGACAGCTAGCGTACGATTGACTGGCTGCTTTGTCACTTTAAACTTCACTATTTTGGTAAACTTCACAAAAACTATCAAGAACACGTCCGAGTTATATTTCAGCCTAAAATCAAAGAAAGACATACTAAATTGTATTGTGAAGAAAACGAAGTATATATATATATATATATATATATATATATATATATATATATATATATATATATTATGCAATGTTTTATATATTTAAAGTATTTTTTTTTTAATATAATGTGACCTAGACATGTTTACATCAGATTTACCCCATAATTAAGCTGAAGCATTGCTTTTATTTTTTAAATGGTTTAGGAAAGCTATTAAAGATGAACATCCTGTTCAGATTAATTTCTGTGCTGCTGAATTTTTAGCAATTAATCCTTAAACAGTCCCTATTGCATGCAAAAAAGGTGTTACTGTGTCTGCCCTCCCAGTGGCCCTGCCTTTGTCTTTGCATGTCTCTTTGAAATGCAGTTAACTTGATAGGGATCTTGCGGGGAACAATTGTTAGTCATTGTGCCATTGAAGGTCTAGTCAGTACCCGCAGGGTTTAACTATTGTTTGTATATTCACATAAATCAATTTGCAAAAGGCCATTATGTGTAATTTGCACCTCAGACATGCGCCTAAAGAGGAGTATCCTCTTGCAGTTCAAGGCCTTTGTGTACAGAAGAAAGGCATATCTGAACAGTGAGATCACTATCTGCTCTCAACAGTCAAACAGTATGGTCATAAATCACTGTTTTTTGTTTTTTCAACTTGAACCATCAGTGGCAGTTACATAGTAAAAGGTGCAGCCATTCACGTTAAATGATGTGAATGGAGTAGCACATTATTACAAGAAGTATTTCATGGTCATAATTGGATAAACAATGTTACAGACAGTACATTGAGAAAGTCTGTTGGTCACAATCTTGCATCTTGCATCATGCAGTTACTGTCCTTAACATTATATATGTGCTGATTTATTTTCATATACAGATAAAGCATACTTGTAATGTTTGTAGGTATGATTATTGATGGGTTTTCTCTGCGTAGGCCACACTATAAGCTTGGCCTCTCCTCCTTACTGGGTTATTATTTCTCATCTCTCTTGTGACATCTCTGCTCTTACCCCCTGATGTCCAGATCAATGCTTTCCGGCCTGGAATAAAGAGATTATCTCCAGGCGAACTCTCCCAAATCTAAACTCAGTTTCTTCGGATGCTGAATGATTCAGCACTCACTTACCCATTCTCATCTGGCCCAAATCTATCTCCACTGTAGCTGCAGGGGAATGAGGCAAGAGCTGCTGAAACGCCTTGCTTCTTTATGGATTTTTTTTTTTTTTTTTTTTTTAATGTCAAAAGAAGTAGAGTCATGCATTAAATGAGACTAAAATACACCCTAGTTATTGATTAGCACTATAATGGCCAAAAATGTTTTTTAAATTTACTGTAAAACTGGCTGCTGTGTGTGTCTGTTCTATATTATATTATATTATATTATGTTATGTTATGTTATGTTATGTTATGTTATGTTATGTTATATTATATTATATTATATATGCTGAAAACCTGGACTTTCCATGAACTGTGGTTAATAAACATATTTCATATTTAGATGGCACAGTGTTGCCACACAAACACAAAACACCATCAGGACAACACACAAGACACTAAAATAATGTAGTAAACATCAACTAAATTATACAAACAGAACACAAAACCCATTAATGTACATTACTGATAATAACTATTCAAAAACGCATACATTTATAGAAATAAAATAAGCTATATATATATATATATATATATATATATATATATATATACACATATACAAATCAAAAATAAACAATTTACTATAAAATGTAATCTAATGTGATGTCATATTTAATACTCTTTACTTCTACAAAACAATTTTTACAGTATTTTACAGTAAAATGACATTATTTTTTTATATTTTTATTGAACAAAATATAAGGTGTCAGATTTTTTTTTCTTTGTAACAGTTATGACTATTACATTGCTACACAAAATTTCTATTTCAAATAAATGCATTTCTTTTAAACTTTCTGTTCATCTAAGAATCCTGAAAACATTAAGGTTTCCACAAAAATATTTATCAACACAACAGTTTTAAATGTTGAAAATGATAAGAAATGTTTCTTGAGCACCAAAGTCATATTAGAATGATTTCTGAAGGATCATGTGACACTGAAGACTGGAGTAATGATGCTGAAAATTCAGCTTTGCATCACAAAAATAAATTAAATTTGAAAATATTTTCAAATAGAAAGCAGATATTTAAAATTGTAATAATATTTCACAATATTATTGTTTTTACTGTATTTTCTATCAAATGAATTCAGCTTTGAATAAGCATAAAAGCCATTTAACATTTTACCAACCACAAGCCTTTTGGTAAATATGGTAAGGAAAATTTTACTGTATATTTTTTCCTCAATAAAATGACTAAAAAAAAATGTCAGTTTGCTGAACTATCAAAAGCCAAAACAAGACATCAACAAAAACACTGAAAAATAGAGTAATTTATTTTAGATATGAACCATGCCTTGGTCCAATATAATTCATGAAGTTTTGTACAGTGATAGTCACTTCACAGAGAACAAGACAGGAGATATTGTGAATCATGATCATCGTAATTTTCAAGTCCTTTAAAATAGTTTCCACATAAGACTGCTGCTGTTCTTCTTAAGTTAGAGTATAAAACCAATCGATTATAAATAAATTAAGCATATCTGCTGACATACACGTAAGCATACTGAATGTGTGCACTATGTCAAACTGTGAACCGTAAAAACACATTCTACAATATATCCAGAGAAATACATACAATGTCATTTGTAAGAGCAGACATTTTTATCAGTCTCTGAGCAACAGATCCCGAACGTGAGACTGACTCCATGACGTTTGCGATTCGTCTTTATAAAATCAACTGACACAGTGTGACGTCACCTGTCCATGAAGCTCATATGCTAATGATGAAGGTGGAAGATATTGACCCACACAGTATCTTTTAAACTGCTGCGTACAGATTTGCATGTGCACAGACATTTTAAGTGATCATTCTTGATCGCATGAGTATTATTAAAGGGATAGTTCACCCAAAATTGCAAATTCTGTCATCATTTACTCATTTTTTTTGTGTTGAACACAAAAGAAGATATTTTGAAGAATGTTGGTAAACAAACAGTTGACGGTAGCCATTGACTTTGATAGTATGGAAAAAAAAATACTATGGAAGTCACAGGCTATCGTCCATTGTGGTTACCAACATTCTTCAAAATATCTTCTTTTGTGTTCAACAGAAGAATGAAACTCATGCACGTTTGGAACAACTTGTAAATGACAAAATTGTCATTTTTGGGTGAACTATACCTTTAAGATACTCATTATTTTCTTTTCTTTTTCCAAATGCATTATTATATCCTTGAAGACATCACAGATGAGATATCATTTGCTAACATAAATGCAAGTGGCCTTGTATTGAAATTCCATATTGCAATAAAAAATTGTTTCCTTTTCTTCTCCTCAGTGTTCAGTTGGTTTAAGAAGCAGAAAAACTCTCCCAGAGACTGACATTGGCACAAATTCACAGTTGTTACACTTTGCTTAATCCAAATGCATGATTAATACTTCAATATATTTTGCATTATTTCATTATTTCTTGGGAATAGGGTGTTTTTTTTTTTTGTTTTTGTTTTTTTTTCCACGAAAAGTGACATAACCCTTTCTTTTTGTCCATGGGTTTGAAAACTGAAGTTTGATGATGGTAGCACCAACTAATGGGTGGTGATCCTCAACAAATTGTCCAAAAACATTGACCCAATACTGATGATAAATCACGTAGAATAAAATGTTTTTGTTCACATCATGAGTCAAATTTCCATTCCAAATGTATCAAAATTGGATGAAAATAATGACACAGGCCTTAACCTTTGCAGCTTCTCCTTGGCTGGACATAAGCAAATAGTAAGCAAAAAAA
Organism: Spinibarbus caldwelli; assembly: GCA_039654775.1. Taxonomy (NCBI): domain Eukaryota; kingdom Metazoa; phylum Chordata; class Actinopteri; order Cypriniformes; family Cyprinidae; genus Spinibarbus; species Spinibarbus caldwelli. The sequence continues at coordinate 28,568,457 of CM077218.1, forward strand.
AAAAAAAAAAAGAAAATGTCCTGTATGAATCCTACAGAAATTCTATACTTTTTTTTTTCTCCTCAAAATGGCTTTTCACACTGCGCATCACCCCTGGTTATCATCATTCTGAACACCCCTTTTAAACCCATCTGAAGGTACGTTGTAATTTTGAAGCAGAGTTAGCAACTTGTAAAATTGCTGCATTAGAATGTTAGCAACTAAAACCTGATCGCATGTCTCATATTCACATGCTTTTTGGACAGTTTTATTCTCACCTTCATAAATGTCATAAATGTCAATTTATGAATACCTAGGATTCATTTTTAACCCAGGGTAAATTATGAAGAATGTGAAATGTGAAACATGTGACCCAGGTTATGGTTAATTATTTTAAGTGTGAGAAATTTTGTTGTCTAAGGAGTTGAAAATTCTCTCTTTTTTCAGTTTCAAGAGACTGACACTAAAAAAAAATCACAGTTTTGCAATATTTTGCTTTTTAGAAATATTCTGTTATTGGTTTCTGCGTGAATGACATCAGAGCAATATCACATGAACCGAATGGTAGAGATGAGCTGTGGAAATCTGCAGCATTATGTGAAATGCAGTTTGTTTAATCATTTACAGTGACGTACAACAGTATGAGACCATTAGCGTTGTCTTTTCTTTGTCTTAAATATTTCAAAATACTAAAACTTATATGAATCTTGAAAAATTAAAAAAGAAAAAAGAAAACTCTAGATGGTCTCAAACTTATGGACTCCACTGTATATGCAGTCATGTCGTATTTGTGGTTTTTTTTTTTTTATATATTTTTCACACAAAATTTCTTTTTCAGTGAAGGATGAAGTTAATGTATTTTAAAATGTACAATCAACAAATGATTCCCTTCAGAATGATTGTCTGCGTTTCGATGCTCTTGCACACACATATAAACCTACAGTACACCTGCACACCTGGCAAACTGGTAGCAATCTTGATGTCCAACAAGGTGCAATGGGGAAAAAAAAAGAAGAAATTACAGACCAATAATACTGCAGGAGTCCCTCCCAGGCGTGTTGTCATTGGAATGAGAGTCTTATATCAAACAAATGAGGAGAATCCTGTGGCCGGGACCTGGGCGGAGGTGCCCAGGCTGCTAGGGGGCCTGTACAGGGTGTGCTGGTTGTGGTTGTCAGAGGTCAGCAGTGACGGGGTGGGAGTCCGGCTGCCCTTTGGCCTGAAGAGGGTGCCCTGGCCCTGGGGCTGCGGAGATGGATTGCTGTGGGGTAGCAGCGGTGGTAACGGTGGCAGCGGGGGCGGGTGGGGTCGGGACTCTTGTTCCGCCACCGTGTCGGGCTGGGCATAGCCGTACGCCGGAGGCCGAGAGACGCCCTTCTGCTGCCGGCGCCAGGAATTATAGTAGGTGGGGTCACTGATGTAGTGGTTGACGAAGGAGTGGGTCTTCTGCCGGTTTGGATCCAACTCGTATTCGCTATCGCTGCCCTTTAATTGAATGATGAAGAAATGATCTGTTACACCTTCAATTGTTTTTCTGTAGCCCATTTTGGAAATGTGCATTGTAGCACTTTTCCATTTGGATAAATACCTCTTAATATTTTATTCAGCAAGGAAGCATTAAATTGATCAAAAGTGACAATAAAGATTTTTTACATTCTGAAAGATTTCTAAGACTTTTTTTTTTTTTTTTACTTTCAATTCATCAAAAAAAGTACTGAAAGTACTGAAATATTAAGCAGCAACTATTCATCATTGATAATAATAAGAAATATTTCTTGAGCAGTAAATCTGCATATTTAAATGATTTCTGAAGGATCATGTGACACTGAAGACTGGAGTAATGATGCTGAAAATTCAGGTTTTTACATTTTACTGTATTTTTGATCAAATAAATGTAGCCTTGGTGAGCATAAGAGACTCAACTAAAATCTTACCAACTGCAAGCACTTGAATGGAATTATGAAGAAAAAAATAAAATAATCATGCAAGAAAAATCTAAAAAGCTATTTGAAACTGGACAAAATTACATAAAATTCCATATTCTTCAATTCCAATTTTCAAACATTCTCCTTATAAGATCCACAGAAATTAAAGAATAGAGGTTTGGAATGACATTAGGTGAGTGAATAATCATTAAATATCATTATGGATGAACTGTTGTTTTAATTAGAAAGATATGAGTGGGTTCAGATTACCCTACAGATTCCTATAAGCAATGCTCTTCTAGTCTACTAACACACACTACAACCTCACCCGAAACTCAGAGGAGCAGTGATCTTAAATGAAAACATAAGTGTCTCCTGAAAGGGCAAAAACATTATTTACAGAGCCTCATAGATGACAAAACAAAAATCAGACTTTTTAATGATGACAAATGATTCTCAAAAACCCTCTGCATGGATTGTGTTTGTACACCAGCTTCTCTGTCAGAGAAGGTCTAAATTAAGACTCATATCGCTTGTTTACTGTGACATTATGCTAAAGTGTGGTATGGTGGGAGGGTTTCTTTGACGGAGTAATTTTATGACAGTATAGGTACCTGACAAACAGGCAAAAAGCTCCCAGTGGGATTGTGGGAGGAGAGACAAATGCTCAAACAAGAGGAGTGCCCCCTACTTTCTCACAGCTTGGGCCAAAAGATTCACAAATTCCCATGACTCTTTAAGTTTCATAGTTGAGACAGATACCGCACACATGAAGAAAATTCATGAGAGAGATTCTAGTATCCTACATCATACTTCCTGTTGCATAAAAGTTACACTATTTGTTATGACAGGGAAATTTCAGTCATGAGAATTAATTTAAACCCTTTTTCCGGAGCAATGCATAGAAATGAGACCACTGGCCTGGAATGAGATGAACTGCATTGGTTTGTAAATGAAAGGTCATTCTTATCATCATTCATTTAATGGATTTGCAGGAATAATAGTTCAACATAAAAGAAATGGCATTTTGGAGGCCCATAGGAACATTTTCTCGTTTTTATAGCTCTTTCAAGAGACGTAATGGAGTTCTCAGCTTTTATGTTTCAACTTTTTATTTTAAATTCCTTTAAAATTTAGACAAATTAGACAATTGTTTATGTACAGTAACAGGAATGATCTCAAAGGGAGTCAGGTAAAATTCTGACTTTTTTTCTCAAGAGAAGCCTGAGAGGCAGAAGACTTAAGCAAACATCTCCATTTGCTCTCCATTTAATCTCATTGCTGTCTAAGAGAAACAATTCAGATGTTAAAAGGAGCTCTTTTGTGTTTTTTTCTTTCCTGTGGGGGGTGGTCTTGTGTGTTAAACACTTCATTTAAAATGTTAAATAACATCAACAAACCTACTGACAAAAAAGAAAAAAACGTGAAGTATGAATAATATGGATAGTCAAGTGAATCCCTGTGTATTTACGAGTGAAATGGGACATTCATTGAGACAGATGTAAGGCCTGATTGGACCCTTTAGCTAGTGAATTGGGAATAGTGGGAATTTTATACCAAAATTTAGTCAGGCGGTTGGGGGGAGGGGCTGATGAGTATGAGAGATTTGTGTTGTCAGCCAAAAATGGAAAGTCGTTTCAGAGGCATAGCAAGTTTTTAGGTTTTGATTAAAGATTATGAAGATAAACATTTTTTATTTGCAATAACATGCACTCATGAATCATGGACAATAAGTTCATAATAATAACAGTTTAAGAAAGTAATCAGGGCCAATTCTGATTCCAGATAACATCAAAAAAACTATTTTAAGAAAATCATTGACCTTGTTGGGGTGAATCACCTGTGAGTCAGACACTTCTGAAGGCTTTTCGGTTAGGCTGCTGCTCTCGGCTGGGACCAAGTCATTGTATTTGATGCTGACATCTTCATCAGAATAGTGCAGGCTGCCTGGACTGGGTCGTGGTGGAGATCTAGAAGAAGAACACATAGAGAAAACTTTACTATTCACTCATAATCAACATATGCCGTTTTGTGATTAGTAACTAAATCATCTCTGATGTTAAAGAATGTTAGTTCACCCAAATTATTATTATTATTTGTTTTTGTTTTTTTTACATCAAAACAACGTGATTAGTGTGGCCAAAAAGGTACTTACAATAACACACGTACCAAAATTTCAGTAGAATTAAAAAAATATATACATATGATATAGCCAAATTTCTGACACTTCCTGCCATTGGCTAATACCCCCATGTCTAACAACCAATGTTTTTTACCGAATCATCCCATTTCATCTCCTCCAACATGATTTTGTGTGGCAGTGGTAGCTACAAATTGAGTTGTCGCCTTCTTCTTCTTTGATCCATTTTATGAGGGATGGCAACCGTGGTGAAATACCACCACATTCTTTACCGGAGAGTGAACTAGATATACTGCTGCTGGGTTATTTACAGTATTATCATATGTGTAGTACTAACATGATATCAATACTTATTTATTTTATATATCATAGTTAATACCGTCAATACCAGTTGCAACACTCCAAAGTCAAGTAATTTGTCCTGTTCTTCACACAAAATAACTGCATGTTTTCAAAAGACTTGGAATTTAACACACAAATCACATGGACCACTTTTGGTGCTTTTCTTTGATACAGACAGTAAAAAAAAAAAATCAGTTTAGTCTGGACTAGACTATGCAGGGGTTTAAAAGACATCACAAGGAACTCATAAAGACCAAATCATGCAATTCTCAAAGCTGATTTTGATTGGATGAATACACTCATTCTGTGCAGTCCAGGAGACACAATGGATGACAAGCCTTCTGAAGGGAAAGGGACAGCGAATCATCCCCCAATTTCAGGGGCTACAGGGGGTTGGACTGTACTTTTTTAAACCAGTTCACTTGTTTGTTAAAAAGGAAGGCAGAAGGAACGCCGTATGGCAGGATGGGTTTACTAGATTTGCCATAATGTGGTCTGATATGCTCAAAGTCAAGGTCACTGGAGACATTAGCTTTTGAACTGAGGCTGCTAAGCTGCCCTGCTTCAGTACTTTACTTCAGTTGGCTTATAAATCAAGCTGAAATAACACACACGGGGAAGAGGCTTTAAAGAACCATGCAGGGAGCTAATGAGTAAAGGAATATCTAATATGCAAGAGAGTTCATAAAAAACATGGCCAACAGAAACGAAGCGAAGAACAAAGGATACTTTGCTCAACCTCAAATGAACAAGAGGACCATGCGCGAGCTGTATACCAATGGAAATCCTTGGTGGTGGAGGGGTTGTCCCAACAATAATCGGGCCCCTGGGAATAAAGCAAGAGAACCAGGGGGAGGGAAGGGTTATGACATTGTATCTGTTTAAAATTCAGAGGAGGCTGAGGTTTGAGGAAGGTTGAAGCAGAGAGGCGGAGCCATGTCAAACAGCCCCCAACACCCCTCAGCAGCCAAAGAGGGGCTTCAGTTATTCACGAGCGCTGAGGTCTTCCATTCTTCTTATCCAGCCTCATCTCTCGCCTCTATCTCTTCCTTCCCATACCAAACCCTTTCCTTTCCTACCTCCATCAAAGATATCTCTCGTGGCTCCATCTTGATGGGAGCTCATTAGCAGGACTGCATCCAAAGTGGAAGTCCTTCATTGCCCAGGCTCTTTGATCCCCGTCCTGGGCCTCTGCATCTGGGCAGAGAACCAGCACAACCCCCCAGCACATTCCAGTATAATGGGCCCAAAGCGGCTTCTCCAATTACCACCAGAGGAAGCTCGAAGCAGACCCATCCCTTCATCCAATCAAGTTAAGTTGCCTGCAAGGTCCTTCAGTTCATTAGAATATTGAGAATGCCATAGACTATTATTGCACACTGTTCATGCAAATATGTCCAAATCCAAAAAAGTGTCTGTAGAAGTCCTGGAGCATAGTGTAAACTACAGTGGGGCTTGGGGGAGGTCTGACCTCACCAATTAAGGCCTGAACTCCTTCAAAGTATTAGGTACATGCATTAAACTGTTTTAATTTTACATATTACATTGGAAAATGAGAGTTTTCAAATAATGGCTCACTAAGGTTAATGAAAATATGAAATATATGCAGTCACCTGGTCACGTTTGTTCAATGTGGTAACCATAGCAAAAGTAGTCACTCAAGCCTTTTCCAGTGCAATAACTGGTTGGTCATTTAATTTTTGCAGCATCACACTGGGTAGATCCACCCACCAAGAAATGTCATTGGTCCAAAATAATGAAAAAATGTTGTATCGCAACTGGTTCCGATAAAATGTTATGATCCATATCAGACAATATACTGACAAAACCTACATATCAAACACTTTATTGTAGATATCACAAGAAAAGAAGAACTTCAAAGATGTTTGGCTAAATGTGCTAGCAGCAACAAAAGACATTTTGGGTTGGGTTCTTGAAGATCTTTCTCTCACCCCTTAATCTACTGGGGTATGTCTATTATAAATACGGTCTGATCTAAGCTCAAGAGAGCGTGAAGAAAGATGCTTTGTAGATGCAGCTTACATAAATGGTCAATTTCCACAGAATGCACTTTGAATGTCAATAAGACACAAAGGAGGGGGGTCTGATTGGTCCAACTTTCACAGTCTGGTGTGTTCTTTCAGCTGACAGATTGCAGTTGGAGATTTAAAAAGAGCGACTGTCATTAAAATCCATGCCAACTCAATCCATTTAAGGGATGGCTGAAGTAGAATTTAAATCAACAGCCGGCCAAAGCTCTATGTGTGGACAGAATACATTCCTCTCTAGCTCTTTGTTTGCAGCCATTTGGAAATTAAACCCATTGTGCAAACAATGTCCCGAACAGCATACTGACAGTGTTTACCTCAAAGAAAATTCCCGAAAAAAAAAATTATATTAGCAGAGTAAACTATTTCACTAGATACTGATCGAGTCTGTTGAACTCTCCCTGTGAAGCGATACTACTGTATATGTTTCTAATGAGTGGAAATTGTGATTCATGCACACATACTAACCGGGTGTAGATTCCGTTCTTACGACAGAAGGAATTTTTGACCGAGAGTCGACGGTTGTTGAGCTCCAGGGCAGGGAAGCGTCCTTCATCTAGCCGTACCATCTCTCCATGGGAGAGGGGCAGAGATGTGCAGTTCGAGTGGGCACCTACAGACAGAGATAAGAGGACAACCTATGAGGATCTATCTATCCGTTAATCCATCCATTCAACCAATTATATATTAATCCAAATTAATAGATGCTTATCTAAGTACACAGAAATTGACTTCACTTTGCTGTTGAAATCAAAATATGTTGTGCATCTAATCTAACTGTGGTATTTTCATGCAAATTAATCTCTCACTAGGCCTACCAGCCCAGATCTTGAACCACTAATCTCTAGTTATACGGCTCTGGGTTTGGCCTCGTTGTGTACATGACCATGGCAACGAAGCAAGCCAAATCTCACTAGGTCATTCAGCATGCATCTTCTAAAGTCAAAAGACCTCTGATCTCAAAGAGTTGAACTGAAGTGTGATTCCAGGGAGATGAGGAGAGCAGTGACCTCTACACCTAAATGGACAGTGTGAACTCCCACCTTGCAGAACTTCTGGCCTCACTGGAGTTCAGTAAAACAAACCGGCACCAATAGATCAGGATTGAACAGGGTCAGGCAGGTGGGGCGTATCTTGAGAGAAGTCCTTTGTGTCCTACACAAACACTTCCCTTATGCTATTTGCACATCCACAACCCTGTTTACTGACCCTGGCCCTGGCACAGCACTAAACGTTGACCAAGCTCAGAAGCAGCCATGTGAGAATTCCTCCCCCACACTCACACACACACACACACACACACACACACACACACACACACAGATCAGCCCGCAACCTGACCTCCCCAGACCTCTAAGCAGAAACTTGCAATATGCATGGAGGCCACAGTCCATATTGGACACAAAACTAGAAAGTAGGGCTGGGTGATATGGCCAAAAAAAAAAAAAAAAAATCACGATGAAATTTTTCTAATAAGTCGATATTGATAATTATCATAAGTTTAAAATTTTTATTTCTTTAAAGTTTAAAGGCAGATTTTTGCTCCTAAGTGAAAGCTGTAGAAACCAGACCATTAAAGGGATAATTCACTCAAAAATGAAAATTTGATGTTTATCTGCTTACCCCAAGGGCATCCAAGATGTAGGTGACTTTGTTTCTTCAGTAGAACACAAACGAAGATTTTTAACTCAAACCGTTGCAATCTGTCAGTCATATAATGTCAGTCAATGGTACTCACGGCTTTGAAAGAAAAAAAAAAAACATACACACACAAAACCAAATTAAACCCTGTGGCTCGTGACGATACATTGAGGTCTAAAGACATGAAACGATCGGTCTGTGCAAGAAACTGAACAGTAGTTATATCGTTTTTTTTACCTCTGATCCGCCTCCCGGTCCAACTGTCCAGAGCTCGTTCACACAACAGCCGGCGCATGACGCGTCTTCTTCTTCTTCTTGCTTTACAGCGGATCGCAGACTTATAAGTGCATTACCGCCACCTATCTCTCAAAAGAAGAAGTAGACGTATCACGCGCCGGCTGTTGTGTGAACAAGCTCAGGACAGTTGGACTGGGCGGCGGATTCGAGGTAAAAAACGATATAACTACTGTTCAGTTTCTTGCACAGACCGATCGTTTCATGTCTTTAGACCTCAATGTATCGTCACCAGTGTTGGGCACATTACTTTAAAAAAGTAATTAATTATAGTTACTAGTTACATCTCACAAATAGTAACTGAGTTAGTAACTGAGTTACATCATTATAAAAGTAACTAATTACCAGGGAAAGTAACTATTGTGTTACTTTTTAAAAAAAATGTTCAAATGTCAAATAACTTTGATGCCCCCAATATTAAATATGTTAAATTAATGAAATGGACTCTAAATAGAATAAATTTTTATTATAAAACATTGTACATTAATCTACACTATTTATCCACTGACACTTAGCATCAGTCAGTCAAGCATTATAATATGATATTATGATAATTTAGCATTATATGATGATAGAACTTTAGTAATTAGAATAACCAAGTATGAATGCATATTTGTCATGTTGACTGAACTTGGGACTGGTGGTTGTGCTTAAGATGTTGTTTTTCATTTAGTGTTTCTATAAAAAAGGGGGGGGGGGGGGGGGGGATTGATAAAATAACAAAACTACTATGAATTCTACTACTAATAACAATATAAAACATGCTAAGGATTAATGAGCTGCTGGGTTCATGAATATTAATCACGTAGTCTGCGTTCGCTCGAATTGATTTGCTGAAATCAAAACAGGGACGATAATAGGTGAGCGCCAGCCAATGAGATTGCCGTTTGCACATTAGTTCCGCTCACTACCGGAGAAGCTGTCAGTTCTTAAAAGCTGAAGAATTCCAAAGGAACTCCGTTATTTTGACAGGAAAATACAACAAAGAATATAGTTTACATGTAGCGTCAATTCTGCATGTTATGAAAGAATCTCTTGCTCTGTATCTTTCTTTGTGTGTGTGAGACAAAGCGACGGCGAGTCGTGCGCCTTCACACTGGAGTTTACGGTAAGTCAAATACAGCTACACTGCGCATCCATTCAGATGAACTGACAAATAAAATTATAATAATATTATAATAAATTATAGTAATGCCGTATTTTATTGCCAGTAACTGTAACGGCGTTGTAACGGGGGAACCAGTAATTTGTTTGATTACTCGTTACTGAAAAAAATAACGCCGTTTATTTATAACGCTGTTATTCCCATCACTGATCGTCACGAGCCGCAGGGTTTAATTTGGTTTTGTCTGTGTATGTTTTTTTGACTCTCAAAACCGTGGGTCCCATTGACTGACATTATATGACTGACAGACTGCAATGGTTTGAGTTAAAAATCTTCGTTTGTGTTCTATTGAAGAAACAAAGTCACCTACATCTTGGATGCCCTTGGAGTAATCAGATAAACAACAAATTTTCATTTTTGAGTGAATTATGCCTTTTAAGTGTGGTTTTAAACTACTCTTTATGGTCAGAACATGAAGAAACACTTTAAGTTTTTGAACTCTTCACATTTTTCCAGTCATTTTTCCTAAACAACAACAGAAAAAAACCTTAATATAAAAATTAATTTCTAAAGTTCACAAAACACTGTAATTATATTCCATTACTCCTTCAATACATTTAATACGTCTGCATTAATAATATGATAAAAGTCAATATGAATATCCCACATTTCTGCCACAATACCACGATGCAGTTGTTACTATAGTAAATCCATGGACAATGATGGTTATTTGTAGTTTGAAAAGCTTACAGTAGATACAAAATATAGTATTGTTGTACACAGTGTTATTATCAGCACCCGTTTCATCTGGCTTTAAACTAGTTTAAATCACCGAGTCATATTTGTGTGATTTATAAGGCTGATTTCAAGTGCTTCACATTGGATCTCACAGCGTTGTTTAGTGCTCTTGTACGGAGACTCATCAGCGAGTAAATGTATCTTCTCTAGTGAGCTTGCGCTGTGCTGCCATTTGAACTTTGAGCCGAGCGGATAAACGATCTGTGTGGCGCTGCTCAAATGAGTAGCGCTGCTCTGTTCTGCTTTTGGCACATAAACATTATATTGAACATTTATCGAACTCTTGTTATCGTTTTATCGAGGAAAATTATATCACAATTATCGTTATCGGTTTATCGCCTAGCCCTAATAGAAAGCACTCGATCTGGCAAGCTCTAATCTAATTGGTTGGCTTAATGCAACTTTTTGCAATAAATGTATTTTTTAACCCATCCAACTGGAAACAAAAGGCTGAGTCAGTAAAAAGAATGGCTTTTTTTAAAGGCTGTGACACACCAAGCCAATGGTCGGTCATCAGCCAATGTTGATCCATCGTTAACGCCTGTCAACTCAGTTCCCTTTCAGTCAGTCACATTCGATGTTACGTCAGAGTGACTGATGCAAATGGGATCTCACCTGAGAGCCCAATCACCTTCAAGCCAATAACAGTTGGCGTGCATGCTTTGCATCGCACACCCCTCCCCGCAGCGCGGGTATAAAAGGAGAGCGTGTGCAGACGCACATCAGCGTTTTGCTTCGGAGCCGAGCCTTTCATCGCGAATCTCCGAGAGTTTCTGCAAGACACAAACGACAGTGTTGGTGTTACGGCCCGTCAGCGGGGGTTGCTGTCCAGTGCTACTGCTTCTGACGGCGTGCTACAGCTCTTCGTTCTCTAAAAGAGCTCCACGAGTGACGGGCGTCTTTTTAAAGATGGCTTCCCACTCGTGTGTTTCTGGATGTGGTCGCTTCCTGGCTTCGTCTGACGGTCACGATCGCTGTCTCTTGTGCTTGGGCTTTCAGCACGCTGAGTCAGCGCTCGTGGATGAGTCATGTTCTCATTGCAGGAACATGACCATTGCGATGTTGCGGTCCAGATCCCCCTTGCCATGCCCCGTTCTAGTTCCTCCATCTCTCAGCAGCAGAGGGCTACTTCGGTTCATGGTCAGGGTGATCTGAGGATAACGGTGAGAGCTTCCCCGTCGAGTGCGTCTCCACAGGTCTCTCATTCCTCCTGCACTTCGCACCCTCTGGTGTTCCCGGACAAGCTGGCTGGGTCCTCGGACAGGGCGGGGCCCAGCATCTCGTTCGGAGCACCAGCGGTATGTGGAGATCCCCCCAGTCGAGCGCGCTATTGCGATGCAGCTTTGCCCGCAAGGCGCCGCCGCCTGGCGGGGTAATCCAAGCCTTGGGGTCTTTGGGGTCTTGGGGTCACGCCTTAGAGTCTTTCCAGTGCAAGAGGCTCGGCCTCAGCAGCAGCCTTCACGGCCGCAGCATGGAGCTGGCCGCAGGAAAGCGGCACAGCCCGCCTCCGCCCCTGCCAGGCCCGAGAAGCGCCAGGCATGTTGTTGTTTCAACGGATGCCTCTGCCATGGGCTGGGGAGCCATGTGCAATGGGCGTGCAGCTGCAGGGCTCTGGACAGGGCCCCGACTGCAGTGGCATATCAACTGCCTCGAGTTGCTAGCAGTATGGATTGCTCTGCGCCGCTTCAAATCGCTGCTACACGACAAGCATGTACTGGTCCCTACGGACAACACCGCGACCGTTGCGTACATCAACCACCAAGGCGGTCTACGCTCCCGTCACATGTCGCAACTCGCACGCCATCTCCTCCTTTGGAATCAGAAGCATCTGAGGTCACTTCGCGCCGTTCATGTCCCAGACGAGCTCAATCGTGCAGCCGATGAGCGCTCACGTCAGCCCACCCTTCCGGGAGAATGACGACTCCACCCGAGACAGTCCAGCTGATTTGGAGATGCTTCGGGGACGCTCAGGTAGACCTGTGTTTGCCTCCCCGGACACGTCCCACTGCCAGCTGTTTTTCTCCCTGTCCGAGGGGACCCTCGGCATGGATGCTCTGGCACACAGCTGGCCTCGGGGCCTACGCAAGTATGCATTTCCCCCAGTGAGCCTTCTCGCATAGACTCTGTGCAAGATCAGGGAGGACGAGGAGCAGGTCCTCTTAGTGGCGCCATATTGGCCCAATCGGACTTGGTTCTCAGAACCGATGCTCCTCGCGACAGCCCCTCCTTGGCAAATTCCTCTGAGGAGGGATCTCCTCTCTCAGAAAGGGTGCACCCTCTGGTACCTGCGTCCAGACCTGTGGAATCTCCACGTATGGTCCCTGGACGGGACGCGGAGGTTCTAGGTGGGCTACCTCCAGCGGTAGTGAACACCATCACTTCAGCTAGAGCCGCGTCTACAAGACACGCTTATAGGCTGAAGTGGAACCTGTTTGTCGATTGGTGTTCTTCCCGCCGGGAAGACCCTCCCGTATATGCCTGATCATGGTCGTGCTCTCTTTTCTGCAAGAAGGGTTGGAGCGAAGGCTGACTCCCTCCACTCTCAAAGTGTATGTTGCCGCACATCACAATGCAGTAGACGGCAAGTCTGTGGGGAGGCACGACTTGGTCATCAGGTTCCTCAGAGGGGCGAGGAGGTTAAATCCTCCGCGCCCTCGTCTGGTACCCTCTTGGGATCTCCCCTCGGTCCTGACGGTCTTGAAGGAGGAGCCCTTCGAGCCTCTGCAGTCAGTAGAGCTTAAGCTTCTGTCGTTAAAGACAGTGCTCCTCATTGCACTGGCCTCGGTCAAGAGGGTAGGGGACCTGCAAGCATTTTCGGTCGACGATTCGTGCCTAGAATTCGGACCGGGTGACTCTCACGTTGTCCTGAGACCCCAGCCCGGAGACGTGCCCAAAGTTCCCACCATGCCTTTCAGGGATCAGGTGGTGAACTTGCAAGCGCTGCCCCGGGAGGAGGCAAACCCAGCCATTGCTCTGCTCTGTCCTGTCCGCGCCTTGCGCGTTTACGTGGACTGCACGCAGAGCTTCAGGACCTCAGACCAGCTCTTTGTCTTCTTCGGAGGACAACAGAAGGGAAAGGCTGTCTCCAAACAGAGACTTGCCACTGGATAGTGGAGGCTATACTCTTGGCATACCAGGCCCAGCGCTTATTGTGTCCCCTTGGTGTAAGAGCACACTCTACGAGAGGTGTGGCATCTTCTGGGGCATTAGTGCGGGGTGCCTCGATAGCAGACATCTGTAGAGCTGCTGGCTGCGCAACAACCAACACGTTTGCGAGATTCTATAATCTCCGTGTAGAGCCGTATCTTCCCATGTACTCGCCTCAGGTGGCCAGTAACAACGGACCCGCTCGGTGTCAATTACGCTTGCTGCGCCATTCCCCTCTACGGACCGGGTAAGTGCGCTTTTACTGCTTCTCAGTTCAGTTCCCCTTGGGAACACAGTTGAAGTTCCTCCCGCACCCTCGGCAGTCAGGTGTGGCTGATATGGCTTCTGTAGCGTTCCCCTACTTGGAGTACACTTTCCCAGTGTTATCCAATATCCATTTTACGGAACAGCAGTGGCTGTCATCTCTGCCTAAGCCCTGTCCTATCTTCCGTCCCAACTGGCGTGGGGGGACTTGCCGGCTTCCGTAGGGCACTGGAGGGGGTCAGCAATAGTGGCGTTTTCATAGGGATCCCATTTGCGTCAGTCACTCTGACGTAACGTCGAACGTGACTGACTGAAAGGGAACGTCTCGGTTACGTAGGTAACCCTCGTTCGCTGAAGGAGGGAACAGAGACGTTATGTCCCGTTGCCACAGTTGCTGTACCACCACTGTATGGCCGAGGCACACCATCTCGGCTCCTCAGCGAATAAATGATGTGCGTCTGCATGTGCTCTCCTTTTATACCCGTGCTGCAGGGCAGGGTGTGCGATGCAAAGCATGAATGCCAACTGTTATTGGCTTGTTTTGTTAACACTCGAATGTGATTGGGCTCTCAGGCGAGATCCCATTTGCGTCAGTTACTCTGACGTAACATCTCCGTTCCCTCCTTCAGGTAACGAGGGTTACCTACGTAACCGAGACGTTTTTGCAGTGTGTTCCACACCGTTGGCACTAGGTGTCAGTGAGATAGATCAATCTGACTATCTGTTCAACTTAGCAAACCAGTGCATGAAAAGAAAAAAAAAGTGATGAAATCAAGCAAATGACAAAGTCAAGAGGTCTAAAACAGAGGGCTCAAATTTTTTATTTCATCATTTCAACATTTTCATAATGACATGGCCATCTAGAAATTTAAGTTTGTATATCTGCAGTCCTACTTTTTGGTTTAACTTTCTGAATGATTAATACAGACTACTGCCACCTGCTGGTATGGAGAGTTATTGACACAGGTGATGCATGTATGCGTTGGTTGGCCATAGTCTTTCTCCTGTGATCAAACTCAACTTTCTGGCCCAGATGCACACAATGTGAGGCGACAACACAGTCGGTTTTCATCGCCGCTAGTTCTTTTATGTTGGTTTGGTGTGTTGTGGCCTTAAGGGTTTGTGGTCGATTTCATAAGTGGCAAAAGACCACAGAAAAGACTTGATTGTCACCTTCTTTCCTAAGCTGAGACAAGACATGAAATGATAAGTGATGTAATTTTGCGTGAGGCAGCAGACAAATGAGTCAGCAATCATGTTGATAGTGATGACCACAACCAACTGAAGCAAACAGACGCTGCTACTGATTCACTTTTTCCCAGAGCACCATGGCAATACCCACCAGTGATGGGAAAATGGAGCTAAATTTGAGTCCATTTCAATTTAGTCACGTGAGTCAGCAGAGAAGGACAGGGCAATCAGGGTAATTGAGAGATATTATGGATCTATTTTCAGTGTTTTTGGCTTATCAACCCACCTGAGTCTGTTTTCTTGGTGTATTTTTTGCTCTGCCCCCGTATAATGAGGATGAAGATGAGCAGAAGGATGAAAATGAGGCCCACGAGAGCAATAACCACCAGAAACCACCATTCCTCATAAAAGGGGGAGACCTTTTGGGCTGGTAAAAGGGAAAAGAAGCAGAAAAATGGGTTTGCACAACATAACACAAAACCATTCAGGATTTTTCTGGCGTGCAATTTTACTGACCTGATATTGAAGGAGAAGGAGCACTTGGAGAACCGTAGCCATAGTCATTCACCGCAATTACACGGAAATCATAGGTGACCCCTTCTCTGAGGGTATCTAGGTTAAGAGTGTAGGATGTCACCTCTTTAGGGATGTCTTTGATTAGAATATCCCACAGTCCTTCATCTGTTGATGGTTAGAATGACATTATTCCTTTTGTAACGACCTTAAATGCTGCATTTCTGAACTACTTCTGCTGTTTTCTTTTTCACTTACCAGATGGTCTTGCTTCGATAACATAGCGTGTGATGGGAGCACGGCCCGGGTCACCGCTGGACCAGTGGAGAGTTAGGGCAGAGCCATAACGAGAGATAAACGGCTCCCCCGGAGGCCCTGGAGCACCTGTGTCACAAAATATGGAAATAAGGTTCCAGTGGTGCAGAAATTATACACTTCAGCTTTAGATTTATTACAAAATAGTAAACATGGAGCTAAATGCAAGGCAACAAGACCTTCTCCAGGGCCAGTGGTGATGTTGGCTTCGATCTCTGGTCCATAGGTAAGGGTTTTAGCACGGATGCGGAAGTTGTAGGTCACTCCATCTGCCAGGTCCTTGATTTTCATCCACAAGGGGGCACTGCCCTTCACATCCACAGTGACAACCTTACTGACACCTGAATTGTGAGGAGAGGAGTCTGTAGAGGAAACACTCAAACTCTAGATACCATGCTAGAGTAAAACACTAACAATGACACATAGAAGCACTCATTATTACACTGCACTGTGTTGATATTATTGAGTTATATTAACACACACTACTGTTGAAAAGTTTGAGGTCAGTAAGATTTTTCAAAAGCAATTTATACTTTGCTTCATCAAGGATGCAATAAATTGGTTAAAAGTGTCAGTAAAAACATTTATAATGTTACAAAAAAATTCTATTTCAAATGAAGTTCTTTTGAATAAATTACATTTTAAAATATATTATAATAGAAATCATTGTTTTTTTTTTAAATATAATAATATTTCACAACATTACAGTTTATTATTATTATTCAAATAAACTGCAAATGTGTATTCAAACCCCTGTTGAACATTAAAGACTTCTTTCAAAAACATGAAACAAAAAAAATTGTACTGACCCCAAAACTTTAAACGGAAGTGTATTTTAATTAAAATTCTGGTTATATGTTTTTGTACAATCTAAAATTAAGGTTTTAATTAAGGATCTTCCATTGGCTTACACCAGGGGTGTCAAACTCAGTTCCTGGAGGGCTGCAGCCCTGCAGAGTTTAGTTACAACCCTGCTCCAACACACAAACCTTGTAGTTTTCAGTTGAGCCTGATCAGGTGTGTTTAATTAGGGTTGGAGCTAAACTGTGCAGGCCTTCGGCCCTCCAGGAATTGAGTTTGACACCCCTGGCTTACACTTATAGAATGTTCAGTATTCAACATGTACGATTGTCATAACAATGTTAATATTTGCATTTTGAATTACTATTGGTCTTCTTTCTTACAGCTGTTTGCATACTGACTTGTAATTGGTCTTTGCAAATTTATGCAGTAGTATGCCAATTTTCTGTATGCATAGAATATCTGATTGATCTACATTGCTAAAATGTCCAGTATGCAAGAAAGAATACTAGGTAGGGTACTGTATCCCGCAATGCAATGCATGTGACTTGACCTTCCATTTTTAATGTGCTGAATGTGCCGGACGTAATTTTAGCAATTTGTTATATAATATTTGTTATATATTTGATACTTCTAACCATGGCTTATAACAATGCATTTGATCCTATCCTTTAATTTGTACAAAAGCAAAGGCAAAAACTAAAAACCTAAACTGAAATTACACTTTCAATCTGTTATTTTGTTACTTGGCAAGTACAGGTATTGCTCTTAAGGTTTTACAGTCAAATTCGCATACGTGTGAACACTGCACGAGGTCATGCTCTAGGGGTTAAACTAGTAGAGAGAGCTGGGCCTTTGCCTTTGAGGCGTATCCTCCAGATTCTGAGATACGGCCATTGGTAAACAGCAGCCTAGTACATCTGTTTTCCCCCAAAGCCTTGACCACTCTGGAGCCATTATGGGACCACAGCAATTCCTCTGATCCCAATTACAGTGGAATTTGGCCAATGCACCACACTTGGCAATTTTTTAACCATGCCTTGCTCAATAACAGGGCAAAGGGAGGGAACATCACAGAGGAATGCCATTCATTAAATGCCAAAAGAAGCCTCATCTTGAACACATTTGGAAAGCAAATTTCAGACATTTGTACGTTTAAAAAAGCATGACGGCCTAAAAGGGTGTAAATCAGCTGCTGACTAAAAGTTATCTCAATAGTTTGCTCAGCCAAAGCTTTTAGTGTGGTGCAGTTTCTCACCATCCACAGGCGTGCAGGGCTCATAGACCACACGGTATCCTTCCACGATGCCATTGGGCTGCTTAGGCTCACCCCAGGACATGTTGACCGAGGTGGTGGTGAGTTCACTAAAGTGGATAAAACCGGGAGCGCTTGGAGCTGTAGAGTAAAAGAAGATCTCATTAAACCCTGAACACGATTTCACGAAAGTGCATTTTGATTGACTGATTTCAATAGGCTCAAAATGTGAGTAAAATGTGAGTTGCCAAATGTGAATAAAATGTGAGTAAAAATTGATCTTGGTGAGTAAATAAAACAGTTACTCGCAGTTGGCCGATAACTTTATTAGAAACTGCAACATAATACATGGTATAAATCAAATTGTAAGATCAATAATATGATTCTTGCTGAAGTGATGTGAGTCTACTAAAATCAAAATCTGTTGTGTGTCCTTTGACAGGTTTTACTACAGAAAAAAAAAGCTTACAGTCGCATATATCTCAGGCAATAAAGGTATCAGGATTTTATCTTGGGTGTCTCAGGTTTTTGCATTTATTTATTTATTTTTTCCCCCTCACAAACACATTTGGCATTAACATAGCCATATTAAAATATGTGGAAGGAAACAATAATAGGCCTAAAAAAAAAAAAAAAAAAATTCACACAGAAATTGAGATTAGACTGTGTATGATGCTGCATGTGTCCAGAGCAGTGTGTCATAAATATTTAAGAAAAAAATAAATAAAATAAAAATGTTTTCTTTATCATACACACTACTGTTTGGGAGCAAGATTTTTTAGTGTTTTAATCCAGTCTCTTCTGTTCAGCAAAGCTGCATTTAACTGATCAAAATACAGTAAAAAGAGAAATATTGTGAAATATTATTACAGTTTAAAACAACAGTTTTCTATTTAACTGTATTTTGAAATGTAATTTATTTCTGTGATGGTAAAGCTGAATTTTCAGCATCATTACTCCAGCCTTCAGAGTCACATGATCCTTCAGAAACTATATCTAATATGCAGATCTGCTGCTCAAGAAACATTTCTCATTATCATCAGTGTTGAAAACAGTTCCAGCTTATGATTTCTGTAAGAACAATCATACATTTTTCATCATTACTGTCATTTTTGATCAATTCAGTGCATCAGTTATGAATATAAGTATTGATTTCCTTAAAAAAAAAAAGACAAACTTTTGAACAGTGTTGTATAATGCTATATTATCTAAATACTGTGCTGGTAAGAATTTGTTTCCTGTATTTTTTCTATATTATTTATATATTTTTTTAGCAATTCAGCCACTATTGGCAGGTGGATAGACGCAGAAAGCCTTAAAAAATAACTTCTCAGCACATGTATATTTAAGCACTCTTCTTCTGTTAGAGGTCAGGGTAATGTTGCAGTAATGTAAGGAGTTCGTTTGCCCTCCGGAAGATTGGCACGGGGGCTCGTATTGGCTCATCTCCCAGCGTCTTAGTGTAAGCTGAGCCAAGATTCAGTCTCGCTTGTACTGTTCTCATTGTTCCTTCCTCACTATACTGTCACAGTCTTTAAGGGAGCGGAAAAGGCTGAATTAACTTTTCTCAATCACTTGGAACACAGTTCTCCTTATGCTGACCTGCCAAAAAGCACTTTCTAAATATGTGGCCCATTTTCTCCAACCCGGTTCCCAGCTCCCCATCCTAAATAAACTGTCACAAGCTTCCGTTCCTACACACTACCCCAATACTCAGAGACAACCCATCTCCTTCACAGTCTAACACCACAGCACTCATGCAATCTGTACGATGTGATCCGTCCAATTGAAAATTAATAACCTTTTCAGCAGGGAGCTTTGGGAAAGCAGTGGGATCAAAGATATAGAATATTCTCCCAAAGCATTTCAGACTAAGCGGGATTAGCATGAAGGTCACTTCATTGGTTGTTGATTGATGTATTTTGCATGGACTTGTGTCCAGCAGATCACCTGCTTGCTGAGTGCGCCCTCTGGTGGGCAGCGAGCGTGGGCCGTCGCCTGCCGCGTTGAAAGCAGCCACACTGATCATGTAGGTGGTGTAGCCAGTCAAGTTCTTCAGCTTCACGCTCAGCTCCGGCAGAAAGAGAGTGCGGAGTCTCTCAGTCTCATTCTGCAGCTGAAACTCCCAATAATAAATCTAGAAAGACACAAATCACACAAATTAATAATTTCAGAAGATATAAATCGGATGGGCTATCAAGCTTAATATTTTATAGCAGCGTCCTCAAACTTTTCAGACCAAGCCTGACCGTGCCTGATTAAATCAGTCTATCAGACTAAGTACCACTTAGTCACCTAGTCATTATTCAATTCTAATAGAATAGAATAGAAGAATGAGGCTTTCTTGGCCTGTTCACATCGAGAACAATAACTTTGTTATGACGTCTGTTGCTTTGACTCACACAATCAGTACCTGTATGACTGAAGAAGCAGAAAAGCTCTGAATTCAGAAGACAGAAAGACTAACAAAAACACATTATCAGTATCAGTGTAATTTACATAAAACTTTAATTTAGATCATTTACATAGAATATGATACTGATCCACGTCCATAGATGGCAGTGCAGTGTTTAACTCAAGATGCTAATGCTAGCTAGAGCAACTCAATGCACCTTTAAAAACAATTTTGAGGAATAACTAGTTATGTAACAGAATTACGTAATTTAATTACAAAATAAGGTTACATTTTATTTTAAGATGTCCTTGTTACAGTGTAATTATACATTTAAGTAATGAGTAATATTAATTAACTACATGTACTTACTATATGGTTAGGGTTTGGTTTAGAGTTACTTGTATGTAATTATGCATAATTTATTGTTATTATAATAGTAAGTACATGTAAGATGTGTAACAAGGACACCTTCAAATAAAGTGTTACCCAGAATAAAAGTAACTGTAATCTGTTACAGTTACTGAGAAAAACGTGTAATTAAATCACAGTTATGAAAGTGTTAACAATTACGAAGGGGGTACATATATGATTGATTTCTTTCTCAAATTGCATCGACTGCTCTAAAATATGAGATACCAATGTTTCAGGACACACACTTTTTTGATAACTGTTTTATTTCCTATTTGGATTTATGTATATGCTTTATTTTTTAGGATTAGCTGTTATTTTGGCATTGTTAGGTGCCAGAGTTTTCTGTCATAGCTATGCAAAGATTTGATTTAAAAAACAGTATCATAGCTATTAAACTGTTTCCTGTTATGATTTTAAATCTGCATTTAACCTCAGAATGATCTCAAAGAGGTGCTAAAGTCTGATTTTGTGATGGCTGTGCTTTAAAAATTAAATTATTAAAATCTTAATTCAAGTGAAAATGTATTTTGAAAGTCTAACACTAATTAGAGTACTACTGTAAGGTTAACCCTGCCTGCTTTAAATGTCTCAAAATGATTAACAGTTGAAAACATTTGTTAGAAATTTAGAAAAGTAATCAAAAAGTAATCAAATGTAATCAGTTACATTGCTTTAATAAAGTAATTGAAATAGTTACACTACTTATTACATTTTTAAATAGGGTAACTTGTAATCTGTATTCTATTACATATCCAAAATAACATTCCCAACACTGTCTAAAATGCATATTTTATTCTTCTGTACCAAAATATGCGTTCTTTAAGCTGTAAAGTTGCCTAAATCTTTCTTGTAAGCAGTTGTACTTCTTTTTATGAACTTCAAGTTGTGTGTTTAAGGCATAATCCCTGTGAATGTATTTATGTAAACAGTCCTTACATGTAACGTGAACGTTAAAGGGTTTACTGGCTTTACATGGTCATGACAGAGTTAGATATTACACGAGTCACACTAGTCTGGTATCAACCAGTTTGCATCGTATAATATATGCACCCAGGGGCGGACTGGGGCCAAAAAGTGGCCCTGGACTTTTTGGCACAGAGCGGCCCACCAAACCCGGTCCGCAACACACCGCACCACACCAAAAATGACTGGCATTCTTTACATTATAATTAGTCTTTCCTGGTGTATATGGCAAATAGTACATTTTTAAGAATTTTTATGAGGGACAGTTTAATATCACTATAAATACCTATATTATCAGTCCATATGACACAATGCTCTGGTATCGTCAAGAAGACTTGAATAGTGCAGAATGTGGACTGTTTTTGTGGTGCCTTTCTATTGGTCATATACAGTATTTGTCCTTTTGCAGGAGCTTCACATCTATCATTTTAAGGAATAGAGCTCCAATTGTGGAAAAGAGTATACTAATTATTTTGATGATGAAAAATACAGTAAACAGTACTGTGAAATATATAATGTTACAATTTAAAATAGCTGTCTTCTATGCGAATATATAGTAACATATAATTTATTGCTGTGATCCAAGTTGCATTTTCAGCATCATTACTCCAGTCTTCAGTGTCACATGATCCATCAGAAATCATTCTAATATGCTGATTTGCTGCTCAAGAAACATTTCTGCTTATTATGAATGTTGAAAACTGTTGTGCTGCTTCATATTTTTGTGGAAAATGTGATACCATTCAGTCTTGGGTAAGATTAAAAAATATAAACTAATATTTTTTTCTTCAACAAGGTTGCATTAAATTGATTTAAGTGACAGTAAAGATATTTACACTTATTGCGATGTACTTGTATTTCAAATAAATGCATATTTCAAATAAATGCTGTTCTTTAACTGAGAACCATTATACCAATAATAAAAAAACATTATTAATAATTGATCACAAATAATAACTGGTAATAATTAAGCAGCACATTGAGCAGCATTAAATGACTTATGAAGGGACACTGAAGACTGGAGTAATGATGCTGAAAATTCAGCTTTGATCACAGAAATAAATTACATTTTAAAATATCCAAAATAGAAAACCACTCTTTTAAGTGTAATATTTCATAATATTATTGTTTTTACTGTATTTTTGAACAAAGAAATGCAATCTTCTTTCAAATAAATAAATAAATAAAAAGCCTTATTTATTTCAAACTTTTAACCACCAGTGTGTATACAAAAAAATGCATGTGAATTAATAAGCAACTTATTTTTATTAGACCTATAATATAAAACACTTTCCTATGCACAGCACTCGAAAGCAAAAGTCTTCAGATTTACAGTGGTCTAGAGTAAGACTGAGAATGATTTTTATAGATTTTTAAACATTTTCTTAGACACGTGAAATCACAGAAGAAAGCCTATATAGAGATATGCATTAACTCTTATCTCATGTCTGCTGAACACTGCTATATTATGTACATTCCCAGCAGCCACAAAACAGGCACACAACGTCATAAGACGTTGATATTTGGTTAAATTTTGGTTGCGACGTCGGGTGACCAAAATTCAACGTAAATTCAACATCTAATGTCAATGTTAAATTGATGTCCAATACTGACGTCAGCTGATGTTGAGATTTTGTTGTTTTTAGGTTGTGCAACAAAAATCCAACGTTAAGTCAACATCAAATTGACGTCAAATTTTGACATCAACCCGATTTTCATTTTCAACCAAAATGCAACGTCTGTCCGACGTCATGTCCAACGTCGAATAACGTAAAAAGCATTAAAATCTGCGTCATTCGAAAAGGCCAGTAGTAGTTTGCATTCCTGAAAATTAATATCTGTCATTTAACTTTATTTTTTTTATTATTTATTTATTTATTTATTTATTTATTTTTTTAATCGTAAATGGTTGGCAAATATTGCTGAATTGTCTCGTTATGTTTAGCTGCTTACATCTTACCTCAGCTCGCATTCAAGTCGCGCGCAGCTCAGCGTCTGTGAACATTAAATCCAGTCTTCTACACTTTGATTGGCTATTTCTAACATGTTGATATTAACGAGGGCTTTTGAGCCGCTGCACTGAGCCGGAGTGCGCTAAATTAGTTAGAATTTTTGAATCAAGCCACGCTGCACATTCGTCTGGGCCGATGGAAGGATATACGTACATTTACTACAATTTATTTTTTATATATATTTACACAAAGGGGATGGCCCACATTGTACAGCGGCCCACCAGGAAAACTCCCGGTGCTCCAGATGGCCAGTCCGCCCCTGTATGCACCACTAGTGGTTCTAAACCGAACTGCCAAAACAACTTAAAAGGTAGTTTGTCAAGACATACTTTAAATATTGGTTTGACAAAGTTTCGTCTGAAAGTTTAAAACTGTTTTAAGATTGGTTTGATGTTTGAAAGTTATATAAGCCTTTTTTAGTGAATACTTGGGCAGCTGTAAGGTTTAAAGCTTGAAGGTTACATAAGACTTCAGCTTTTGGCAGCCTGAAGAGACATTTGAATGGTGGTTACTAGGGTGTGCTGGGTGGTTGCTAGGTCAGTTATTTTGAAAGTAACCACAATATCACTAAGATTACACACTGACAGTATACTGGCTTTGTCAGGCTGTCACAAACTCACTTCATTGGTTTAGTCAATATTGCGATGTTGACCAGCTCAAATAAACAATAACCATTACATTATAAACAATAGTTGTTACGGTATTTGTTCGTTTATTCAAAGTGACGGATGATTTAGAATTATTTTCTGAGGTAACTGACAGCGTTTCCAGAGTTGTTCCACCATCAGGGGTATTCAAAGCAGGGCTGTTTTTAGACTTATCAAAAAAAGGTGTCTGTTTTTTTATAATGTTTTTTTTTTTTTTTCATCTTCACCTGCTGTACAGAGTTCACCTCTTCTTGTTTTCTGTCTTATAAAATATCCCATATTACTATTTCGGATGTGAAAAACCGCTGCAAACAATTCAATGATGAGTGAGTGAACTGTTCTAATAAATCAAACTGAGGGATCGTTTTCACAACACCGTTTTCAGCAAAAAACTAAAAACATGTCACACGTTTTGGCCATTCATTTACACAACAAAGGAACGGTCATTCATTTTATGTGAAAACTTGCACAATGTGCAAGGTTTCGAAAACTAACATCTCTGTGTAAACTACAAAAATGCGAATTTGCAAAAACAGTGATGCAATTTGCATGTATATTACATTCTCAGTCTATAGGGATATGTGCAGTTGTGTAGTGTTTCTTTACAAAGTGGCATCGCCACCTACTGGCCTAGCATGCAAAATACAGCACCTTTAGTCATTTTTGTAAATCCGGGTAAACAGGGATTGTTTGGACAATAGGGGTGGAATGACACATGTATTCGTACCGAACTGTCACGGTATGGGCATTTCAGTTCGGTGCATGAGGCCTTACATCGAATACAGGCAATTCACCTCTAATCCAAAAGGGGGCGCTTGCAGTAATGCAACGCTGTTTGATAACCACCAGCAGAAGAACAGTGAATGCCATGAGTTGCGCACTTGAAAACAAAGCCCCCAGACAGTGACTATGTGCTGATTCTGAACGCGTCTCTCACATAGACTGACAAAGGGGTATACTTTAAAGGCTTGCGCACATAACTGTTTGCAAAGTGGAGCTTTGTGCTCATGTATCCTACCTCCCTCCTTCGGCACAAATCCAAATATTCCATAATATTTCCATATTTGCGATGTAAAGTATCTGAATCCTAAACTATTATTTATTATGTAAATGATAGGCTTTGTACTTCAGTCGCGTTCCAACGTGACACAGAGGCGGGCGCGCTGATGTTTGGTTCACTGTATTTTATTTTGATAAAGTACCAACTGTGCTTTCAAGTTAGCAATGCTGGAACTGATCTGTTTTGTGTGTGTGTGTGCTCCGGCGCGATCACTTCAACTGTATACCAGTAGAATCAGAAAGCAGAAAAATAAAGAAAACAAATAAGATGTAGCTTTCTGCCATTTGAGTTTCCTTTCTGTGAACAAATTAAGGGTGTCACAAAAATGAACTGAAACTCAGCATATATAGGCTACGTGTCGCACTGTTTTTTCCCCTTGTTTATCTGTAAATTAAATCAAATATATTTCAATAATTTATCCTTGTATGTACATATGTACTGCAGATTTTATATATATAACATAATGTAATAATATTTAGTATTTTCAAATCTAGGTGGAAAAAAATTGTAATTTGTACTACTGTCTGTTCAAAATAAATGATAAGAAACTGAGCATAGTAGATATTTTTTTCTCCCTGTTGTAAACAATTTCAGACATTTTTACAAACTTATGTGAGCAATTAGATTAAAAAAAAAGTGATTCATTCGTGAATCTGATTGTAAACAACTAACAGAAAATACACTTGATTGCTGAAATATTATCAGATAAAAAAAAAAAAAAAAGATTCTCAGGTTGGCATATTGGCAGACAAGGATTTATCATGTTTCACTGGAGCACAGCAATATTTTAAGGTCTAGCTAAAGCACATTGAAATGTTGTACCTTATAGCCTTGAATATCCCCATTCTGGGCCTCCACTGGAGGAGGGTCCCATGTGACATCAAGCTGAGTGGCTGTTGAGGACTGGATAGCGACATTCTGAGGTGCAGCGGTGGGCACTGATGAGAACAGAGAGAGAGAGAGAGAGACGATGAATCCTAGACAGTTTGAACTGATTTATTAGACTTTATACTGACTGACAGCACTACTGCACGTTTTATTAGACTGCAAACTCAACAATATTGACTTAGAGCATCAAGGAGGAATATTTGTACCCTTACCCGCCTCTCCCACGAACACTTCCTGTGGCGAGCTGGTGGGCCCCTCCCCTACCGCGTTATACACGCTCAGTCGGATCTCATAGCGCTTGTGTTTATTCAGATCTGAACAATGGAGAAAATGTGTACACATACACACTCTATTCAATATAGCATGACAAAACCTTAAGTGGTGCTAAAACATAATGATCCCGTTCCAATGAAGTGAGATGTTGAGAGGAAAAGTCATTGACAGTGTGGAGAGAAATGGGCACAGTCAGACAAGACCAGACGTGAGAAGAGAGACAAATGAGATTTGGCTCTCATGTGAGCAAATAAATGAGGTGTGAGAAAGAGATGTTACTAGAATTCAGAGATTGAGTTTGGCAGGAGGGAATGGATGAGTAGAAAGCAGTGTTGGGGAGTGACCAACTAAAAAATTAGCGATAGCTGCTAACTTGATGTTCATCAGTAGCTTGACATTTGCTCAGCTGTTTTAAAAACTGTGTAATTTTCCCACTAACAAGCTAATGTTAAAGGGTTACTCCACCCCAAAATTAAAATTTTGTGATTAAACACTTACCCCCATGTCGTTCCAAACCTGTAAAAGCTTCGTTCGTCTTTGGAACACAATTTAAGATATTTTGGATGAAAACCGGGAGGCTTGTGACTTTCGGGTTTGGAACAACATGGGGGTAAGTGATTAATGACAAAATTTTCATTTTGGGGTGGAGTAACCCTTTAATCAAGACAGTTCATTTAAAAAAAAACAAGTGTGAAAAGTTATTCACAGATTTGAGTCCCTGTGTAAACGTGAACATCTTTATTTGTATGAATATGCAAATTAGTAAAATAATACAAATTAATATTACATATATTAAATAATATTAAATTTCATTTTATGGTAATAAATAGTATTTGTAACTAGTATTAAGAATAATATATATATATATATAATATATAATATATAATATATATGGCAAAATAATATATTATTTACTTATTATTATTATTATTATTATTACAGTTTAAATTAACCTTTTTAAATAATATATTTTGAAATGTAATGTAATCCTGTCACTCCTGATTGGTACTCAAAAAAACATCTTATTATCCAACTTTCAGGATTCTTTGATGAATAGACACTTCAAAAAGACAGCATTTATTCAAAATATAAATGTTTTCGTAACATTATAAATGTCTTTACTGTCATTTTTTCCTGGCTATTAATTGAATGGTAGTGTGAGTATATATATATATATATATATATATATATATATAGTTGTGCTCAAAATTATTCATACCCATGGTAAATATGATCAAAGGCGGCTGTGAAAATAAATCTGTATCATTAATCCTTTTGATCTTTTATTTTAAAAATGTACAAAAATCTAACCTTTCATTGGAGAATATGAATTTAAAATGGGAGAGAAATCTCATTATGAAATAAATGTTTTTCTCTAATATACATTGGCCACAATTAATCATACCCTTTAATTGAATACTTTTTGCAACCTCCTTTTGCCAAGATAACAGCTCTGAATCTTCACCTATAATGCCTGATAAGTTTGGAGAACATCTGACAAGAGATCAGAGACCATTCCTTCATCCATAATCACTCCAGATCCTTCAGATTCACAGCTCCATGTTGGTGCTTCTTCACTTCAGTTCACCCCACTCATTTTCTATAAGGTTCAGATCAGAGGACTGGGACGGCCATAGCAGAAGCTTGGTTTTGTTCTCAGTGATCCATTTTTGTTTTGGTTTTCATGTTTGTTTGTGGATCATTGTCCTGTTGGAAGATCCAACCACGGTCCATTATAAGATTTCTAGCATGGAAAGTCAGTTTTTAATTTTTTTATATGTTGGTATTTGATAGAATCCATGATGCCATCTATCTGAACAAGATATCCAGGATCTCTGGCAGAAAAATAGGCCTACAACATTAAAGATACAGCAGCATATTTCATTGTACACATGGGGTACTTTTTTGTTCCTGTGTGCACCAAACCCATCTTGAGAATTTGCTGCTAAAATGCTAATTTTTTAGTTTCATCTGACCATAGAATCCAGTCCTGTTTGAAGTTCCAGTAGTGTCTAGCAAATGAATATACTGGAGTTTGTTTTTGAATGAGAGCGTTTTCATTTCTAGATTTTTCTTAAACCATCCCAAACAACATTGTTTGATTTATTTATTTATTTATTTTTTTTAGGCTTTCTGACCCCAAGACTCAACTAATCTCTGCAGTTCTCCAGCTGTGATCCTTGGAGACTCTTTGACCACTCAAACTATCCTCCTCACCGTGCATTAGGACGATATAGACACACGTCCTCTTCCAGACAGATTTGTAACATTTTCTCTTGATTGAAAATTTTTAATTATTGCCCTGATGTTGGAAATGGGAATTTTCAATGCTTTAGCTTTTTTCTTACAGTCACTTTCTAATTTGTGAAGTTCAACAATCCTTTGCTGCACATCAGAAATATATTCTTTGATTTTACTCATTGTGATCAAAGATTTGGCCTTTGTGTTCCCTCATATTTACATTCCTGTAAAACAGGAAGCCAAGGCTGGATAATTTCATGTTCATAATCACCCTGGTGTGATATAAAATGCAAATATGAATGGGAATATGCTTCACGGATATTTTAATCAGAAGAATTTCTAGGGGGACCAATAATTGTGACCATTGTGTATTAGAGAAAAATATTTATTTCATAATGTGATTTTCCCCCACTTTCACTTTTTTTTACTTCAATTAAAGGTTACATTTTTTTTTTAAATTTTTGAATGAAAGATCGAGTGGATAAACAATACCGATTTATTTTCACAGCCTTCTTTGATCATATTTACCAAGGGTATGAATAATTTTGAGCACAACTGTATATATATATATATATATAGATAGATAGATATGTGAGAATATAATTTCTTTGGAGTTTTATTTTAGCTACATGTTCAATATTCTAGTTTGACTGTAGTTGAACTACTTAAATTATGAACAGCTAAAGTAGCTTTCCCAACACCAGTATAAATGATGACGACAGAAACACTGATGAAAGAGCGAGAGCAAATCTCAGGACTTACTGTCCAGCTCGTATTGGGTAAGTGAGGATTCGGTCAGGTTCCTCACACTGTAGGGGGCTGAAGACGGTAGGGCGGAGGGGAGAGGAGGCAGAGGATGGCAGCAAGGAAGACCAAAGGTAAAGAGGGAGAAGTATAAAGAGAACGTAAGAGAGAGAGAAACAAGAGCTGGATTAGCGCATTAGCTCATGCTAGCAGAAAGGCTGGCAGCTCTTCAGATTTTAAGAGAGAAACTAACTGCCGAGGAGACAATTAGCACAGCCCTCATACACTGTAAATCTCTCATTACATGCATGGTAATAAGATGAGTCACTATAGAATCTGCCTTTACAGGGAAACACGAAAAAGATGAGTTAGCATTTTTTGCTGAATTAGCTTATCTCTTCATGTTCTAATACATGTAGTACAGTAGTAACTTGGTTTCCAGGTTTAAGGGTTGTTGGCAATAGCCATCAGTCTAATAAATAAATTAATAAAACTGAACAAAAGACTCATTTATTTAACAGACATTAATAATTTTTTTTTTTTTTTTTTTTTGCTTGGTATCATGGTACTGCTACATATTCTTTTTAAGTACATGGTAGTAATACTACTATGCATGAATACAATAGTCATTATATCATGTCAAGTCATCATATTATACCATGACTGTACCATGAGACAAACGCTTACTGTATATATACCAGTGTAAATTTGGTAAGGGACTAGATAGACAAGTAGATACTAATCTTTGTTCTTTATTTGAGTAAGTTGAATGAAGACTCACCAGTGAGCTCAGCCCAGTTGGCAGACGGGCTATTAACTGTGCGCACTGTGAAGCTGCGTAGGCGGTCGTAACGCAGTTCTCTGTAGCGTACTCGAAAACCAAGCAAAATACCATTGATCTCCTCCTCGGGGGGTGGCTGGATGGGGTTGAACAGATTATGTCATTATCTCCCATTTGTAAACACAATGCTCAACAACAGATAAACACCCGTGTTCCCTCTCAGAACAGCGTGATGAATCAGATCTCACCTTCCAACGGACCAGCACAGATGTGGTGGTGTGTGGTGTCACAGAGAGGATTGTGGGAGCTTTGTCGGGTGCTAATGGAACACAAACAGACAGTTTGTTCAGTTAATGACTACGGAGCTGCAAAGACTCTGATAAGAGTGGAATAACCAAGAGTGGAAACCAGTTAATAGTGGTGTAACTGTTAGCAGTGTTCTGGTTAAACACCAAAGGTCAAGCATGAGGTAACCCTGCAGTTTTTCCCCTTCACTGACTGTGTCCTATTTTGGCCACATTATGATTCATCTCAGGCCTCAGGAACTTGTTCCCCGACAGCATTAAAGCGTTTCGCAGTTGCCCCTACCGTCCTGTAGAGTGGTGATTGCCTCACTCTCCTCGCTGTACTCGCTGTCCCCAATATCATTTGTGGCTTTCACTCTGAACTGGTAGGAAGTGAAAGGCTTGAGCCTGCGAATAGGAAAAAAGCTCAGTAGGACTGTGGCACCATCAGTTTTGTCCTCTATGACCCTCAAAGTTTAGAAAGTTCGCCACAGGCTCAATTCAGGCTTACTTGTCTATGACGTATGATGTGGCCTCATGGTTGACCGATGCCGAGTGGACGGTCCAATTGCTGTTGGGCAGCTCTCTGTACTGGATGGTGTAGTATCGGATGGGAGACAAACCATCGCTGCCTGGTTCCCATGACAACAGCACACTGCGGGCCTGGACCTCTTCCTGAGGCACAACGGGACGACTTGTGGGCTGAGGGCGTGCTGAGAGGAGATCAGACAAGCAGTTGTAATCAATGACATGTAGTAAAAAGCACCTGACCTTGTAAAGAGAGATGAAGCAGTACCTCTCTTCTCTGTAGTGACCACCAGTGCCTCTGCCGCTTCTCCCCATCCCTTTCGAGTCTGGGCCGTGAGGCGGAACACATAAACACTCTCTGGTTTCAGTCCAGTCGCTGTATACTGTCGTGCACTTGGGTTGAGAACATCAACGTTGGCAGAGGTAATACTAGAAGAGTTTTTCCGGAAAGCAATCTGATATGCTAGAGACGAGACACACATAAACATTACAATCAGAGGATTCTGAATTTAATCACCATGTAACTGGTTTTACATGCACTGTTCTGAGTGGGATTCGAGCTAGAGTCAAACCGGCCAGTGAGGTAGATACATTAACAAGAATTCTAAAGACTGCTGCCTCTACCCTGATAGCACACGTACATCACGAAGACGTCTATTTGACGTTTGCATTTACAGCTGCAAGATATATTTTTTAGAGTGTTTGCTCATCTGCAATACGTCTATAGGATATCTCTTATCAGATATCAAACACATGTCTATTTGATGTTTTTAAGATGTTAATGGTTTAGAATGTATGCAAACTGACATCTTACAGACGTCTGTCAGATGTTTGTACATAGCAGATGCTTTCCAGATCAAGTGATCTTTAACAGACATCTTGCAGACGTACATGAGTTATCTACAGTTCCTAGCCACAGTTGCTGGGGTCTTTTCAAGACAAGGAAGTTAGATATACCTACGCAGTGATCTCTACTAGCTGGACTCTGTAAAACCTCTGTAAAACTTACTCCCATCTGGGTCAAGGCATCAATATAACTGGTCCTAACGAACATGCTAACTAGTACGCTAAAGACCACAGCCCCTTGCGCCAGTTAATAGTGTGCCTCATAAGGCCAAGGAAGTGAGGTTACCTGCATAGCTATCTCTACCAGCTAGCCTTCATAACACGTATTCCCTAAAACTCACTCCAATCCGGGTCACTGCACCAATATAAATAGTCCTACTTGCCTCTTTCTGGATGGAGTTTGAGTTAGCATCAAACGACCATGATATCAAGGACACTAAAGACCACAGCTCCTTGTGTCAGTCCATAGTGTGCCCAATAAGGCCAAGGAAGTGAGGTTACCTGCAAAGCTATCTCTACAAGCTAGCCTTACACCCATCTGGGTCATGGCACCAATAAATCTGGTCCTACTCGCACAATTCCAAGCGAGATTTGAACCAGGGACAATTGGTACAGAAAGTGAGCACACTAACAAAGACACTAAAAAGTAAGTTTAATACAGTACAGTGGCTAGTATTAGTCTAGTTGATGTCCTGGATCACTACTAGTTTACTCTTGTTGCAGGGCAAGTCTTGTCACAAGTTTTGACCATCTATTTAGTGTAACACATTCATTGAAGGCTGGTTAACTGCACTAAATTGTAGATATTCTACATAACAGTCATGCTCCAATGAGAGAGTCCTACTTGGTGGGTGGATTTTACTCATTATCATCCTTATCATATAGTACAGAATGTCAAGTAGTAAAGAGACTATAAACATAATTTACCAAGGATAATGCCATTTGGCTGGGCAGGGGGTTGCCAGATCAGTCTTACTGAGGAAGTCCTGACTTCAGGAAAAAGGATCCCGACTGGAGGCCCAGGTACTGTTTAAAAAAAATGTCAATGTAACTAGCACACCATAAGCAAGATTAATAACTTATGGTGGTTGTTAATTGTGGTTTAGACTCTCACCGTCATCAAGCGTGCGCTCAAAGATGGGCGGAGAACTAGGCATGCCATCTCCTATACGGGTGAATGCTAGAACCTGGATCTCATGAAGCACGTACTTCCCAAGACCAGTGAGCTGAACACTATAAGTGGCATTTCCCTCTACCGTCCAGAAATGCAGGGCTGACTCTGCATCCTTCTCCTTGTATACCACCTGAGAGGAAAAATAGATGCATCTCTTCACTACTATAATGGACTCAAGAACAGTAAATCTGGTAAGAAGCCTGTTGTCAATGTACCTTATAGCCCAGAATTAGTCCATTGCGGTCAGTCTCTGGCACTTCGCCCCAGCGGACCAGGACACTGCTGGAGGTGGTAGCAAAAGCTGAAACATTTGCAGGGCCACTGGAGGGGACTAACGAATGGAGAAAACAAGTAAACAAGCAATTAACAACCGTATGAGCGATCAGACTTTCAAACAGGAACAGCATGCATTTTGTCATTCATTGTACCTGTCATATGTTTACAAGATAAAGCATATGCCAATGCAGTCTGGTTACAATTCAGTTCGTGATGGTAAAAAACGTGTTGCCGACTGGGCTGCCAGCTGTTAATCAAACTGTGAATGACAGACTGTTTGACTGATGAGAAAATAACTTGCATGAAACAAATAACTTTTTAATGGACTAAGCAATGGAGAGCAAATGGAGAAAAAGACCCCCGGGAATTTCACATCTCCAAAGTTTCAAACGAGATCTCAATATTCTCACAAACTCGAAAGTCGATATGAACTCAAATGCATCTCATCAGTTATCCGAATTATACAATCCACGCTCATTTTATAGCAATATTCTCTTACTGTGTGCCAGCAATTGTCTCATTTATATCTATTTTTATTTCTCTTAAGCAATTTTAGGAGATACAAAGTCAGCTGAATCATAACTGCAAATTCCATTAAGACTCCCGGGCAATAAAAGTACAACCTTTGAGCAGGAAAGTGTTCTTGTGGGTAGCCATCATAATTAATTCAAAGGTCAGCAGTGTTGCGAAAGCATTCAAGAAGGTTTTTACAAAGTACAAGAGAGGGAGGAAAGAAAGCACAACAGATTTCTCACCTGACTCTCTGGTTCTCCCATGAACTGGTTGGCTCCACGGTCCTGGCCCGATGCCATTGAACGCCTGCACTTTAACTTCGTATTCTGTCCACTCTTCCAGGTCCTCAATGGTAAACTCCCTCTCCTGCCTGTCTGGGATGATGTGGGACAGGACCCCAGCCTTGGAGCCTAGACGAGAGTACTGCACCCTGTAGCCCACCAGCTCTGGATTGCCATTGTATTCCCACTCTGGCAGCGGCTAGAATACAGACACACTTCAACTTATAGCATCTTAGAAGATTTATCACCACACGACCATGTCATTTCCCTGTTAGGAATATAACATCACACATGAAACATCTCCAATGCCCAAACTATTTCTCCCACAACAAAGAGATGCAAATGGAGACGTTTTCTTAATTTCACGCATGTCTCTTAAGAGTTTCAGAAAAGACAATGGGTAACTATCCTCTTATAACTGTGGATTATTCGTATTTACATATACAGGTGATCTTTCTTGAAACATTTATGCCTAATTCACAACATGTGCATATGCACATGAATTTGTTTTTAACCTCGTTCTAATGTTAATTAATTTCGAAATGAGTAATCACGCACCCGAGGTTAAATATTTGCATAAAACATGCCCAAATCATCTCCTTTCTGCACAACCTTTTCTTTACTGCCTTTCATGACTATCAGCAAACATGATTCTTTCTAAAGACACATTCCTATCAAAGAACATGTGCAGCAGGATCCTCGAGCAATGCCAAGTGTACCATCCTCAAAACCAGTTCAAAAACAATAAACACCTTTTATACAGACCCAGATTTAGAATCTAGCAAGCTGTGCATGTGATTTTTTTTTTGCATGTGTGTGGTGTTCCTATATATATATATATATATATATATATATATATATATATATATATATATATATTTTTTTTTTTTTTTTGCAAATTCAGAATCAATTATACAAAAGTTATTGATGAATCATGATTTGTTTGTTTGTGATTTGTTTGACATGATTTCATTTGCATGCAGATTTCACAAAAAAATATTAGCTTGACCCAAATTAATAAAACAGTCTCACTTGTGCCAACTAATTTTTACCTAAGGAATCAGGAATAACAAGGAAAAATAAATATCTGGAACATCAATATAATTTGCTACTTAAATAAAACATGAGGCTGGGATGTCCATTAAGTCTCCCGAGCTATGAATTGCTTTATTTTTGACTACTTAACAAAATAAAGCAAACACACAATCAATTCCACATTCTTTTCCCTCTTAAGCATATCGATCACATTCCAGGACACATACGTACCACCCATCTGAGCCACAGGCTGGTCTCGCTGGCCGTGCGGAGAGTGATGTTTGCGGGGGCGATGTCAGGAGGAGCCTGTAGGGTCTGGATCTTCCTAGATGGCTGGCTGGGTGGGCTTGTGCCTACTATATTCACCTGCCTCATTCGAAATCTATAATCAGATGGAAAATTAGGATGCAGTCTACAGACAATGTATGTAAGTACATCCCAGAATTCAATGGGCGGACCTATAGTACGTGTAGGGGTTGATGCCCTGGACCTCAAGGGATCGTGCATCAGGCTCACTGGCCAACTGA
The DNA here is from genome assembly GCA_039654775.1 of Spinibarbus caldwelli. Classification (NCBI taxonomy): domain Eukaryota; kingdom Metazoa; phylum Chordata; class Actinopteri; order Cypriniformes; family Cyprinidae; genus Spinibarbus; species Spinibarbus caldwelli. Next base: position 28,604,094 of record CM077218.1, read on the forward strand.
TGGACCATGACCCACTCCTCGTTTTCTCCGATAACACCGATCTGCAACACACAGGAGAAAGAGAAATCAGTGATGGCTAATAAAAAGGTAACCGCTTGAGGTGAATGTTCAATGTAAATTACTTCTGTACTACCTGAGCCTCTACCAGCCAGCGTGAGATGGATGTTTTGCCATCATAGCCTGGTTTGAACTGCAGGGTTACTGAACGCGGGCTGATGTTAGAGATGGCAATGTTGGTAGGAGGTCCAGGCATCTCTATGGGAACAGGAGAGGTAAAGCATGCAAGATGAATGGTTGAAATGGCTCAGTGGGAAAAATAAAAGCCTTGGGAACAATATTATTGCCATTCACTCACAATAACTCCTGCTGAATTAAAAAAAAATGAAGTAAGTCACACTATATTGAACAATATACAGAAGACTTTTACTTTCCACCTCACGCTTATCTAACTTGCGTTCTTTGAAAAACAAAATGCATTCAGAATCAAAGAGAGACACACATTGTCCTTATTTGCATGACACATTTCTGTCTGCCATCAGTTAATTTTTGCATGCAGAAGCAGAAGCTTGCAAATTAGCATCACAGGGAACAAAAAGTGAGACAAGATAGGTTTGATTTAAAAAATAGTGTGATCCATCCAGCATACCGATGGTTCATTACAAGCATCTACAGAGGACAACGCCAAAGCATCTTTCCACAGTGTCTCGTCTAACTGTGTTTAGTGTCTGCTTCTGTCTTAGAGATGGCTGAAGATTATGAATATTAATGCACAAAGCCATCATATTCAGTGTGCCTTCATTAACTTCAATATCAAGAGTAAGGTTAATAAGGCCACAAAGTAGAAAGTTAACATCCTAAGGGATGTACAACCCAGTTGTCTTTTCAGCTCTTACATTGACATCAGGGTTTATCAGGGTTTATTTTTTCCTTCCTGTTCCTTCCTCTATATAAATGTATATCAAATTAAATATTATGAACACAAATTTATAAATTAATGGGATAGTTCACTCAAAAATGAAAATTCTGTCATTGATTACTCACCACCCATGTCGTTCCAACTATGTAAGACCTTCATTCAGCTTTGGAACACAAATTAAAATATTTTTGATGAATCCAAGAGCTTTCTGACCCTGCATAGAAAGCAACACAACTGACACGTTCAAGGCCAAGAAAGATAATAAGGACATCGATAAAATAGTCCATGTGACATCAGTGGTTCAACCTGAATTTTATGAAGCTGCAATAATATTTTTTTGTGCACAAAGAAAACAAAAATAAAGACTATATTCAACAATTTCTTGTCTTCTGTGTCAGTCTTTGACGCACGTTCACTAGAGTACCACAAAACTTTGTCTATGCAGGGTTAGAAAGCTCTCTGATTTCATCAAAAATATCTTAATTTGTGTTCCAAAAATGAACAAAGGTCTTACAGGTTTGGAACGACAGGAGGGTGAGTAATTAATGACAGAATTTCCATTTTTTGGGTGAACTATCCCTTTAAAAATTACACACCACATTCTTACCATTTGTGGGCGGTAAGAAGTCTCTTACTCTCAGCAATGCTTCTACTGTTTTATTTGATTGAAACAATAAAAATTGTAAAATAATGAAATATTACAATAAAAAAAATCTGTTTTATATATATATATATATATATATATATATATATATATATATATATATATATATATATATATATATATATATATATTTTTTTTTTTTTTTTTTTTTTTTTTTAAATGTAATTTATTCCTGTGATCAAAGCTGGATTTTCAGCATAATTACTCCAGTCTTCGGTGTCACATGATCCTTCAGAAATCATTCTAATAAGCTTTTTAAAATAATTTGATGCTCAAGAAACATTTCTTATTATCATCAATGTTGGAAACAGTTGTGATGCTTAATATTTTTGTGAAAACAGTGATACTTTTCAAGATTCTTTGATAAATAATTCAATAAAACATTAATTTATTTGAAATAGAAATCATTTGATCTTTTGTAACACTATAAATGTCTATATACAAACTTTACTAACCTTAAACTTTTGAACAGTTGTGCATTGATTTATCATTATATATATATATATATATATATATATATATATATATATATATATATATATATATATACACACACATTTATTTTTAAATCATTACAATTATATTTGGAAAATTATTATTACTTCACAAAAATTTGCAATAATAATTAATTATGCAAATTATACAGTCATTCTATTATAATTTTTATATTTTCATATTATTACAGTCATCATATTTTTTTATTATCATTACTAAATAATATAGAAAACTTGAAGACACTTTGCTAGAGAATGATGACATACATGACGGCATCACTGCAATCCTGGAGTAAGAGGAAACATGAGAAGAAACTCACCTGGCGGCACACCAGAGGAAATGGTGGAGGACGACAGCTGACCTTGACCTTTGGAGGTCATACCGGCCACCTGAATGGTGTAGGTAGTGAGCGCAGTCAGTCCGGTGACCCGGTATTCCTGTGTCATGTTGGGCAGGTAATGCGTGACGCGAGTGTTTGTTCTGTTGAATTCCTCCCAAGAAATGCGATACCCTGCAGGCACAAGACAGAAAGCGGTTCAGCAGACAGCCAGAAGATCAGGAGAAATCGCTAAAGGCGGTGGTTCAGATACCTGTGAGCATGCCGTTCTTCTCCGGCGGGTCTTTCCAGCTGACTTTGAGAGACGTGTCCAGGATTTCTGTGAAGCTCAGGTGACCTACAGGTCCAGGAGCTGAGCATACAGACACCCACATTGAGTCAGAACACTGAACAGAACATCGTCACGGGTCAAGATGGATAGAGTACGTAAAAAAGGACACTCACTGTCTTCGTGGGTGCGTATGCGCAGCGGAGAGCTACGAGGGCCATCTCCTGGCGTAGTGAAGCACAACACGCAGGTGAAGTACTCCGTGAACTTCTTCAGTCCGGCGATGTAACCTACATGAACACTGTCTTGAAAATTGGGTCTCACAGTAACCAAGGTAACATCTTCCTCGTGGCCTGGTTCCCATGCCAACAGCTGAAGTAAAAAAACGGACAGATGTGACCACTATCGCTTAGCACAAGCCAATGTGAATCCTGCTGCTGTCTCAGCATGACATATATTGGAAGTAATGAAAGCATTATTATAAAAGGGGCACTGCACACTTGAGCTCGACCACTAGAGGGCAGTGGATGGACGCTCACCTTGTATCCCTGATTGATTCCGTTGATGAACTGTGGGCTTGGAGCACTCCATGTGAAGCGGACTGTGGTGGAGTTGACAGCCTCCGCCTGGACGTTCCCTGGTGGGACCGTGGGCACTGGAAAAGAGAAGATTTGAGAGTGACATGGTGAGGGAATTCAAAGAGTGGACGATGATTTCTTTTTGTGACATCTATTAGACATGGAATATAAACTCTTATCTTACATAAAAAATAAAAATTGGTGATTTTGGCCTGTCACACCTCACAGGTCTGTATCTAACTGTATCTTATATAATACAACAATGTCATAAATTTGACATAATCTGTCATAATACTGTAGCTATGTTAAATTTGATATTAAATGTTTAGTCATATCAATTTATTAACTAAATTTAATGATCAAAAACCCACATGGCCCACATGTTGCGCACAACCTTGTAGCTGCATGACTTTTCCACATTACAAAAAAATGTAATATTCCTTAAAATTGTGACACACAGGAAGTGACATCATTTGGGCGCTTTCTTCAGCATGGCAAGATGTAAATATCTATTTTTTTTTTCAGTTTCAGTTTTCAGTTTGTTGATGGTATTTGTTAAGTTTAACTATTCAACTCCGTTAATGTAAGAAAAAAATATCAAATAAATAATTTTCTTTATTTTATAAGAACTATTAAACAAAATAAAACTATCTGATATTAAATTTGATACTCAATCTGTTGAAATTATATTCACATTTAATTATTATCTAATTTTAATGACTAAAAACAATTGTTTTGCTGTGACCTGCATGTTGTGCGCAACCCTGTAACTGTGTGATTTTTCCCCACTACAAAAAAAATTTAAACTGTGACACACAAGAAGTGACATCATTTGAACGCTTTCTTCAATGTGATGACAAGAGAAGTAAGTCTTCTTATTACATTTTCTAATTTTTTACGCAAATTGTACTGTTGATGGCATTTGTCAAGCATAACTATTCAACCCTGTTACTGTAAAAAAAAAAATAGAATAAACAAATAATTTTCTTTAATTTATAATAAATAATAAATCATTTAAAATATTTAATATTAAATTAAACTTTAAATCTGTTGATATAAGATACTCTCAAGATCCTCACCGCCTTGCAGGGTCCATTCTGTGACTTTGGGGCTGTAGACGCCCTGGCCCGCCCCGTTATAAGCAGCCACCTCAATCTCATAGTTGGTCCAAATGATGAGGTCCTCCAGCAGGAGATTTGTTTGGTCTGGGTTAGTGATGTTCTTCATCTGACAGTCCACCGGTAATCCAGACAGACAGTACCTGAGTGGCATGGTGGGAACAGTACGAGACAAGGGAAAAGCATCAGCCCAGTGACTTTTGAGATTCAAAAATAGGAGTTCTCGCTGAGAGGACACTATTGGCTCCAATGGGACGTGAAGCAGACGAGGGCCGGTGTACTCTAGAAGATGAAGTGCTGCTGAGAGCAGCTAGATTGTGTAAAGGACAGTCCCAGAGATCTCTCACCTGATGATGTAGCCTTGAAGCGGCCCGTTTTGGTGGCTCTCGGGGGGAGGCTGCCACTGGATCATGATGGACTGGTTGGTTCGGCCACTGGCTATCACTGTCTGAGGAGGGGCGCTGGGGGGCTCCTCGGGTAATGATACTCTAAAAACAGGGAATTGGGAGAAAGAACAAAAGAGATTAAAAGAGAAAGTGGAATGGCCATTTGAAGCAGGTTTGAGTCTGTTCGCTCTCTCTCTCTACCCAATCATTTCCCTGTTTTAATGTACCATCTAAAACAGAGGCTCCAAAATTTATCATTTCAAAGAAATACAGAAAAGAGGACTCTCAGGAAGATTAATATTACATAGAGCGAGGTCTAGAGCTATCAAATCATACTGAAATTTTGTATAGTATAGTATATATATATATATATATATATATATATATATATATATATATATATATATATATATATTGTATATATATACAACCCGAATTCTGGAAATGTTGGGACGTTTTTTAAATTTGAATAAAATGAAAACTAAAAGAATTTCAAATCACATGAGCCAATATTTTATTCACAATAGAACATAGATAACATAACAAATGTTTAAACTGAGAAATTTTACAATTTTTTTGCACAAAAATAGCTCATTTAAAATTTGATGCCTGCTACAGATCTCAAAATAGTTGGGACGGGGGCATGTTTACCATGGTGTAGCATCTCCTCTTCTTTTCAAAACAGTTTGAAGATGTCTGGTCATTGAGGTTATGAGTTTCTGGAGTTCTGATATAGGTTTCCAGCTGCTGAAGAGTTCGTGGTCGTCTTTGATGTATTTTTCAATTAATGATGCTCCAAATGTTCTTTATAGGTGAAACATCTGGACTGCAAGCAGGCCAATTCAGCACCCGGACTTTTCTACTACGAATCCATGCTGTTGTAATAGCTGCAGTATGTGGTTTTGCATTGTCCTGCTGAAATACACAAGGCCTTCCAAGAAATAGACGTCGTCTAGAGGAGAGCATATGTTGCTCTAAAACCTTTATATACTGTACCTTTCAGCATTCATAGTGCCTTCCAAAACATGCAAGCTGCCCATACCATATGCAATTATGCACCCCCATACCATCAGAGATGCTGGCTTTTGAACTGAACGCTGATAACACGCTGGAAGGTCTCTCTCCTCATAAAGCCCGGAGGACACGGTGTCCGTGATTTCCAGCAAGAATGTCAAATTTGGACTCGTCTGACCATAGAACACTTTTCCACTTTGAAACAGTCCATTTTAAATGAGCCTTGGCCCACAGGACACGACGACGCTTCTGGACCATGTTCACATATGGCTTCCTTTTTGTATGATGGAGCTTTAGTTGGCATCTGCAGATGGCATGGCGGATTGTGTTTACCGACAGTGGTTTCTGGAAGTATTCCTGGGCCCATTTAGTAATGTCCATGACAGAATCATGCCAATGAGTGATGCAGTGTCCTCTGAGGGCCCGAAGACCACAGGCATCCAACAAAGATCTTCGGCCTTGTCCCTTACGCACAGAGATTTCTCCAGTTTCTCTGAATCTTTTGATGATATTATGCACTGTAGATGATGAGATTTGCTAAGCCTTTGCAATTTGATGGTGAGGAATGTTGTTTTTAAAGTATTCCATAATCTTTTTACGCACTTTTTCACAGATTGGAGAGCCTCTGGCCATCTTTACTTCTGAGAGACTCTGCCTCTCTAAGACATTCCTTTTATAGCTCATCATGTTACAGACCTGATGTCAATTAACTTAATTAGTTGCTAGATGTTCTCCCAGCTGAATCTTTGCAAAATTTCTTGCTTTTTCAGCCCTTTGTTGCCCCCGTCCCAACTATTTTGAGACCTGTAGCAGGCATCAAATTTGAAATGGGCTCATTTTGTGTATAAAATTGTATGCACAAAAGTTGTGGGATTGTGAAAATAAATAAATAAATAAATAAATAAATAAATAAAAAGTTGGTACAAAATGAATAAGAAATATGTTACGTTATATATGATTCTGCATTATTTCTAGCTCAGATGTTCCCAGCTAACAAAAATATGTTCTAAGAATGTTTTTCTAACGTTCCCATTAACTTAATATTAATTTTGAAAATAATATTGTTCTCTGAACTTTTAGAACATCCAGTTTTTTAAATGTCTTTTTCTTGGTTTTGTGAATGGTAATGGAACATTCTGTTTTATCATTTTGGGAATGTTACTTGTTTTGAATGTTCTCTAAACATTCTAAAACAAGTAGTAACATTTAAAATGTTAGACTAACATCTAACTGCTTTTAGGAAAAACATTTTCTGATTGATGTATAAATAATGTTTTTGTGATAACATTTTTAGAAGGTTATTAAAGACCATATAACTTTGAATGAACGTTCTATTAACGTTGCCATAATGTTCGGAGAACAATCCCTGTTTGCTGGGATAGTACATGTGTGACATTGACTATGTATGTGCTGATTGTATCCGTATGTTGTTGTAATGCACGATTTGAAGGTGAATAAAGATTAAGAACTTTGATGTTCCATCTCGGAAGCCTGCATTTCGAGCAGAGGCCCTCGAGATACGTGCCTCCTCTCAGTGTGGAGATGATCAAAGACGCCACAGCCAAAATTGGCTAATGCCAGAGAGCAAAAAAATCCAGCAAGACTCTTCTTAAATCTATTTAACTTGACATCTTGATATCTCCTGCGTGAGAGCCGCAGTTCTGTGGCTGAGATAAAGCGCAGTGTTTTAGGATCAAAGAAATAGGCGCGGATCCTTGAGCGGTGCAGTGCTGTTATGTCACCCCCACCTCTGCGGATTCCCCGTCTGAATGCGTTGAGAAGAATGTTTTCTGATCTGCGTGCATGCAAGTTGCAAAACGAGTAGAAGTTGTTAGCTGAGAGAATAGATCTAGTGTGAGATGAGCTCAGAGTCTGTGGGAATAAACGGATGGCTCTGTTTTGCATCAATGCGTAAGTTTGGGGTGCGTTTGTCAGAAGTTCATAATACCTGTTAGCATTCCCATTCATCACAATAGCAGCTGCTCGCTCAGAAAGTATGGGATTTTTAAATCTGCCATCGTAGCTCTAAGGCCATTGGTTTAAATCAATGCAATAACTCAGTCGCCAACTACTGGTGTAAACATTAAATTAATTTGTTCAGATTTGTTCACTGAAGATTATTGTTGAACTGATTCAGACGACTTAACTTCTGGAGGTTCATGTGACAATGAAGACTGGAGTACTGATCAGCTTTGCTATCACAAGAATAACTCTTACTTGAAATATTAATAATATTTTACAATAGTACAGTTTTTACTGTATTTTTGATCAAATAAATGCAGTCTTGGTAAACATAAGAGACCGTCTGCAGTTTCTAAGCAGTTAAACCTTGAACCTGGTTTTGCATATGCTCATTAACATAATAAATTAGGTGTCGAATGATGAAACCTCCACAAAAAGTTCACTTCCACACCTCTTCGACCACTAGTAAGTGTGTTGGAGAACAATGTGGCATTCTCATAATAGCGTGTTGTTCATTTTCGCCCTCAGGGATGTTAGCTCTTGACGGGGCGTTGCATCAGCAACACGTTATTTTTTCCCCTAGTATTTTCCCGGTCTGTTTCTTTTAAGTCCATCGAGGACTTGGTATCCTGGGCGGCAGATTATTGATTTGCCACAGCTGTGCATGCGCAGGATGTTGGAGATGGGCAAAGAATGTTTACTTCCCACATGCTTTCAGATCTCATCCTCAATCATTGATTCGAGCTTGACTTTTCCATTTTCAATCAGCCTCCCTCTCGCTGTAAAGGCAGCAAACACGCCACACTCTCCAGCTGATCCGAAGCAACTCCAAATGTGACTGTTCTATCAGATTACAAGAATCAAATATCTGCTTCCTTCATAGCAGGATCCCTTAAGACACAAGCAGATATGAATATTAATGCGCAAACACATCATATTCATGCAGAAATGTTGTTTGGCATTTTCACGGTTTTTGGGGCATCTTTGAGTCGGGATGTCTCAGACGTCACAGGCGTTCCCGTGAGATCTGAGCACGTTTGAAGGCGCGAGTCACTTGGCGCTCTTTGTAATGCTGTAGTAGACAGAGTGGAAAGCAGTTGTACAAAAGCTGCTAAAAATCTCTTAGTGCACGGTTCCATTCCTCACAGCACTGCGGGCTGCAGGCTCCGATTCAGCTGAATAATGCACTACCTTCCTCCTCACGGGGGCTGTAGGTCTGCGAGAAAAAAAATCTTCCCACTTTTGCCAGGCTTTTGTGGCTATTCTTCCACGCCTAAGTGTGATTCTCACAGACATGTCAGCGCTAGTCCTCAGAACACCCCAGGAAACCCTGTTCACTGACCGTTTGATGGAAAGTGCCGACTGAAATCACTAGCTCCAATCTGATCGGCCGGGATTATTCACTTCTGGAAGTCAAAGCGCAACAGCTTCCCTAGCAGTCTGTCTGTGCAATGAGGAAAAACACTAGATTTGTTCAAGTTTACCGGGCTGGTGGAATCAAATTTATTTTGTATTCTGATCAGAAAAGTAAACATTTTCAGTATTTTCTAAATAACTATTCATGAAGACTGCGTGACACTATTCAATTTTTTAAAAATCTTTTTCTGCGCCTTTTGTACAGACTACTATGGAAGCCATTTCCACCACTGAATTTTAAAAAAAAGGTAATTGTGACTTTTCATTGCACAACTCTGACTTTTTTTTTTTTTTTTTTTTTTCAAAATTGCATGATACAAACTTGCAAATCTGATTTTTTTTTTTCTCATAATTGTGTGATATACAACCTCGAAATTGCAAGTTATAAAGTTAGAATCGCGAACTCAATTACTAACAATTGCAATTATTTATTTATTTAGTTTTTATTCATTGGCAGAAATGGGCATCCATAGACTACAGCCCAAAGAATAGAGTTAAGAATAAAATAAACGTTAACTGAAATAAAACAAAATATATAAAAATGTAAAAGTTTTTTCAGCTAGGCAACATTTCTCATTTTCATTTAGCTTAACTTCTTGTACTAAAATAACTAAAACTAAATAAAAAGTAAAATAATAAAAATGACAAAAACAAAATTACTAAAACTTTAACTAAAATTTAAATTAAAAATGGAAAATATAAAAATAAAAAGCAATTCAAAAAAAATATATATGTAAAATATATATAAAAACAATAATAGCATCTCACTTAGTATGTCCAAAAAGTGGTGGCACTTTTGCCATACATTTGTCGGAACAATAACAAAAACAACAACAAAATCGAACTCCTATAGACATGACAACAAAAGACGCACTCAAGTGCTTATGTGAATGGGTTAAAAGATACGTAAATAATTAAATACAGTTTAAAAGAGTACAGACATTTTATCGATCATAACATCTGGAGAAAAATTGCACAGGCACTGGGCAAACATGAAACTTGGAAGTCTGCATGTGTTGAGTACTTCTACTGTATGTTCATGCACGCTATCAATTTGAGTTTAAACTTTAAATGCGTAAGTGTTCGTCTGTACTCAGACACACATTATATACATTTTACATATATATATACATTTTTCCTCATCAGCATATTATGGTATATTTAATATAAATTTGCCCCTAAATGGCATGTAACAAACTGAACTGTGATTGGTAGCTTTCCATGTCAGTCAGACGGTCTCTTTTTGTCAAAGCTGGGAGTACTTGAATAAACTTTGATGACTTGAATAAACTTTGATGAAGACCAGACTTCATGCTATAGTCAAAAAAAAACTGGCTATGTAAACACTTTCTTCCTTGAATGTATTTAGGCTTTAAGAAACTGATCATTTTGTTAACACTGAATCTCACAGTTTGACGTCCTAAGCTTCAGGCTTAGCTGTGAGGATTGAAAAGGTGATCCAATTTCTTTCTCGCTTTTTGAGTCCCAGACTCACCGCACTGTCTCCCTGCTGAACTGGCCCTTCCCCACGTCGTTGACGGCACACAGGCGGAACTGGTAAGAACGTGCCGGGATGAGGCCCCCCACGATCACGCTGGAGGCTTCTGGATCGATGTTGGCCAAGAGCACAGTCCAAGGTGCGTCTGTCACAAACAGAGACATTGAGAATGGACTCCAGAGCTGAGGGAAGAGTGACAGAAAAATACAGCAGGCCAGAAAACTCACTGTTCTCTGACACCTCCAGGATGTAACGGATGAGTGGGCTGTTCCCGTCAAAGGCCTGGGCCCAGGTCAGGTTGATGGTTCGTCTCTCTGAGCTGCTGAGGGTGGCGATGAGGTTCTCTGGAGCATGAGGCAACTGCCTACAGAGACAGAAAGAGCAAGAGGAAAATAATAAAAATCATTTTACAACAGTTAACACTGCATTTCAATTCAGTTTTAAATATACACTACCATTCAAAAGTCAGTAAGATTTTTGTCTTTGAAAGCTCACCAAGGCTACATTTACTTGATAAAAAAATACAGTAAAAACAGAAAAATTGTGAAATACTTTACTGTTTTCTATTGTGAAGTTTTTAAAAATGTAATTTATTCCTGTGATGCAAAGCCGAATTTCCAGCATCATTACTCTAGTATTCAGTGTCACATGATTCTTCAGAAATCATTCTAATATACTGATTTTCTGCTCAAGAAACATTTCTTCTTATTATCAATGTTGAAAACAGCTGTGCTGCTTAAGACTCTTTAATGGATAGAAAGTTCAAAAGAACATCACTTTTTAAAAAGAAATGTTTGTAACATTATAAATCTCATTTCTGTCACCTTTGACTAATTAAATGCATCTTTGCTGAATAAAAGTATTAATTTCTTAAAAAAAAAAAAAAAAAAAAACTACTGACCCCAAACTTTTGAATGGTAGTGTACATACATTTATACAATGCATTTACATATATTTAACAAAATAAATGTATTCTGTTATTTATTTTTATGCTATTTTGCTAAGCTGCAGACAGTTTGGCAACACAAATGTACAAGTGTTTGTCATGTCAATAAAGCAGACCAAATGATAGATAAGAGAGAGATAAACAGAGTTTTTATAAGAAATATTGACTCTATTGTTAATATAAATGTTGCCTCAACTGCTTTGCCAATTCACCATTATTTATGATGCAGATAAAATACAATGCACTTCTCTACTTGAAACAATGAAACATTGATAGAGAGAGAGAGAGAGAGAGAGAGAGAGAGAGAGAGAGAGAGAAAAGGGAAAGCAAGTTTGGATGTTTGTTTACTATTCATTGTGCATTCTCAAAAACCTATTGTTTCAGTTCTTTAAATCCCAGTAGAAAAACAAAGCTCACAGATACAATCCAAAACAATGTCCAAGAGGAAGTGAAAACCAATGGCAGAATCTAAATGTATAAGGTGAAGGACACAGTGGATAATTGGCTGGGCAAGAGGGTTTTTGTCATGTACCTGACTCTCAGGTGAGCGCTGCGAGAATCATTGCCTCCCACAGATGTGATTTTACAGGTGTAGGTCCCAATGTCTCCTGACCAGGTCTGAGATATATGCAGGGTGCCGTTGAAGTCGAGTCGCAAGCGAGGGCTCGATTTCACGTCAATAGCCGCTCCTCCTTTCTCCCAGATGTGCCTGTGAATAACAGAGGTCTATGTACTTATTCTTGTTCACAGCAACAATACATGGCAAAGCTGTTTACTCGATGAATAAACAAACACACACACATACACACAACAGAAAATTGGTTTGCACACATATATGCACTCATACATACACATCAACACTTCTTAATTGCAGCCACATCGTTTCCCCATTTAATCTCATCTGTCTTGCATTTAATTAAAGTCTCCATATAAGTTATTGCTTTGTTTACATATTCATCCATTTTCCCTGATCAAATGAATAACAGCAGCCCAGCAGGTGACAGTTAAATCAAGTCTTATGAGACTGAATGTAATAAACACACAGGACAGGGATGGAAGGAACAAGCAAGTGTTGATCAAAGACTGAACGTGAGATAAGGCAGGGTGTGACAGAAAGAGAGAGAGAAAGACAACAGACATTTAGACAGAGTTTGACAACAAAGACATATTAAGGATGGTGGAGGTTGTACCTGACTGTAACGCTGGGGTCATGGGTCACCCCGCAGGTCATGGCTGCTTTTGTGCCCTTGATCACGCTTTGGTCCTGAGGTGGATTAGTGATCCGCGTACGAGCTGCACACACAAATCACAGTGTAGTATCGTAATCGATGGCATTGATTTTCCCTTTCAATTTCTGTTTGACATGTAAAATCCTTACCTTGTGAAAAAGAAGCACACGGTTTTAAAAAGAGTACTTATTATGGAAATAATATATTTCAAAAGAACATATGTAAGAGTGAACTTAATTGCACATTAGTTGCAATTAAATTAAAATGTACTATGGTTTAAATTTATATTAAATGCAATTAGCTGCACTTTAGAGTGCTTTTCGACCCAATTAAGTAAGCCATAAGTACATTTTCACATAAAATTTCATAATTCTATTTTCTTGGACATATGGTTAAAGTGTACTGCCGAATGTACTGACAAGCATTTATGCTGAACAAAAATATACTTTAATGTCATTTCTACTGAGACTTGTGTGTCATGTATTAAATATATTCACAATTACACTTTTGTAATAATGAAGCTGAAATTTAGTACACTCAAAATATATTACCTTAAAATGTAATACTGAACAACACACTAAAGTTAAAATTACAATCAAGTAATTTACATGTGCTTTAGTATGTTATTATATAACACATCAAAATAAGTGAAGATTATTAAAACAAAATGTTTTAAAATTGAAGTAAAACTTTTCATTTGACACTGTTACATGGTGATACTTTTTAAAAGAAACAGTCATGAAAGTCTGAAGTCTAAGATATGAAGTACACTACAAGTGCACATTCAATATTGATTAACTACACTTCTTTTCCACAAGGGTTAGACAACACTACTTTTGAAAGGCTGTCAATAGAGAAACATGCTGGTATGGGTCAAGGATTTGACACAGATTTTTCTGTCCTAATATTTTCTTGAAAAATGCATTAAAATTGCATTCATACATAAAATGACTTTAATACAGCTTTTTCTATGATCAGCATGTTTTCAATTTCTGAATTAAAATTTATTTTAATATTATTTGGGGGCATAAGGTCAAAAATGTAATGGTGGTACAAATGTTTTGTTTAAATGAAGAAACGCCTCAGTAAAGGCCTCAATTTAATATGTGAAAAGATGAAAACAAAACATGTATATTACTTATAAATATTTGAAAACAAAAATGTATGCCAAATGAAAGTCATAATGTGTGATAATCAAAGTTATGTGGTGGAACAAATCAAAACAAAAGCAAAGCAAAGCAAAGCAAAGCAAAGCAAAGCAAAGCGAATCAAAGCAAATCAAAGCAAAGCAAAGCAAAGCAAAGCAAAGCAAAGCAAAGCAAAGCAAAGCGAATCAAAGCAAAGCAAAGCAAAGCAAATCAAAACAAAAGCAAAGCAAATCAAAGCAAAGCAAAGCAAAGCAAAGCAAAGCGAATCAAAGCAAAGCAAAACAAACAAAAAAAAAAAGGTAAAGCAAAGCAATGCAGAGTGAAGCAAAGCGAAACAAAATGAAACAAAACAAAAAAACAACAAAAAGCAAAGCAATGCAAAACAAAACTAACAAAACAAAACAAAAAACAAAACAAAACAAAACATAAAACATGGCATCGTAGTGTGGATCCGTGCAGACCCTCATGACTGTGTGTCAAAGCCAGGCAATATTAGTTAACAAATTTGAGAAACGTTTCATGAATTTTTTGGTGTGACCACTTTTTATAATTAGGATGTGTATATTCACATGTATTCAAGATGTTTGGAAAATGTGCTATAAAAGCAATAAGCCCCAAGAAGCCGTGGTTTACAGTGAATTTATAACAGCTAAGGGGTGTTGTTAGGCACGACGTGAAGCGTAGCTGTTATAAATTCACTGTAAACCACGGCTTCACAGGGCTTATTGCTTTTATAAAACGGTTATTCCATATACGTAGTAAGGTTTCACAAAATAAAACAGAGCAAATAAAGTGAATGTAGTTCCTCAGAAACGGTTGTGGTTCCAAAAAGTGGTTGCCGAGCAACACACAAATGTAAACAAAGTTGTATGTTTGTAGAATAATTTACAACAGCTTGGAACGGGGCTCAACCAATCAGAATCAAGGACCGGAACTATCCGTTTTATAATACGTTTTACTTTTTTTATTTTTTTTTTACCTTTTTTTTACATTTATGGTTAACACATTTATATCATCAAAGTTAAATATTGTTTTCATATGGCTTTATATGCTTAAAAAAAAGAAATTTTAAAATCTAGAATTTAAATTTGTCCTTTTCTTTCCTTTTCTTCTTATTGTGGACACTCTCATGCTGTATATCACTTAGCCTACCTAAAAAAAGATCTACTAGCACGTACTAACTGGGCCATGTTAACCAGACAAACCTTGACTCCTTGATTAGGACACGAAAGCGAACAGTGGGTCACTTTTCATGGCAGTAAAACAGACCCTTATTATACGGGTGGTCAGAATCTGCAATAGAAATCACACACTATTACTGTGTTTACACTGGCATTAACATGCGACCTGTATCCAGATGTTGTCCACATACACATTGAAAAGACAAGTATAAATGCGTTTCTGATCAGAATGTTATCCGATCAGCGTGTCCTGCTCCAGAGGTAGTCGAAAACGCATTGTGATCGGATCTCAGTGTAATGTAAACGCAATCCAGCCATCGTATCTGCATTCGCAGGTCAACGTCACGCAAACCCCCCTCCCCGTAGACTTATATCTTTGATTTGTAAAATGTGACTGAAAATGCTTTTCAAAAGAAAACCCACCACTTCTGGTCGACTTTGCACTGGATAACATACCATTCTCTGCAGACTTATTTAAATATTGCGCGGGAAAGACCGCTTATCCAGAGAAGTCAGCTGATGTGCCAAGTGTAAACGCGTTGTGTTCTGATTGACTGATGATCGGATCACGGTGATCGCATGTTAATGCCAAGAGTAAACTCAGCCTATTTGACCACGCTATATGGGACTAGCCATGCACTCACCCCACACCACCAGATCGGCCGAGGCTTCATCAATGCCGCGGGAGTTACTGGCCATGCAGGTGTAGGATCCAGCATCAGACAGGTGAGAGGGGCTGATCAGAAGACTGCCAGACTCCAGCAAAGTGAAACGCGGCAACTGCACGGAGCCGCTTGCCAGAACCCGATCAGCTGTGCAAAGATGGAGGGATGGCAAAACACAAGGGAGAGAGAGAGAGAAATGAAAATGAAGATCAAACAGACAAGACAGTCCCCAGCTCATCAGAAGACTGTTGATTGGACACTTGATTTAGCTGACATCCCCAAGCTAGCAAAGATACATTAATGTTCGTAAGTCCACGAGACACTGATGAATATCTTTTTTTAAGAGAGATGACTGATTGGAGACTGACCTTTCTGCCATGTGATTGCGGGCCGCGGGGCCCCTGAGGTCTCACAGTGTAAAATGATGGACATGCCATCAATCACAGCGCTGTCAGAAGGGCCGGCCGTGATGTTTGGGGCGATACCTGTGGCAGAAAAAGAAGCTGGTGAGACACATATGCACATATTCAAAAACCAAAACACACACAGTTGAGACTTCCCATTGACTTTTATCATTATTATATTGAGCTAATTATATTTTCTAAGTCCACTTCTATTCCTAAACCTCACAGAAACTTTTTGTTGTATTTTTAGAGTTTCCTGAACACTCTTAGCATGTTTATTAAGCCATTTTCATTGAGGGAACTGTTGGCTGGTCCCTTAATGCTGGCGATTTCAGGATTTATTATCCTTGTAGACAGAAATTAAATTGGTATGGAATGATCTGGAATCACATTCTGGCACCAATTCAATCCAATTCATCCATATATGCTCCAGTCCAGGTTTAGCTTCACCTTGGACACAAAATGTCTATATTTGCCAATTGTAATCACTCATTAGACAAAAAAAAAATTACATTACATTAAGCATTACGCTTCCCTCTAGTCAGGGGTGCTGTGTTTTTCTCTCACCACGTCGCTCTGTGGGTCGCTCTCTGTTCCAGTGAAATAACAAAATAAAAAACAACCAAATAGGCCCCATTTCTGAGAAACAGTCACTGATATGCAGCAGCAGTTTTTGCTTGGATTATTAAAAGCTGTAAACACGGATGGGTTTTCAATTTGATATATTTGTGTATTTTACTTTGAATTTATTTTTGTTTGTTTTCCAGCAATATACACTACTGTTCAAAAGTTTTGAGGCAGTAATATTTTTTGTGTGTGTTCTTTGAAAGAGATTAATACTTTTCTTCAGTAAGGATGCATTAAATTTATCAAAAGTGGCAGTAAACTCATTTATAATGTTACAAAAGATTTCAATTTTAAATAAATGCTGTTCTTTTAGCTATTCATCAAAGAATCCTGGAGAAAAAAAAAGTATCATGGTTTCCACAAAAATATTAAGAAGCACAACTGTTTCAACATTGATAATAACAAGAAATGTTTCTTGAGCAGCAAATCAGCATACTAGAATGATTTCTAAAGGATCATGTGACACTGAAGACTGGAGTAATGATGCTGAAAATTCAGCTTTGCATCAAAGGAATAAATTACATTATTTTTTTTTTAAAGTTATTTTAAATTTTAATAATATTTCACAATATTATTATACAATATATACATTATATTATTTTTGATCAAATAAATGCAGCCTTAATGAGCATAAGAGACTTCTTTCAAAAATATATATTTAATAATAATTATACATATAATTATAACAATAAAAAAATTGTAATGTACACACACACATTCCAGAGGATCTAAATGTGAAAATATAAGAGCCATTGCTCCTTAACTTGACTAAATCTTCAAAGATGTCTTTTTCAAGCTGTCTACTATGCATTAAATAAATGGTGGACATAATAAAGACCTGTCCAGTGCAGACAAAACAACCTTATCTTTACTATCTCTCACTCTTAAACTTGGAATAATCACTCTTCTTAATCTTTCCTTCTTTCTTAAAGTAAAAGCTGCTGATAAGTCACAGGCTTTATAAAATGACACATCTGACAGGAGATAAGGAAGAAGATGAATGTAGGGTAGAACTGTAATAAATGAAGACAGAGTTATTGACAGGCCCAGATGGTGCTTTGACGTACTGGTGACAGCAAGATACGTGTTCGTCTGGATCTCTCCCGCTAAGTTGCGAGCGAAGCACTGGAACATTCCGGTGTCGTCCGGGAGCAGTCCATTTATCTGCAGACTGCCGCCCACCAGGACTCTGTAACGAGGTGTCTTCACGGGGCTTATGGGTACAGCATCCTTATACCACACTATATCTGGCTGAGGAACACCTGCAGGGGCAAAGGAAGAGGAGTGTTATCTAACACATCCGCACACTCTCTCTCTCTCTCGCACACACACACACACGGCAGAGGCGCACAAACTCACCGCGAGCTTGGCATGGGATGTCTACCACCTTCTCCATCTCAGCAGTAATGTGTCTGTCAGGTTCCTTCACAAACTGGGGATGTTCTGTACAGAGTTCAGTTGAGTCAGTCGTAAGAGTACTTGACCAGACTGATCTAAAACACTCAATAACACTAAGATATAGAGAATGTGCAGGGCCTTCAGAAAGTATTCACCTTGCTGCAGAATAAAAGAAATCATTCAGGTTTTTTTTTTTCAACATGGTGGCAAAAAATCTTTATAGCATTCACTTTCTTTAACAACCTACTGTATATATAGTGGAGTGTTAAATTAACTGATATGACAGATCACACTAGATGCATTAATAATGTGCAGAAGCGTCATGCCCATTCAAACTGAGGAGCAATTGTGCACTTTTGCACCTTTAATAATTAACAAAACTGATGATTTTGAGGCAAAGTTTTTATGAAACATTAATTTGTCATCACAGGACCTCCAAAGAGTTTTACATATTTCAAATATTAGCCTTATATGAAAATGTCTTTCGCTTGGGCGATTTTGCTCTAATGTTCAAAAGTCTGGGGTCAGGAAGTTATTTGTTTGTTTGTTTGTTTAAGTTTCATTCATTAAGGATGCATTAAATTAATCAAAAATGTCAGTAAAGACATTTATAATGTATTTCAATACATATTTCAAAAACATGCTTTTTTACTTTTTATTCATCAAAGAATCCAAAAAAATAAAAATAAATAAAAATATAACATTGATAACATAAATAAATGTTTCTTGAGCATCAAATCAGTATACCACAATTATTTCTGAAGGATCATGTGACACTGAAGACTGGAGCAATGATGCATCACAGGAATAAATAATTTAAAATGTATTCAAACAGAAAGTAGTTATTTTGAATAGTAATACAATTTCACAATATTAGTGTTTTTTTTTTTTTTTTTTTTTTTTTTTTTTTTTACTGTATTTTGTGATCAAATAAATACAAGATACAAGACTTCTTTCAAAATCTTCTTTAAAAAATCTTACCAACCCCAGACAATTTAATGACTGTATATTTTACTTTAGGATTTGAACATGGGTTCCCTTGGATATTAAACAAAAACTTTTCTTATTCATTCTCATGAGAAACAGAGCAACAAATAGCAATAAAGATCAGCCTTGTTCTTCTTAAGACCCAGGAGCTGTTTGAAGAACTTCCAAGATGAAGTTACTGTGTGGAAAACACCTGGACAAGTTTATGAAAAGACTGGCAAACTTAGAATCTTCCTTTAGGCACCATGAAGCCCATCATAACAAAAGGGAATAAACAAAGCAAAACCCAGACAGCCCTAGGATTAAGCTATCTCAACAAACTGAGCAACTGGACCTCAATATCTGTCAAAGAACCAAAAATCAGCAGCGGTGTGAGGATCTAAAACTTTTCAGACATCAATAATCTTCAGCTCTTCCCAGAATCACATTCCTAGAAGCCATTTCTGAGGAAGACAGATGCAAAGATTCATCCAGAGTTTGCTAAAAATCCAGATGAGAAAGCATGAAACCTTTTGGAGGAACATCTTGTGCCTAAACTTGAGCTATGTGAGGCTTGAAAGGAAAGCACAGTCTTTGGTCCAACACCCAAGTAATACCATCCTTACCATCACTCATAATAATAGTCTCTTTTCAGTGGGAGAAGCTCTTGGCATCAAAAGCAACATGAATATACCCAAATACAGGCAAATCCTTGAGAGAACCTCATACAGTCTGTCAGATATCTAGGTTTGTACATTTTCTATCAGAACAATGACTAAAAGCACACAGCAGTAAAGGATAAAAGAAGGTTAATATTTTGCAATGGCCAAGCAAGAACTTTGACTCAAATCTAATTGAAATCTTGTGTAAGACTTAAAAACTTCAGTCCACAGACACTCTCCATTTAATTTGGTAGAGTTGGAAGATATTTGCATGGTAAATGGGTAGAAATTAAACAAGTAAATGTGCAAGGCTCGAAGAGACATACTGAAAGCTGTAATTGCTGCAAGAGGGCTAGTATTTACTCTAAGAGATGAATACTGTCATAAATGAGTCTTTCATCTTGGAGAAATGAAGGTTATTGAATGTTTTTTTTTTTTTTTGGCGTGCCTGTGTTGACATTTTTGAAGATTAAAAGGAAAAAAAGAATGCAAACTCTGAAAACTTTCTGTACAAGGCACATTTTAAACACAGTTTTGACAAGAGGAAGGAACATGAGGTTACCCAGGACGTGCAGATATGCTCCAGCGCTGACAGAGGGGGCGCTACTGCTCCGGAGGGAGGCTTCACATTCGTAGTAGCCGCTGTCACTGACCAAAGGACCACTGATGGTCAGACGGCGGCCAAAGTCCCGGAGGCCTCGGTTTACCAGCACTCCATTTTTCCGCCATGTAATGCTGAGCTTAATGAGAGGCCTGGAGGTAGAGAGAGAGAAATACGGAAAAACACAAGCGGGGAATGAGAGATAGGAGTGGCCTGAAGAAAACAAATAAACAGAATTGAGTTTTAATAGTTTGATAGAGGTCATTTTGAGTGCTTGTGTACACACAAACACACACACCTTGCATTGGCCACACACTCCAGTGTGACTTCAAACGTGCCCACCATCACACTGGTGTTCCTCGGAGGGATTATAATAGAAGGAGCGATGGGGTCTGCTGGGCCGCCAACGTCTGAAAAGAAGCAGAAACACATAGGCAAGAAAATTACAAATGAGATCTCAATAGTTTCTTTCAGCTTGATAGAGTAAAACTGCATTGTGATTGACTGCATCAGAATTTGTTTACAGCTGCAAATGAGCTTGTTTACTATCTTTATCATGATTATCAGTGTGTTATTCCAAAGAAAGTCTTTTCCTAATCAACAGTCAATGAATAAAATCAAGCCCCAACCTGCGTTTCTTTCTGTCTAAATCCTGTTTTTGCTTTGAAACATGTAAAAATACTGAAGTAAACGGATTACCAAAAGCGTTTCACAGTGAATTTAAATGAAGAGCAAAGGGAGACTTTCTGTATTATCTTGCTTATGAGATTTTACTTCTGAGGAAAAACACCTTAATAATCTCCCATGTGTCTTTCAAAACAATATCACAAAAAATGTAACAAAGCAAGAGATTTCACTATATGATCCCATGAACATTTCTCATCCAAATTCTTCCAAGCCCAAATCATGTGAGCTTTACTTCTAACATGAACTTTACAGCTCCACACTTTTACAGTATGCATACATTTTGCGTTCTTCTCAGTGGTTATCCAGTGAATGGCCGCTCCATGACCCCACTGGAGCCATTTGGGAGCCTGTGAAACCTAGAACCAGAGAAACCATTTGAACAAGCAACCTCTGAGTAATAAAAAAAGAGAGAGATAGAAAGAAAGCCAGAGTAAAGGTGGAGGTAGTGAAAGAAGGCAGACATAAAGATAATCTTGAAGCCCAGAGCACTTGCTCGTCTCTTTCTCACAGCCCTCTCTATTATGTACTTAGTATTATATATGTAATTGTCTGCACCCTCTCCTCCTGTAAGTGCACTGTAATACCTTTGCTAATGTGCCGCGCTGCAGAATGGGGCCTGATTGAGAGACACCGTTGACATGATTAAATGCCATGCAATCATTTGCCGGCTTCTGGAAACCTTTAGCTGTCCCATGATTCTCTGCCCTCTATCAGTGATCTTTCTTTTCTTCCGTCTTGATCTTATTCCCCTTTATTTGCCTCCTTTTCCATACTTGGACCCCTGGATAAGAGTTACAGTAGGCCATGGTCTCACAGAGGGACTTTATGGTCTGCCTGTCTTTTTCATAAATCTGTTTTTGTGGGGTTTATTAAAGAGAGGGGCTGTTTTTATGAGGGTGATTAATCACCCTGTCATTGTGGCACCGCAGAACCACAGCTATCATACAAAGCTCCATGAAGCTTCACCACACGCCACATACTCGCAATCTACTGCACAGCGAGTTGGGGAATATTGATTCTTGACAAACTGAAGTCTGACCCAGTGTGTGCACTACTTTAGGTGTCATGCACAGCCACTAGGGGGCGGTGGAGTTGTTTACTTTTGAACAGGTCAATTCACCTGTTGGATAATGTGAAAAATCCATTTGCAAATAAATAAGATTGCGTAAATGCTTCAGCACATTGAGAAATGGTGCTTATGTAGAAAATGTGTGTTCGAGTCCAGCTTTCATCAGTTCAACCCTATTCTTTATCATTTCAGGTTTACTCTCCACTATTCGTATCAATAAAAGAGGAAAAAAAAATAACAACAGTTATTTTAATCATATTTCACAATATTACTGCTTTAACTGTATTTTTGGTGGAGCGTTGGTGAGGGACTTGTTTCAAAAATATTAAAAAAATTTAATTATTACAAATGTTAGACCAGTATATTAATTAACTTTGTTATGATGGTTATATATAAATATGCAGTGCTGGGCAACTGATTACATGTAATCTGGATTACATAATCAAGTAAGTAACTAGATTATATTACATTTTTAAATACTCGTAAAATAGCCTATCACTTATATACATTCAGAAAGTCTTCTAGTTTTTTAGACATTCACACAAAGATGGATATGATTACACTGAAAATTGAGAGGCCACACAGCATTTGACCACTGGATTTACAAAAAAAACATTTCAATTTTAAAAAGTGTTTCAATGTTTCAAGAGTTCAACATTGCATCAATTTTTTTTTATTTCTATGATTTAATTAATTATTAGCTTTTCATACAAACCCCCTACAGTTACTTCACGAACCCCAGCTTGGGAAAACCTTGATGTAATGTAATGTTTAATGTACTTCATGTTGTTAATAACAACGAATGGGATATATTTTCTTCCTCTTTGTATTTTTATAGCATTTTGGTACAAGATTATCTTATTTCTTGTCAATGTGATTAACGAGCTAATTCAAAAGTAATCTAAAAGTAATCAAAAAGTAGTGAGATGTGTAATGTAATGGATTACATTACTAACTACAATTTTTGTCATGTAATTTGGAATCAGTAATGGACTAGTAATAAGCACTGTAAATACATATATATATATATATATATATATATATATATATATATATATATATATATAAAAGTAACGTATAATTTAAATTTTAGTTAATGCATTTTAATGTGAGAGGGACAATGAATCATTTAGCTGAACTTGAATATTGTATATAAGTCTGTCTAAATATTGTATTTTTATTTAACATATATTTAAATATTTGTTTGAGATCAAACAATAATTGATGGACCTCCTGCAGTGCTGCCATAGACCCCCTAGGGCAGGGTATCCTAAACTGGGGTGATGGAAAAATCTAAATGAAAAGCTAAAAACAATTAATAAATAAATGATTTTAAAATAAAAACGATCAAAAATATGTAAATATTTTATTTGTTTACCTATATGTCATGTGACCATAACTGACATCGTAGAACTGTGAACATGCCAAGGTGTTGTTAAATATTTGACTTCAATTTAAAATTTAAGGGGGTACAAGTAAATATTTTAGGTAAGGGATTTCGGCTGACAAATAAGTTTGGGAATCCTTGGCCTAGGAGGTTGCAGACAGTCTTTTGAAGACTGGACATCACAAAACGTGTGTTGATTCTTTATTCAGAACTCACTTTCTACATTCAGGATGATGGGCCGGCTGGTCTTGTTCTCTCCGTTCTTGTCATTGACGGCCTGGGCGTAGTACCGGCCTGCGTCAGGGGCCACGGCGGACAGGATGACAAGAGTGTTGTCCAAAGTGAGGGCTCTACGACATTGGATAGAGAACAGTAGTCACAGAACTAAAACACAACTTGCAAGCGCGTCAGTAAACAACTCAAACACACAGCAGCGCTGAGGAAAACTGTTTACGGCCAGTAGGCTGGGATGGTAATGTTATTTGCATTGAAGACTCGAGTGGATAAGTGTTTTAGGATTGCTGGAGCTAAAATGCAGGTCACGCGTGAGTGCGTGTGGTTAAATGAGAGTCGACACTTGGAGTGCAGCGAGATTAGAGCCTGTGTATCTGTCAGCACAGGCCTGATCAGCCCAGATTAAACTGACTCCAGCACAATTAGAGTGAGGGCTCTCACAGAGTCCAAACCAAACGCGCCGCGGAATATTAATGCATTGAAGGAGCAACAAACAAACAGCAAACAAATCGTATGCTGTCAGGCCCTCTCACCATCATATAGGACCATTACTGCCACTTGACAGACAGAGAGCGAGACAGAATGAAACTCGGAGCAGCGCCGCTGGAACCTCAGATGTTTATATAACCCCTGCCTCAACGCTCAGCGTCTCATTGGGGATTCCTCATATACTCCAGCTGAAAAACAGTGTCTGAATGTTCTCCAGTCCGTGCGCTGTGGAGGGGGAACACAATCCTAAGTGTCTAAAGCCCTCAAGTCAGATGTGACATGCCGGACGATCAGCATGAATTATTGATCATCAAACATGCCGGGTGTTTGTCGAGCCTCCTGCTGGCAGATGAGGTAAATTGATCTCAGGTGATTACTAAGACCTTTCTTACATGGACTGCGCACACATACGCACACACACGGGGCGGTGCGCTCTCAGGCGCAAACTCTGTCAATCATCCAAGGTCATCAATAAAGGCCTTTTGTCCACTTTGTCTAATTGGCTCCCGTGTTGCTGGCTTCCTCTCTAGCCTTCAATCACATTTAGTCTAAAGTCAACAGGGGTTCTTATTATAACTGACTTTATCAATGAGAGATTCTGCAGTAAACACTCCTGGCGTGTTTCTGGAAGTTCCAGAGTAATTATACAACAGCACTGTACTCTATTTCTGTGAGGTATAATAGCCTATCTGTGAGAACGGGGAACATTAAGTTGACTCTGATCCACATATAAAGAGAAGATTACATGCGGCTGCTGGGGGGGATCTTGCGCCCGTCTCTGAACCATGTGATCCCGGGCCGCGGAAAGCTGTGGATTTGTGGGGGAAAGATCAACGCCGCCTCCCCCTGGGACACCACCTGAGACCGTTCTCCCTCCACGAAGCCTTCCATGTCTGAGAAACAGAGAGCGCAAATCAGGAAGAACACGGAAAGTGAGAGGACAAAACAAGAACAGGGACATTGTGACTCATTGTGACAGGAAACACAAAGTTCCAATCTTGTGATATGACTCTTTTGGCAACTAACACTTAAGGCTTCATTCTGTGTTCTTTTCTTCTGTGTCTTGCACAGAGTTGCGTGTGAAAGTCTTTCAAAGTATACTCCTTTGACCGTGAGTGTAGATAGACAAGTGCTACATGCCACTTTCTTTTCAAATGGTTAGATCCCTCGCATATGTATACTGTTGTCCATGCAATCACAATAAAAATTCTGAAAATAGTGTTACGGTATATAGACAGTGGACCGGAAAGCGGACTAAGCACATGTACATTCGAATTTATGTTATAAGAACGTTTTGCTAAAGTTCCCAACGAGCTATGAATTACTGAATGTTCTCTAAACTTAAATGTGTTTCTTAAATGTGTTATGTTTTTTCTTGGTTATATATGAACGTTAAGGGAGCATTCCATTTTATTAGTTTGCTAACATTATGAGAATGTTACAATTGAATGTTCTCTGAATCAGGTATGTGATCAGCTAGAGACAAAAAAGAAGGAAAATCTGACCACGCCCCCAGCACTTATTAAAAATATATATTTTAGCACATTAAAAGATATATCTTATACTGTAAGAATACATACTATTGTCCTGTAAAAAATAAAAAGCAGCACTTAATAATCATGATAACAATATAATATAATATATTATAATAAGGTACTATAATATATTATAGTAAAGTATATAGTATATATAATTGTTATTATTATTAAAGTACCTGCCAAACGTTTGGAAACATTACAATTAATGATTATGAAATAAATATCTTCTGCTAATCAAGGCTGAATTTATCTGATTAAAAAAAACAAAACAAAAAAAAAAAACAGCAATATTGTGAAATATAATTACAAATTAAAAAAAAGTTTTCATTTTTAATATATTATAAAATGTAATTTTATTCCTGTGATGCAATGCAGAATTTTCTTCATCATTACTCCAGTTTTCAGTGTCGCATGATCTTTTAGAAATCATTACAATTTATTTGACTCTCAAGAAACATTTTTGATTATTATCAATGTTGAAAACAAATTTGCTGGTTCATATTTTGTGTGGAAATGGTGATACACTTTATTTTTCAGGATTTTTTGATAAATATTAAGTTTAATGAACAGCATTTATTGCTCATTTATATGCATTTATCAAATATATTAATTAAATTTGTTCATGCATTTATTAAATAGAAATCATTTTAAATGTCTTCGCTCACTTTTTTATCACTTTCATGCATGAATAAAATTATTAATTTCTCTCTCTTTTTTAAATCTTATACAAATGTTTGAGTGATATCATTGTTTCCACAAAAATATTAAGCAGCAAAACTGTTTTTAACATTGATAATAATGAGAAATGTTTCTTGAGCAGCAAATCAGCATATTAGAATGATTTCTGAAGGATTGTGTGACACTGAAACTTAGTGCTGTTAGCTAGCACTAACAATGAATCGAAACTAAAAACAGTGCTGTAACAGCAGACATGTAGCGCGTCAGACTACAGCCTGTTATATAATTACAACACAACCGTTGGGAGTTTTATGACAGCACTAGCAATCTCAAATTCTCACCACCATTCATAAAAAGTCACCGGGTCGAGTAACGAGTTTCAGCGCTGATTCTGCTCACTTTTGGCGCTTTGAATCATTTGAACACTTTGAACTGTCCTGCAGGTGGCACCGCGAGCTCGTACAGCGCTCTCAGGACCATTCCGTCCATTATGTTTTAGAAAACAATCTTTTGCTCTGTTAGCAAAATTTTGCTAATGTGGTATCTTAAGCGATTGTACTTGGATATGATGTGATACTTACAGGCGACCTGGACTTGTGAACTTCTTTGCATCAGAGCTCCCACCCTGTTCCTGACGATGCATCTGTAGAAGCCTGCATGGGAGCGATCCAGTGACGGAATTACATACCTGGTAAAAGAAAATCGGAATCCCATCAACCATTGTTTGCTACTTTTCATACTCACAGCATGGGAGCTTGCAGCAAGCCCAAAGCACTGGCTATAACAAATGGCCTTTGATCCAAAAAAGCTATTTATTGGTCCATAATTAATCAAACAGTCCTAGCTTCTACTCGAGTGCAGATCAGGTCGCAACACTCAGCCAGCTCAGGGTGTTCATGGGTAGCCTGTTGAAGAAAGAACCCTTATCAACAATAGATAGGTGTCCTCAGGCAGCTCTGGTGCTGCGATCACAACAAAACACAGGTGTGGCCATTAACACTTCAGATAGAGCAAAGGAGAGAAATATTTATGTGGATGTGGGCAGGCTTGGATTATGGATAGGGCCAGTGCCCTGGGGCCTCTAGCTAACAGGGGCCTACAAAACATCAGGTTGGATGACCTGAGACCATCAAAGGGAACTGAACACTAGAGCTGCATACAATGCAAGCTGACCACTTGGAGACCCAACCCTCTTGTATAGTATGTGAACTGACCCCTTGAAAATAAATTAAAATTTACCTGATCTAGTTTTGCATGTTGCATTAAAATGCATGTTATTAATCTAACTGCTAAAATCCGCCCCTTTTCTAACAATGGACATAACCAAGTCTCCATCCTGCTTTTAATTTCTCTGCATATTCAACGCAAAATGACCACTAGGGGCACATTTTATAACCTTTCAAAATTCCCAAAGAGGGCTGGGAGATCTTTGTAAAATGTTTGTTGTTAGACGACAGTGGAGATCAAAATTAGAGAACAACCTACAATTTCCTAAATTTCGAGGTCACTGTTTAGTTCTATTTGAAGTTATCCTAACAGGAGTAAAATCACATTTTTAAGCATATTTCATGAGTTAAATATATTCCGAAGCACATTATAAAAAACTTAAATGAGATACTTAAAAAAGAACACTGATCAAAATTAAGAGAACATTTTCAGATACCCAGTTATTGGCATTAATCCTGCACCTCGTGCTAATTTCCTTAATTATCTGGCAAAACCTATTTAACTAGCAGCCTAACTTTCCAGTTTTCACTGATTTTGCAAGATGGTGAGATGTTCTAAAGTCACCAAAACCCTCTGATAGCAAGTTGTCCAGATGAAGGCCAATAGCAGTCATAGCACGAAAAACTGGTTGTTCAAAATGTGAGATTTCTTGAATATTGCATCTTTACAATTAGTCCAGGTGATATGTGCAAAATTTGAGGTAATATGTTCACCTTTTCATAAAAGCATGAAACTTGGTACAATTGTACAAGTTAGGTCCCTGAACATTTTTAGAAATGGAGCCATCGCGAAAACACCTTGTGGTTGCCGTGGCTTTCTGCCATAACCAAATTATGTATTTTGTGTCATATCTCCTGAACCAAACATGATAACACAGAAAAGGTGATGTCTATCCCTGTTTTGATGGTCAAGGATTACAATGATACCATATACAAAAACATACACAGTTCAGGTGAAGAGTTAATGGTGAAATCAGCAATGTGAGAAGAAAATAACAGTATCTGAGCATCACAGTATCACAGCATTTACAAAAGTCCATACTTAATAAAGTAATACAGAAAGGCAATTAATTTTTTCTTTCTTTGATAATTAACTAATATTGTATTCAATAGTCCAATAAAAGATTG
This sequence comes from Spinibarbus caldwelli, assembly GCA_039654775.1. Taxonomy (NCBI): domain Eukaryota; kingdom Metazoa; phylum Chordata; class Actinopteri; order Cypriniformes; family Cyprinidae; genus Spinibarbus; species Spinibarbus caldwelli. Next base: position 28,633,009 of record CM077218.1, read on the forward strand.
TTTTAATTAATTAATTAATTAATTAATTAATTATTAATTCGTTACATTTATATAGCGCTTTTCTGGGTACTCAAAGCACTTTACATGGAAGGGGGAATCTCCTCAACCACCACCAATGTGCAGCCCACCACACACCAGCTTAACTAATATTTTATACAATAGTACAATAAAAGATTGTTTTACAGAATACAATCATTTATTTCAGAGATATAAAAATATATATATAATCTCAAGTAAGTGTATTTTTCCTTACCTTTCAGGCAGAGTCAGGAAGGAAGTAGTATTTTTCCAATACATTCTTGTTCTCTCTCAACAATGCTCTAACATCACACGCAGACGGCAACACAATCTTGCTAAGCTGTGTCCTATCTGCACCTCTTCTGCTGCACCTCTGTCATTTTCTGTGGGTCTCTGGAATTGTCAGTCAGCTGTCAACAAACTTCATTCTGGCCATTGCTTCTCAGTCTACTTGACTGAGACATGGATTGGTCCAGAAGACTCCGCAAACCCCTGCTCTTCTCTCTAACAACTTCCCTTTCTCTCACACCCCCCGTCAGGTTGGAAGGGTACTGGTCTTCTCATTTCTAATAATACTCATTTGAAATACTCAACCCACTCTTCCCTATGCAATAAAAAAATATTTTGAGTTTCATGCTATTATATGGTAACAGATTCTGTTAAATTCCATTTTGTGATGATTTATAGCCTTCCTGGTCAACTGGGCACCTTTATAGAGGAGCTGTATGGGCTGTTGTCCTCATTCTCTGTGGATGGCAGTCCACTCGTAGTCTTTGGTGACTTAAAAATCCATCTGGAGAAGCCTTACACTGCAGACTTCCACTTCCACTCCTAGTTTCATTCAATCTCAAATGGCTTACCGCCACAAGCACTAACAAATCAGGCAACCAGCTTGACTTAATTTACACATGCAGTTGTACCACAGACAACATTTGGTAAAACCTTGGTAACACTTTATTTTGATAGTCCACTTTAGACATTCTACTAACAGTAAGTAACTTTGCAACTACATGTCAACTAGCAGTCATTAGAGTATTAGTAGACTGTCTGCTTAATATCTTCTAACACTTTATTTTGATGGGTCCACAACATACAACATACTGATTCTGAGAATCTTTGCAAGTATATGTCAACTTATTACACCTACACCCTAAACCTACCCTACTGAGAGTTAGTAGACATGTAGTTGCAAATTAATGATAATTAGTTAACATGTAGTTGACATGTAGTTACAAAGTTACTTATAGTTAGTAGAATGTATGAAGTGGACTATCGAAATAAAGTGCAACCAAAACCTCTAGACATCTCTGCTCATTTCTATATTACATTTAACCTACATATTACTACCTGTATGCCACCAATTCCTCTACCAGTTACTTTTAGGCAAAACCTACGCTCCCTTTCACCCTTCCATCTTTCCTCTGTAGTGTCATCCTCTCTTCCCTCACCCACCCATTTCTCTTCTCCGTAGTTATGATCCACTTTAACTTCTTGTCAAGTAAAATTTTGTCAAGTCAAGTAGGCTTGACCAAAATTTTTGTGGGGAGAAGAATTTATTTAAGATGTTAGTGTAGCAGTTCTTCAATAGCGATGTTAGCATGTCTTCCTTCAAACAATCTTAACCCTTGTATGAATCCTAGCTTCTCCCAAAGTTCTGTCTGTGGGATATAATTTTATACCTGAATACAAAAGGGCTAGGAACAATGCTGTTAGGACCTTTCCACTGGAGATCCTGCAGTCTACAAGACGTTCCTGAGGAAATGCTGTTCCTTTGTTATTCTCATGGAATGGACCATTTGGTTCACACCTTTATAGACACAGTTACATTATTTCTTTCACAGAATGACAAACTGAACTTTAACCAATCAGGTTTCAGCAGAGGCCATTCAACTGAGACACTGTAGCCTTGCAGATGGCGAAAGCTGATTCCAAATCGTCAGTTCTTATTCTGCGGGATCTATCTGCCACTTTTGACACTGCACTCTTTGGATACCTCTCCTCCCAAGGAAACCCTGAAAGAACTACCTGTGAGATGAGATTCAAATCAGTGGAGTGAAGATCCGGTGATGGGAGACAGGATAATCTGATGATTCACACACTCTAAAAAATGCTGGGTAAAATATGGACGAACCCAGTGACTGGGTTGTTTTTACCCAGCGGTTGGGTTACTGCCCAGAAAATTGGGTTAAACATTTAACCCAACTGTTGGTTGAAAACAGTTGCTGTATATTGTATCATTGTAATCCTTGACCATCAAAACATAAGTATAGACAACACCTTTTCTGTGTTATCATGGTTTAGTTCAGGAAATATGACACAAAATACATAATTTGGTTATAGCGGAAAATAAAATGATCGCCATGGCAAGCACGAGGTGTTTTTGCGATGGCTCCATTTCTGAAAATGTTTAGGGCTGCAAACTATACAAGTGTACCAAGTTTCATGCTTTTATGAAAAAGTGAACATTATTTTCACATATCACTTGGACTAAATGACACTAACTCATTCAAGTCCCCCAAAAAGGCTCATCGTCCACAAAAGACAAATGTACGAGAGGACACGATAATGCGGAGAATCTCATTGGGGAATCGGTTCAACACTGCAGCTGGAATTGCAAGTTAAGGATCTGTCTCTACATATAGTGTCTCACTACAGTCACCAAACTATGGAAGAGAGTGGCAGAAGAGTGGACCAAGATCACATCAAAGCAGTGTGAAAGACTAGAGATGTTCTTCAGCTGGAGATGTGCTGAAGTCATTCAATGCAAGGTTCTCTACATGTCTTACTACTTTTTGACTGCTGCAACCTTCAGAAATTATCTTTCTTCATGCTGCAATCATTGTTGTTCTCTAATTTTCATCACTATGTTTTCCACAAACTAAAATTCCTTTAAATTTTGAACAATGAAGATTACATTATTTCTGAAAAAAAAAAAAAAAAAGATTCATAAATTGTTCTCTAATTCTGATCTCCACTGCATATAATATATAGGATAATTCAACCAAAATTTAATATCCTGTCTTCTTTTGCTCCACGTCATACCAGTCCAAACCTGTATGATTTTATTTCTCCTTTGAAATACAAAAGATATTTTGAACAAAAGTCTTACAGGTTTGGAATGACATGAGGGAGAGTAAATGATCACAGAAATTTCACATTAAGATGACTGTAGGTTTTGTAGTTACCTTAGTAAATTAATGCAAAATGACGGGTCTTGGATATGGCTTAGTCATGTGTTTTGAACGTCTGTGATCGTAGTCATGTATGCTACTGAAATAAAAACTAAAATAGGCCGCCATCATGAAAACATGAAGTATGCAAGTGTGTTTTTACACCTACGCACACTGCTTCAGTCACGAGCCATTGGGAAGACCTATTAGTTAAATGGAGTAATAAAGAGAGAGCTGAGCATGTGGGCAGTGGCGCTTTTACTCAACCAGTCAATGCTGCCTCATTTTTACACCGCCAGCTCTTTTTCCGATACTTTAGTTTTCCTGTATTACCAGTCACAGGTTTAGAATGACCTGCTGAAGAGGATTCAAGCTTTTTCTTTGATCGGTGGATGTGAGGAATACAAAAAAGAGAGCAAGTCCACACTCGCTGAAAGAGGAAACTATGCAAACACACACACACATATCAGTGTCTGAGACGCAGGAGACTGCAGGGAAGTTTCAGTCACCAGGGATCTTTTGGGGATGCTCTGTGGACTGCGTTGGAAGCGCTGCTATTGTCTTGACTGACAGACAGAAAAGCTGTAGCGAGCAGGAACCTCTGAAAGAGGCCAGAAAACGTCTGACTCAACCCCTACTTAGAGTAAGCACTGCGGGTAGGTTAGACTTTTAGCTATTAGGACTTCTTACAATGCAAAGGCAAATATGAAAGAGTCCATATGGAGTCCTGTGGTCAGTAGGTATAATATAAATATTACATAGCTCTTGAAGCTATTGAAAATACTTCACAAGGTACTCGGCTACCTGCTCTTTCTTGATGGATAATTCTGCACTGCCTTCACCAGAGATACAACGTTTATGCAAAATACATAAAACAAAACATGGACGACAGGGATCGCTCAGGAAATACATTTCATTCTAATTTAATGTGAGCTGAGAGGCAATATGAGTGTGATTTCATGGCTGCGGAGGGAATGAGGCGCTACAACTCAAGAGGATTACAATCCACAAACGCTCTTGACTCACTAAAAAGAAAGAAGACATCATTTAAATAAATACCAGAAAACTGAATGAAATTTGTTGCAACTGAAACTGGGGTTAATGTTCTATTTGTGATAATAATTAAGCTGTCTGAGTGATAAATGCATGTTTCTTCAACTACAGGCATCTTCGTGACCCAGGGGTTGATTTTTATTCAAATTAAAAGATTAATTTTTTTTTCTATTTGTTATATGAAGGTCATATTAAAATTGTTTTGGAAACGTTTTACCAGGCCTTTATTATTTTCTTTTCTACTTTTGAAATGCCTTTTATGAATAGATTTTATTGTTTTATTCTTCTCCCAGACCCTGACGTTCAGTCTTCAAATCGTCTCGGTTATGTATGTAACCCTCGTTCCCTGAAGGAGGGAACAGAGACGTCACGTCGGATAGTGACCGACGAATTGGGATTTCGCTTAAGTAGGCAGCAAGTGCAGCGCATATTCAGGTTTTCGCTGAGGAGCCGAGCCGGTGACCCGGCTGCTCAGCGGTGGTACAGAAGCCGTGGCGACGGGACGTGACGTCTCCGTTCCCTCCTTCAGGGAACGAGGGTTACATACGCAACCGAGACGTTCCCTTTCAGTTGGTCACTCCGTGTCACGTCGGATGGTGACCGACGAATTGGGATCCCTACCAAAGGGCCATGGATACTGCCCCTTCCAGTGTCCTGTGGAAGCCTACTATGCCCCTTCTTTTTGGCGCAGGACAGGGCTTACCCCAAGAAGACCAGTTACTGTTGCTATGGCACTACCCACTCAGTAAGACTGGATAACGCTGGGAAAATGTACCCATTCCACTTGGAACAGGAACGCTGTGGAAGCGCCATCCTTCCCGAAGGAGGTTCAGAAGCACTTACACATATGAACAACTATTTAGGTGCATATGGAAAATTAGAGGTGATTGTAACCCTCTAAGAAAGGGGATTGCAGATGGCAGAAGTTGCCAGGGAAACATGGACTCTGGGGTTATACCGTGGAATTACACATATGGGATCCATTTAGGTCTCTACATATGGAACCCAGCCCTCTACCGGTTCTCACGGATTCATCGAGTGAGGGCCTGGCGCCGGACGCTCCGCCACATCTGGCTGCCGAGGGGACGGAGGAGCTCAACAGGGTCTACAGTACCGTCTCTCTGGAGTGGTTTTAGCAAGCCGACCCGAAACCGGAGCCTCTCAGTGCTTCTACTCATTTCAGGTGAGAACACAGGAGGAAACCAGCTCCACACGAAGGCTATAGAATCTAGCAAACATGTTAGGGGTCGCCCAGCCCACAGCTCACAATATCTGCCAGCGAGGCTCCTCAAGCCAATGCCCAGGAGGATGCAACACTTGTCAGGCGGGACAAGAAAAGCTAGGGCTGGGTCTGCCTCCTCCGGGGGCCGTGCTTGCAGGCTCACCACCTGGTCCCTGAAGGGAGAAGTGGGAACCTTGGGCACATAGCTGGGCCGGGGCCTCAGGATTACCTGGGAGTCAGCCGGTCCAAACTGTAGGCACGAATTGTCGACCGAAAATGCGTGCAGGTCCCCTACCCTCTTGATGGAGGCCAATGCAAGCAGGAGCAGAGTCTCCATTGAAAGAAACTTCAGCTCGACTCTCTGAAAATGCTTGAATGGGCCCTGCTGTAGTGCTCTGAGCAGTAGAGACAGTTCCCAAGAGGGTATAGAGGGGGGCCGTGGAGGATTTAACCTTCTCGCCCTCCTAAGGAACCTGATGACCAAGTCATGCTTCCCCACCGACTTCCCTTCCACTGGGTCGTGGTTCGCAGCAATCACAGCCACATAGACTTTAAGGGTGGAGGGAAACAGACTTCACTCCAAACCTTGCTGCAAGAAGGACAGCACGACTCTGATCGGGCACTTGCGGGGGTCTTCTAGGTGAGTAGCGCACCAATCGACGAACAGGTTCCACTTCAAGGCGTAAGCGTGACGGTGCTCTCGCCGAAGTGATGGTGTCAACTACCTCTTGGGGTAGGTCACGTAGAAACTCCGCGTCAGGTCCAGGGACTAGACATGAATTTTCCAGAGGTCTGGACATGGGTGCCATAAGGTGCCCCGTCTCTGAGTCAGCAGATCCTTCCTCAGAGGAATCTGCCAAGGAGGGGCTGTCACGAGGAGCATCAGTTCTGGGAACCAAGTCCAAGTGGGCCAGTATGGCTCCACGAGCAGGACCTGCTCCTCGTCCTCCCTGATCTTGCACAATGTCTGTGCGAGAAGGCTCACTGGGGGAAACGCATACTTGCAAAGGCCCCGCGGCCAGCTGTGTGCCAGTGCATCCGTGCTGAGTGTTCCCTCAGTCAGTGAGTAAAACAACTGGCAATGAGAAGTCTCTAGAGACGAAAACAGGTCTACCTGAGCGAGCTCGAAACGTCTCCAAATCAGCTGGACCGTCTTGGGATGGAGTCTCCACTCTCCGGGGAGCGCAGCTCGTGACAGCTTGTTGGCTACCTGGTTGTGCAAGCCCGGAATATGAATGGCATGAAGCGACCTCAGATGCTTCTGACTCCAGAGGAGCTGGCAGGCGACCACCTTGTCCATTGATGTACGCAACGGTCGCAGTGTTGTCCGTGCGGACCAGTATGTGTTTGCCTCATAAGTGCCTCTTGAGACGGTTCAAGGCCAGGCGTACTGCCAGCAACTCTAGGCAATTGATGTGCAAGTTCAGTTGGGGGGCCCGTCCAAACCCCCGACACTGCAAGCCCGTCGAACGTGGCCCCCCAGCCGGTGGTGGAGGCATCCGTGTAAACCACGGCATGCTCTCTGAGAGGGCCCATCGCGTTCCCTCGGCCGATCAACTGGTTGCGGAGCGCAAGAGGAGCGATGGTCCCTCGAGGGTTGGTTCCCTGGTGGGTTTGCCACCACTGTAACCCTCAGACCACCCATACTAACGCCTGAAGTAGTCCTCGCCTGTCTGGAGCCAGGAGGAGAGGTAAATCGAGGCAGGCAATGGAGCTCTGCCCCTTTTGAGGTAACGGAAACTGGTCCGCAGCTCCAAGATGATTATCTTCCCGCACTGAGAGGATAACTCATCCACAAACACCACCTCAGCATGCTTTCTGCCCAGGCACGTGAGGCAGCGATCGTGACCATCACCCGGCGCCAGGTAATGACCGCATCCAGAAACGCACGGGTGACACGTTGTCTATAGCAAGACCCAATTCGTCTTTAAAAAGGCGTAACGTCGAGTTTGCCAGACGCAACGTCGTCTTTAAAAAGACGCACCCGTGAAAGCTCTTTTAGGGAAAAAGCTCTTTTAACCTGCTGAAGTAGGGATGGCTGACGCGAAGCTGACGTTTCGACACGGTGTCGAGATCCCGAAGTGCAGATGTTTCGAAACACTGCTCCGAAGCGTGATTCGAAACACCCATGTCACGTGACTAAAGCCGGGCTCACACTGTGCGATTTTTTTAAAAGTCCTTTAGGATTGTACTTGTCAGACTGTACGAACATGATGATCATGTCACACTATGGGATCTCAGTTGTCATTAATGTCAGACTGTACAACAGTCGACATTAGTTAAAAACGGGTGCGCGCAAGAAAACTTGTCCGGAGTTTTACATTATCAACCCATACACGTCCAGTGACTGTGAACTGCATTTCACGCGGGACCGAAATGTTGGCTATCATGAAAAGTATATGAACGGCGGCAATACCGGCGTATTTAAGAAGAATAGTGTATGCAGCTCTACACACCCACATGAAAACAGCAGCGCAACCAGTGTTTATATAGAAAAGGCAACATATCAGATGAATTCCGTGAGCGGAGGACAGGAGCGCTGGAGTTTATGGCTGATAGAATAATTCTCTACCATTAATACTGTGCATTGCTTGTATTGAAAAATGAACACAGTTTGACATTTGTCGTAGGGGTAGTCACACTGCAGGACTGTGCGCCAAATCTTCTGACACTGCCAGAATTTCGTCGGAGGTGAAATTTGATCACAACAGCCATTAATTGGCTGTCGGTGAACATGTCAAACCAGCAACCAAAGACTACAGATAGGATTATAGGAATCTTTTAGGATTTTCAAAATTTGTCCCAGATGACCAAATCGTGGCCAAAATCGCACAGTGTGAGCCGGGCTTAAGCGAGATCCCAATTTGTCGGTCACCATCCGTCGTGACTCGGAGTGACCGACTGAAAGGGAAATGAAAATTCACTATAAACAGAGTATTTTTATTGTTCACCATAGCTGTAATTTTGTAGAAAAACTGTAATTTTGTTAAATTATGATATATATATATATATATATATATATATATATATATACACACACACACACACACACACACTCACTGGCCACTTTATTGGGTACACCTTGCTAGTACCGGGTTGGACACCCTTTTGCCTTCATAACTGCCTTAATTCTTCATGGCATAGATTCAACAAGGTGTTGGAAACATTCCTCAGAGATTTTGGTCCATATTGACATGATAGCATCACGCAGTTGCTGCAGATTTGTCAGCTGCACATCCATGATGCGAATCTCCCGTTCCACCACATCCTAAAGGTGCTCTATTGGATTGAGATCTGGTGACTGTGGAGGCCATTTGAGTAAAGTGAACTCATTGTCATGTTCAAGAAACCAGTCTGAGATGATTTGAGCTTTGTGACATGGTGCATTATCCTGCTGGAAGTAGCCATCAGAAGATGGGTACACTGTAGTCATAAAGGGATGGACATGGTCAGCAACAATACTCAGGTAGGCTGTGGCGTTTAAACGATACTCAGTTGGTACTAAGGGGCCCAAAGTGTGCCAAGAAAATATTCCCCACACCATTAAACAACCGCCACCAGCCTGAACCGTTGAGACAAGGCAGGATGGATCCATGCTTTCATGCTCTTTACGCCAAATTCTGACTCTACCATCTGAATGTCGCAGCAGAAATCGAGACTCATCAGACCAGGCAACGTTCTTTCAATCTTCTATTGTCCAATTTTGGAGAGCCTGTGTGAATTGTAGCCTCCGTTTCCTGTTCTTAGCTGACAGGAGCGGCACTCGGTGTGGTCTTCTGCTGCTGTAGCCCATCTGCTTCGACGTATTGTGCGTTCAGAGATGGTATTCTGCATACCTTGGTTGTAACGAGTGGTTATTTGAGTTACTATTGCCTTTCTATCATCTCTAACCAGTCTGCCTATTCTCCTCTGACCTCTGACATCAACAAGGCATTTTCGTCCACACAACTGCCGCTCACTGGATATTTTCTCTTTTTTGAACCATTCTCTGTAAACCCTAGAGATGGTTGTGCGTGAAAATCCCAGTAGATCAGCAGTTTTTGAAATACTCAGACCAGCCCATCTGGCACCAACAACCATTCCATGTTCAAAGTCACTTAAATCCCCTTTCTTCCCCATTCTGATGCTCGGTTTGAACTTCAGCAAGTCGTCTTCACCACATCCAGATGCCTAAATGCATTGAGTTGCTTCCATGTGATTGGCTGATTAGCAATTTGTGTTACCAAGCAATTGAACAGGTGTACCTAATAAAGTGGCCAGTGAGTGTGTGTGTGTGTATATATATATATATATATATATATATATATATATATATATTTATATTGTGTATTTAGGAAACATAAGCCACACAAAAGAGTTCTCAGATTTATCCTTAAAATGTCATTTTTTGAAAAAAGCAGAAAAATACTCGTTTGTGTAAATGTCAAAATTAAAATGTCATTTCCATCACCATCACTATTTCCACCACAAAATGCAAAATGTTATTAAATGCAATACATCATTTGAGATGTGACATTGTGCTTTGAATGTTCACGACTTTCAAAGAAAAAAAAACAAACAAACTAGTGCACAAATGAATTTACCTGTGCAATATGTCTACAGGGCCAAAAGTGCTCATAGTTGCAGAAACACTCATACATCAGTGGGAAGATGGGAAGTGTCACCTGTACTCCAGGGAGAAACGCGTCAACTCGGTACCGTTGTGAAGCCATTTAAACTCCAGAGGCCAGCTGCCCTCAGCCATGCAGGTGAGAACCAACCGGTTCCCTTCCAGGTGGATTTGGGTTGCCACCGGCTCCATCTTGAAGTAGGGTGGGACATCGTCTGGAGGGAGAGAGAGGGAGAGAGAAAAAAAGAGGCTTAGCATGTTTCACTCAATAGGACATGTTCCTGGATCAACATACTTGTTAGTCCAGAGACAACATTTCTGTCAACCAATCCGATATAAGAGTGAGATTTAGAGTCAAGCTTAGGGCTGAGGTTACATTTACATGTATTCATTTTAGCAAGCGCTTTTATCCAAAGCGACTTACGAACCAGAATAATACAAGCAGATTAATCCAAGTGAGAAAACAATACATGTAGTCAGCAGTCAGCTTCACTAGAATAGTGTAGCACTTGAGCAGAAGTGGAAGTAAAATATAGTGGAGAACAATGCTAGTTACTGTAGAGCTGGCATTTGATGGTCTTCTGTAAATGTCCTCTGTACATGAAAATGAGCAGATATTCCCTCCTTTTTCCCCAGGAGAAAAGCATAATAAAAGACTATTTACTTTATACCATTGGTTCTCAACCAGAAGGCCACTTGAAGGCCTAAGCCAACTTCCAAGTGGGCCCCAAAATAAGTCTTAAAATTAAATTTAGTTACATTAACATAATTAAAATTAAAATGCTTATAAAATACAAATCAGTATGTACATTAAACATTAAACTGACATTTGCCATACAGTCGACTTATTTATTTATTTATTTTATTAAAATTAATTTAATTTAATTTATTTCATGAAAGTACCAGTGTTACATATACCTCTTAAACAGGATGGCCTTCAAATATTGTCTTGATTGTGACATTTTAATATTGCTTGAAAAATAATAACTGCACTAATATTGTAACCAGCAAAATGTGTATATAAATTATTTGTTAGTACTAAATGTTGTTTAGCTATTATTATTCACAGTTTATTATTTTTTTAACATTTTTTTCTGTTATTTTTTTAACATTTTCAACATTTATTATTTTATTTAACATTTTTGAACATTTTTAGTTTTATTTATTCTTTTTGAACCATTAAGCAACAGATCTTGGGTAAAGACATTTCAATTCATGTGGTGACGTCCAAATGAGTGACTTGTTTACTTTGTAATTAGTTCATCCATTGCCACCTTTTATACCTATTCAGGCTTATTTACAGACCGGTTGTGAAAAAGACAGGTGGGCATTATCACATTGGCAGAGTAATCAGCCAATCATAATGCCACCTCTTCTCTCATAAGTCTTTTCGTCTACGTCTCACCATTGCTCAGTTTGACTTACATTTGCTTTGTATGATTTTTGATACTTTTTGTATGCCTCCCTTGGCTCCTAAGATTAATCACTAGTTAGTCCGTTAAAGTTGTGTCTTCAACCACATTTTAAAGATTCCAGTGGATTCTGTTGTTTGGGTGACGGTCGGAAATACCACAGAGTGTGAAGGTTTTAGACAGTGACCTCACCGTGACGGCACCACTGGCATCACTCGGCCGATGACCACAGTGGATAAGAGGAAATAGATCTAAGGAAGGTTACAGTTACTGTTGGAGCTGTGACGGTTTCCTTCTTTAAAGTTTTATTTTTGGCATTTTGATATATATAGATAGTGGCAACATGTCAGAGCTTGTACACTAACCATCAGGCCCCATATTCAACAGGCTGATTGTCTGAAAGAGATGTTGTTTACTACCAACAAAGAAAGATGAAACATGTCTCACTGCTGAATCACATCATGCTGAGAGTGAGAGAGACAGAAACAAAGGCAAAAGAAGCCATTAAGAACGGAAAGCTAAACATGATTTGACAAACTGAATTTGGTCTCTTAAAATATAAAAGACAATTTAAAAAACGATTTGTCTGTTGTGATGCTGAGACGCTCTGGAGACGTCTGATGTCTTGATAGAGGGAGGGTGAGGTGAGAATTTCAGGGGCCTGACGGGCTAAGTGAGGGAAGGTTTTGAAGATAACTTTAAGATGCAGTCGCTCCGCCTGCAAACCTGACAGAATGAGCTATAGTGTGCCGGGGAATCCATTCATCTTCAGTCTTTCTAAAACAGCCGGATTATACAGACTCTCAGACAAACACAAAGCCCTGCATGCGGGTGCCTTCAGCCAGGAGACAAAGTGCTTTAATTTCCCTCACGAGGAGCAGATGATGGGACCTATCGATCGCAACCGAGTCGTTCTCTGTAGGTGACATGGATCTGATTGTCATTGTGTTTGTGGAAAGCCAATTAAAGCTTGTATTAATTGAGGCAATAAGCTAGCAAACCCTGGAGCTCTGTTGCAGGGCTGTTAAACATTGTGCTAATTTCTCTGTGCTGCGAGGTGCACCGAGAGGCATCTTACGGAGTCTCTCCTCTAGGGGGCAGCACCAAACAAATACAGATCTCATTTTGGACTGAGGTCTCACACAAACAAAAAAAATGCAAAAAAGTATATGAAACATATTAACAACTTTCAGAGTGTGGCAACTTAAAATGCTGTCTGGAGCCTGTAGACAAGGAGGGCCAAAACATATTCATTCCCATATTCCCATTTTTTTTTTCTTGCTATGGTCATGCACATATGTATAAGTACTTATAAAAACAATCATTTACCCACATGCTCACTTGCATGAAGAATGGGCAATTCTTTTTGTCTAAAGGACTGAAACTGTTATCAGCCTAATCAAGCCTAGTGCAACCCTCCAAATCATTGCCATTGAGTAACAGGCTCTTAAAAACAATTCCTCTGTGAGCAGACATAGACTGCCAGGCATTTCAAATCCATCCCTCACCCAGTCCTCACTATCCCCCACCCTGAGTGCACAGCGCTCGCCAACCATGCCACCACAGTCATTTTATCCTCCAGTAAATGCACTGCCATTCAGCACAGCCAGTGGAGAGGCAGATCCACTTAGCAATGCGGCACTATAAACATACCACCATTAGAGACCTCAGGTGCAAAATCAGGCTCCACATCGATTGGCTGAAAGCAGTATCCCCCCCTACGTCGATATGATGGACGGTTGTGCATATGTGTGTGAATGTGTGTGTGTGGTTTGGCTATTCGATTGTTTGTGCCATCTTGTGAAGTCTCATCTAGACTGCCCGCAGGAAAGAAAAATCATGAGTGATACTTTCTTTGATATCTCGATCGTTTCTTCTAGACAAAAATCAAATTAAATGAAGAGAAAATTGAGACCTTTATTTAAGATTTATTCCTGAGAAAAAATACCCCTCAAGAATGTCTGTGCCCATAGTTGCCAAGGTACCAAAATCTGCAATTAAAATGTAAAGATTTCAATATAAACTCAATATAATATAGACAATTTAAATACTTCTCATCAAACTCTTCATTTAATCGACTAAATTATCGCAATCATCTGTCTTTATAGATACTGTATACTATACTCCATACCACAAGAATAGGACTGTTTTATAAAGAAGGTGTGTGTGGGAGTGGGTGCGTATACTTATATACATAAATAGTCCTTGCTGAAAGGCAGGTAAATGGACGCTAACAATAATGGATTACAACTCATTGCTTGTTCTGTCAAAGCATTCGGCTGCCATTTTGTTTTCTTAGGTGGCTGAAACTTTAAACGATTATTTCCTAAACAGCCTGGGGCAAGGACTACATTATTGGTGGCTAATAGTGGCTAATACCCCTGCTCTAAAGTCTTACTGTAGGTTACCAATTGCCTCATGTGTGTGTGTGTGTGTGTGTTTTTTTTTTTTTTTTTCTGAGGAATTTTAGGAGAAACACTAAGAGGTATTTTAAACAAAATTGAGAACTCCATAATGTCCCCTATGAAAGACAAACCTCTCCACAATTTTCCTCTGAGTGAGGCAGAACCAAGACCTTAGATTTGAAACAGTTTCTGAAGAAAGTTATGCTGTTTGTCTAAACCGTTAATGTTTGTGGTCGAGAGTTCTCAAAAGGGTTGGAGCAGCTGTGTTGTTTTAGACTAAAAAAAAAAGAACAGGGTCTTTGTGGCCGAGTACACAATGCAGTGAAAATTTCACTCCCATGGGTTCCTATTATGTCAGACGAAAGGTTATGTTAGCATGAAATGGAGGCAGAGCACAGACTAGTTTGCAGAGGTCTGACATTGTCCTCACACAGGAAGCTTCTTGGTGCTGAGAGCGATCTCCATATTGTAATGAGAATGTCAGTCAGTGCCTGTGGCCTCTTCACTGTTTGAGCACCAGGCTTTGATCTGCTGGGGCTCAGGCAGGGTTAAGCAGCTCTGTTTCTCACTCTCTAAAATCCTGCTCTGAGTGGGCGGGCTAGGTCTGCAGGAGAGCGTTCCCATAGAGAGAAAGAAACCCCAGGTCAGGATGATGCTAAACTCAGCCTTAATGAGCCATAACGCAGGTGCCATTTCTCATCAGAATCCATGTGGTTCGGAAGTGGAAGAAAAAGATTATACTAAAGGAAGGTGACTTTTTTGTGTTGATCTTCAACACAAAAAAGGCACTAGGTGAATGAAGTGTGATATATTGAGGTTCCTTCCACACTCTGTATGTTTGTGTATGGGGGTGTTGGGTGGCGTGGATTGTTGGTCCAGATGAAGAACCTAGGGGAGGTTCCTCTGCGGTGGAGGAGCCCTGTGGCAGGCAAGCTGAGCAGGCCGGAGTCAGGGGCGGTTAATGTTCTCTTCATGCTTGGTCGGGCCGAGACCATCATTCTGCTGTGCCCTTATCCACCTTGCCACCACTGGCCACCTTAGAAACGACAAAGAAGCACTTCCACTAACCTGACAGCCAACCACGAATGGCAACGCTCCACTCAGGCTGCACAAACAGAATTTTAATAGCTCTGAGACAAAGGCCACAGGCACCAGCCGGGATCCAAAAAGCATGCCCCTCAGAGCTTTCACTGCAACATGCTGGCACGCAATCATACTCTTGGGGCTCGGACTGAACACTTGTTCTGCCATTCCCTCCCTTATTCCAACACGATAGAGGCCATGTCCCCTTCCGCGTAATCCTCTGGCACCTGTGCATAAGCACACATAAGCCAATCCTGCTTTTCTCATCACATCAACGCAAGTTCTAGGCAACTTTTGGCTTAAAGGTGTTTTTAAGAGGTGCCCTTTCCTGAATCATTGTAGAACCTTGGGGTAATGGTCACCTCTGATTTGTCTTGCCAAAAAGAGCACAGCACTTCTTGTAGTGCCTGTAGTGGCCATGCCCCTAGCCTTCAGGTGCAATACTGGAGAAGTCAGTGTATGTGTTTGTCTGTCTGTTGGACCAGGTGAGTGTAGGAGACTGGCACAGGAACAATCCTGCTCTGCGCTCCTGGTCCTTGCTGAAGGTCAGCCTGATTTGTCACTCTTTCAGTGGCGGTTGTCACAGTGACAACCGGCACCCTGCCGATTTACACTTCATCAACTCTCCAAGCGTGCAAAGTGCCCTCCACCCTGGCAGCAAGGTGAAGAGCCCCATTACCCTTCAGGCCAAACAAGCATGTTGCCGCATTAAGACAAACACAGATGCAACAGCAGCGTGGCCGCGGCACTATCGTCACCGTCACATTCAGCATTCTGATCCACGTTACTGCGTACAGTATCTGTTGGTGTATTTATGGCTGGTAAAATTACATTTTTGAGGCACAAGGTTGGGCACTTCAGCAGCGCCAAAGGTTCTTTTGTTTAGGCAGATTGTGATAGCACCAAGAAAGAGAGAAAAGGCTTTTATTTTTCTGTTGTTGTCTTTCTTTGAAAAGCACCACAGGTCTGTTGAATGAGGCGTAGAATAATAAAGGAACTCGGAATTACTTTGTTTGACTTCTGTTGCAATTCAATCGGTGGGGTAATTTGCAGTCTCTCATAGCTCTGAATTTCATTAGCTCCTCAGGTTTTCTCAGTACATCTGTCTATGACTGCAGTATGAGTAGGTTGCCGCGGGTTAATGGATGTGTAATTGATGCGATTAATTGAGGTGTAATGTAGCACGGCATTGCGATTTTGATCCAGGGGGCTACGGGCAGCCAGTGACGTAACTCAAACACAATTAGAGGCGGCATTGAGCTATCAAATAGAGATTTAATTAGGAGTGAAGACAGAATGGGGGGCAGTCAATGGTCGGCAGATTGAATTATCCGAGCACAGCCTCCTGAAGGCGGCATCGACACAATGCCAGCACACATTCTTCCCCCGCCCTCTCTTTCTTTCAACAGCTATCTATTTTCTTACCTTTTGTCACTTCTTCTTTCTCTGCCACTTCGTCACAGTCTCTGGCGCTGTGCATATGCTGTCTCCTTGCATTTCCCTCTATAACTACTCTTTCTACTCACCTCTGTTTGCATCTTTCCCCAGATCTCTCTACTCTCCCTCCCTCCTGTTTCATCTGCCTTTCTCCTACTCTGGTTCTCAATCTCGCTCTGACTGAACACCAGGGGATGCATGCGCCCTGGGACGTGTCTCTGATATCCATGAGATTAATTAGGCACCAGAGCACTTGGCACAACACGGAGAAGCAACTGTGCACGCCAACCATCAATTAATGAGATGTCGTGCACCCTCATACTTCATCCACATCTATTTTTCACCCCTGTGTCAATGCCTCTGAGAATCCCAATCAGTTGCCCCGACTGCATGTTTCTCTCTTCATCCAGTGGACTCTGTGAAGTCAGATACTGTTTTGATGGACTTGAGTAGTGAGGTTTGGAGTGAAGCAGAGGGAGCACTGAAGTTTTAATGGCGTGTGCGCTGTAATTATGTGCCTACTTATAGAGAACTACATCTTAGAGCTTGTCTTCCCATCTAATTTAATGCAAGTAGGTAGGTGGCAAACAAAACCTGTAAATGAGAGCGCAAGATACAAATTCACTTGATCTTACTGCGAATATAACTTACATCATGTAAGCTGAAGGCATGCAAACACCTCACGAAGTGTAAAGAAAGATCGGAGGCAGGAAAGCACTCTAGCATGGCACGAAGAGGCAGCTACGAACTGTATTTAGAAAGTAGGGCAAAGAATAATGGAGGAAAATAACAAACAAAGGCATCGAAATGAGAATTCCACTGAGCCCCGGGTCATTAGAGTTAATTCTGCGCATTCTGCCATCTGCTGCGATTGTTTACACTTGCCTGGATAATTAGATCCTAATTAGTTGATAGGGTGGTGGGAAAGCATTCCATCCACACATTATTATTTCACTGGCTCCATTATGGTAGAGCACCTGGACGTATGACATGGCACTGTCCAAAACCTCGCTCACTTAATGCCAGGCTTGCAAAAGAACAAGTCAAAAAACAAACAAACAAACACAAAAATGACAAACATACAGTGTAATTACGGGCTGATACGCCCTTTTAGGCTCCCCTACAGGAAATCACACATTGCATTCTTCGTGACTAAATGGCATCCGAGGCAATCATTTCAAATGGAAAGGACGGCCTAGGCCCCATCTGTTCGAGCAGTCATTTCACTGGGCCTTAGAGATACTGACACTCCAACAGCACAGAACAAGCTGTCGGATTCCTCCTGCTTTCTTCCAACCCCTCCCCTACACCTGAAACCCCTGTGTTGGAGAGATAGCGCACTTGTTAATAGTCAGGAGCTCTGCATTGTATCTAGAGGCTGGCATTGTAATATATGTGTGCGAAAAGGCCGCTGATTGTGATTCTTATCGATGCGCGTGTGCTGGCTAGAGCGCCGCGAGGTGACTGAGTGAATGGCAGGGCTGGATGTAAATGCTAATAGCTGCACGGCTTTGACAGAGAGAAGAATTACCATCCGCCTTCATTACATTTACAGCGGTCCACGTGCCAAAGCAGACAGGGCTCGGCTTGGACACTGGTTTATTTATTTGTTATGAGGGTGCACAACACGGTTCGCATTAGGAACATCAGTCACTTGCGTTTCATATGGGAGGGACAGCGAAGGATGCAGCTCTGCACTTTCAAGGATACGTCAGCCATATTTTACATCAGAGTAACTTGAAACAGAGAAGCATCAACACTCTGGGTTTTCAGAAAAAAGAGACAGAATGTGTCCTCACAGAGGACAAAACAATATTGAGGCTAAAAACTGCACAATGGCCATACATCTGGGAACACAAGCTGGTAACAAAAGTAGAAAAAATAAACTACTTTGTGACTGGAACAAGCAAGACACAAGGGGAGTTGAAACGAGGTGACCAAACAAGAACTTTTATGTTTGAGAACATACACAACAATTTGAGCCGACAAACAGCCGTTTCTCATCTCAGCCTGCTGATAGTCTACAGTGTGTAATGGCACTCCATTACACACATGCACACACTTCCTACAGACCTTTTTGACCACCATTTTCCCCCATCATTCTTCTTAATAGGGTTGCTGGTGTTCTCAGAGATGGTGTAATTATATCTCCCCTGTGACACCCAATGACCCCACTTCCAGCTGCAGTCCCCATTCACTGAGAGTAAGCACTCCACATCCCTAAACACCTCATCGCTGACCCCTGACCTCCGTCATTCCGAGAGATCTATTCCAGCCGGAACCCTGTAGCTGTGTTTAGACTACCACAGCCAGCTCCGTCTAGAAGCGGTGGGCATTTGGGCACTGATGTACGCGCCAACCATGCAGGACGGTAGAGCAGAGCGCAGATACGGATCCGAACACTCAGACATTATGCTAATGACATTTTTCTCACACATCTTACATGTCTCCTCACTGAATCTCATCTCGCTGCTCAATTACCCATATATTGTGCATCAGTAGCTGATAGGCACTGCACAGAAACAAAAGGAGAGAGGAGTTCTTTTCAGAACACTAATTATTGTGTTTGCCGGGACACAATAGTGGCCGGCGATGGTCTTGCATGTGAGGGTGGGTGCAATTAACCTCTGTAGTCAGGATAAAGCAGCAGCATCTGGAATCAGCTCCGTGCTTGTGGTTAACATGGCACCCGTATAGATAAACTTCCTGGAATTCTGGAGTTTGAGTAAGCCTGACCACACCTTTAAAAATAGACTAAATAAACATCTGGTTATACAAACACGGGAGAGGGCAAGAACTGTGGTGCAGGCTGCTTGGGATCAGCATTTTGCTGTAAGAAGTGCAGACGAATGTGGTTTAAATTCATGTGCCCTGGTCACAGAGATAGATTTCCACAGCACAGGTTAGGGTCTGGCCAAGTGAAATATGTGGTGATGGGCACATTAACAGATTTATTTAAATGAGTGAGTATTTTCGTTGTCTGCCACGCATAAGGGTGAAGAATTTGTGGACAGCTGCTGGGCTTAATGACTAGTTTCAGACATCAAATGAATGTATGTCACATTAATGCCATACAGGAGGAACGAGAAACCCACACAGTTTTCCTGATTGAGTTCACACCAGCATCAGGCCAACATGGAATCTGCTGACTTTTATGTGTGGAATTATTCTTTGGAAAGGATTTGAAAAAAATTAAACGTGTAACCTGAGAGAACTAAAATTCTTTAGGTACCTTAGAGATCATTCACCTTTTTTTTTTTTTTTCCATACAATGGAATTCAATGATCACCATCATTGTTCAAATATTGTTCTGTGTTCTGAACAACAAAACTTTTACGACTTTGCATTTAAAGGTTTGGGTGAACTACAGTATTCCTTTAAATCAGCTTACTGGTACCAGATTTTACATTCAGGCACTGAATGCTTTATTCTAGTGGTTTAAAGCAGACCATGTCAATAAATCAAACACTCAAATTTATTAAAATACCCATTAATTGAATAGGCTTAACAATATGTAAAACTATGTAAACACATAAACAAAAGAATGTAAAGCAGTGTGATTTACCATCATAGAACAAACAAATGGAATAAACTCTAGTTTAAATATTGTCTTTGCATTAATCAGTTTATCACGGAGAGGTGAATTTGATGTAGTCAAAACTGAAATGGGACTGCCCTTTTAAGCTATTAATAAGCATATTTATTTTGCTAGATACATGATAAGATTTTATTATTAGCATTTAGCATTGTTTTTCATCTAACAGACCAGTGAACCAAACAAATGAGAACCACTGGCTTAAAGCAGAATCAAATTAACCAAACTAAACACATAAATACAGAAAGGGCTGGGAAACTTTGTGAATGACGGGCAGAACTTCTGTTTGAGGTGAACAACATAGAATTTTTCTGTAGGGCAACAGTTGGCTCTACTGACATATCTTCTCGTCTTTCAGACTAAACTCTAAAACATTCGTAGTGATGTTTAATCACCAGTTTTGTGAAATGTCTGTCTCTTTTCCTGAAGCAAAGGTGAGAATTAAAAACCTTGCTGTAGGGGGTGAAAATACTTTCCACCCCACCCAGATGTCACACTGGCAACCTCCTACTAACAAATCCAATTTATATGCAAGAGTATTGGAAACTGCAGCCTGAGAGGTTCAATGCAGGGTTGAAGTTGTGAAAGTAAAATCAAGGTTAGCTCTATTTTTGACATCCTCTTATAAATATTCAGGAGCTCTTAAAAGACAGAGTGAGACAAAGAAAAAGAAAGAGAGAGCAAGCAATAGGGAGATAAATAGTAAGTGAGTGAGAGAGAGAGAGAGAATTATAGAGACAGCAATTTTACTTCTCACAAAACGTCAGCTTTATCCCTGAGGGATGGAAATAACAATATTAAAATTAACAACACAACCATTGCATTTTTCCCTTTCTACCCTTCATTACATCATTTAAACATTTTAGTGAGGACTCAGAAAGTTGAGTTAATGATAATAATCTCCCATGTTCAAATCCTCTCACCCAAATGACAGATCAAGGCCAGTGGGGCCCGTGCCTTGGGGCCTCTAATTATCAAGGGCCTCCAGCTGTAAGGAGGCCCTTGAACACCTGGAAATCTAGACTTAAAAGTGTGCCACTGACGACTGGCACAATGGAAATTAAATGAAGAAATTAAACTTACTGTATATAGTATACTGTTGTCTCATTAGCAATATATGTGCTCATTCTCGTAAAAGCAACTTCAAAACTTTGTTTCACTCAACTGCTATTTTATTTCTCACATTTGCAATGCTTTTTTTTCTTCTTCTTCTTTTTTTTCCATTTTTTGGACTTTAAAGAGGCAGGTGCCCTGGAGCCTTGCAGGACCATAATCTGGCCTTTGTGGGGGCCCCAGGCGAGATCATTAAAATGGGCCCCACCAATGCAAAATAGTCTTAAAATAAATCATCCCTAAGAACCACTGCAACATGACTAGTGGTTTCTTTGGTTTCCAGAAAGTGCTAAAAATAATCACCCTCTACACAACATGCATAAATATTGTTAAACAGATTCAATGCAATTTTACATTCAACGAGCAGAGCAGCGTGACAAAATAAAACTAGATTTCTTCAGTTCATTGATTAAAGTTTGACTGACAGTTTTGTCACAGTGTGCCTCTCACTTCCAAAGTACATTTGCTAGTTAGCATTTTCCTTCAGTTATCAACTCATTTATTATGAACCATCTCAGCAGGGCCCAAGGTGACTGTCTATATCACTGATAGGATGGACCGGTGTCACAGTAAAATCTCAATTTCTTAAAGGGTCAGTTCACCCAAAAATTTAAATTCTGTCATTAATTACTCACCTTCATGTCGTTCCAAACCCGTAAGTCCTTTGTTCATCTTCAGCAGAGGTGGGTAGTAACGAGTTACATTTACTTCGTTACATTTACTTGAGTAAATTTTTTGGGTAACTATATACTTTTAGAGTATATTTAAAAATGGGTACTTTTACTCTTACTCAAGTACATTTTTATTGAAAAAAACTGTATTTTTACTTCGTTACTGTGGGTGACGCTCCTCTCGTTACTTTATCTTAATGCAATACAAGTTAAAAATGCTTCAATTTATTCCAAACGCGCCGTCTACTTTTGACGAGCGATGAGCGATGCCCATTCGCGAATGATTCATTCTTTTGAGTCAATTCTGTTCAAAGGCTTGATCAAACCAGTTGGCATTGGCAAACCAGTGAATTGATTTGTGAATCAGTTTGAATGATTTTTTCAGTTCCCTGATGCATGCGCTGAGTCGTCTGAGCGGTTCTCACTCAGAGTTGTAACAGAAAGTTTAAGAACATCAAGAGCGTTGAAGACGTGGCTTTGGCTCTACAGTCAATTGAAAGCAAATCTGCAAAGGCTATTGTTTGCTAGCTATGAAGATCTTCATTAGATGAACACTGCGTGTGCTGTCTACGGTTCTACAGGTATAGATAAGCTACATTTGATTACAATATACCACAATGGCATTACCAGTTTGTTGTACATGTACCTTATACATTAAATACAATGTATAATTTATACATTAAATAACTGTCACAAAGTATGAAAGGAACACCTGCCAAACCTGCGTTAGCTCTGCGCAGCGCGTGACCTGTTCCACGAGGAATGCCTTTGACTAAACACAATTAATATTGATATTTTCACAATATTTACTATTACAGAAATATACATTTGTTTACATTTTTCAGAACAGACGGAAGAAGATCCGTCAATGTGCATTTGTTTCGTTATGTTCAGATGTTCAGTAGCGGTCATGTGAGGAGTTTTCACTCTTCTCTGTGTCAGAGGTTATACATATATAATACATAATTAATATACTTTAAAGTAGAATTTAATTCAGTGATGCAAATCTGAATTTTTATCAGCTGTTACTCCAGTTTTCAGAGTCATATGATCCATCAGAAATCATTCTAATATATTGATTTATTAGTGTTGTTGAAAAAATCAGCATATGCTGGTTAGGTATGTTTTGAAGCTGGGATGCTGGTTTATGCTGGTCCTTTGCTGGTTTATGCTGGTCCTTAGCTGGTTTATGCTGGTCCTTAGCTGGTTTAAGCTGGTCCTTAGCTGGTCATGTGCTGGTCTTAAGCTGGTCAGACCAGCACATGACCAGCTTAAACCAGCATAAACCAGCAAAGGACCAGCTTAAACCAGCTCAAACCAGCATCCCATGCTTTAAAACATACCTAACCAGCATATCGTCGCTGTCGGGCGGAATCCTCACATCTCCAAAACCATAATTTTTCAGGAAATTAAAAAAACGGCAGATTTTTTGAGTTATTAAACATTGTATCGTTAAAGTTGGTATTATAACTTATATTGCCATCATATACTGTTGTGTACCAACATTAAGACAACATTTCCCCAAAATCATGTTTAATCGGAGATACGAGATTTATGACTCGGGAGCAGGGAGATACGAGATTACGCTGTCATTGATAAGAATGGTACGGACACAGACGTCTCTGCTGCCAGCAGTGTTCATCAAAGTCTGCGGTCGCGTTGAACCTTTTGACAAGAGACAAGGCTTTAAGAGCTGATCAAAGCTAATGATTGTGGTTACATACATCTTCCTAAACTCTATTTTAAACGTTAGAGCTATGAGTGATGCAATACCAAAATAAAACGATAAACTGACTAGGCTGTCTAATAGACGGAAATTAATCTGCACGCAAACAAAGTCGGCGGTCGCGTTGAGCCTTTTGACAAGAGAAAAGGTTTCAATAGTTAACCAAAGCTAACGACTGTGGTTACATACTTCTTCCTAAACTCATTTACCTCAGAGGACGTGTCGCTCGACGAGGATTCGTTGCGACTTTCAATCTTGAGGAGCAGGGACGAGCAGAGAGTTCCTCAGGGGCAGGGGCTCAAATGTAAAATAGGGGCAATGTAAAAAAAAATAATAATCATATACATATATATATATATATATATAGGTCAAAAGTTTGGATACATTACTATTTTATATTTTTGTAAGAAGTCATTTATGGTCATCAAGCCTGCATTTATTTGATCAAATTTTTAATATACTTTAAAATACATTTTATGCAATTCTGATTTATTATCAGTATTGGAAACCTGTGATACTTTTTTCAGGATTCTTTGATTAATGAAAAGTTAAAAAGCACAGCATTTATTTAAAATATATATTTTGTAACAATATACATTGAAAAGCTTGAGGTTTTGAATAAATGCTGTTCTTTTTATTTTTTTTATTTATCAATGAACCCCAAAAAAGGTTCCAAAAATAAATAAATAAATAAATAAATAAGCAGCACAATTGTTTCCAATATTGATAATAAATCAGCATATTATATCTGAAGGATCATGCACTGAAGACTGGAGTAATGATGCTGAAAATTCAGCTTTGATCACAGAAATAAATAATATTTTAAAGTATATTAAAATAGATAAACATTCTTTTAAAAAACGTTTAAAATATTGTTTGGTTTATTTTCTTTCCTTCCCGTCGATCTATTCACTGAAAGAACCATATATGCTTGAGAGCCTATGGTTTCTGAACAGACTGTGGAATATCAGTCAGTCGAGCAAAACGCACGCAACCCATAGCAGCCTCAGATTGACCGATATCTAAAAATAAACAGGAATTTTCCGACTTTTGAGCGATTAGTTACCGTTTTGTGCACATTATCATGTTAATTATAATTATAATTCAAATTCATTTTGTTTTATTGACTACAATATCATTGCTATTTGTCTGAGAGGTTCACTTTTGAATAATTTTGATAAAGGGCAGGGGCTTGAGCCCCCAAAGCCCCCCCTTCTGCACGTGCCTGTTGAGGAGACATAAAGCCGCGAGACTCCCGCGGAGTGAAGAAGAGGCGGAGTTACGAGGATTCTCAGACAGTTGAAGTGTCCAATGGAGTTAAGAGATTTGCGCTCAAGCTATTTTCAACACTTTAGATTGCTTAATAATTTGTAAAAATAACAGACCCACGTGGGGACTGACCAATAGCATCAATTTGTGAAAAAATATGAAATTGACAAAATTGGGACATAGGAGGTTTCCGCCCGACAGCGACGATATGCTGGTTTTTTCAACAGGGAACAGTTTTGCTGCTTAATATTTTTTTGTAATCTGTGACATTTTGTTCAGGATTCTTTTATGACTAGAAAGCTAAAAAGAACAGCATTGATAATAAATCAACATATTGGAATGATTTCTGAAGGATTATGTGACACTGAAGACTGGAGTAAAGGCTGATAAAAATTCTGATTTGCATCACTGAAATAAATTACTTTAAAAAAACATTAAAAATCTTTTGAACGGCAGTGCGTGTGTGTGTATGTATATATAAATTTTATCTAAATATCTATATATCTAAATAAAAATATACTATATATATTCAATATATGATCCAAAGTAATTAGTAACTAACTACTTGAGTATTTTTTTTTATCCAATAATTTTTTGCTCTTACTCAAGTAACTATTCAGACTATTACTTTTACTTTTACTTGAGTAAATATTTCTACAAGTACTTTTACTTTTACTTGAGTACAGTTTTTGGGTACTCTACCCACCTCTGATCTTCAGAACACAAATACACAAAGATATTTTTGATGAAATCTGAGAGCTTTCTGACCCTACATAGACACCAACACAACTACCACGTTCAAGGCCCAGAAAGGTAGTAAGGACATTGTTAAAATAGTCCATGTGACATCAGTGGTTCAGCCTTAATTTTATGAAGCTAAAACACTTTTTGTGAGCAAAGAAAACAAAAATATAACGACTTCATTCAACAATTCCTTCTCTTCTGTGTTAGTCTTCGATTTTACGGTTGAACCACTGATGTCGCATGGACTATTTTATCAATGTCCTTACTACCTTTCTGGGCCTTGAACGTGGTAGTTGTGTTGCTGTCTATACGGAGCCAGAGAGCTCTTGGATTTTATCAAAAATATCTTAATTTGTGTTCCGAAGATGAATAAAGATCTTATGGGTTTGGAACGACATGAAGGTGAGTAAATAATGACAGAATTTTATTTTTTTGGTGAACTATCCCTTTATTTCTTGAAAAAAAAAAAATGGAGATCATAATATGTTGTACTAGCTGATCAAAAGTACATTTCTTAATCAGATGCAGTAGGTGGCTAAGCTGATAGCTTGCTAACTTAAGGCTAAATGAAGACACAACGTAAGTTGCTTAATTAGAATATTGGTGATACAATGCAGAAATTATATTTTCTTGATTAAGTCCAAAAAATCCACTAAATGAATTTCTATCATTTGTTCTCCAGCACCAAACAGAATACCCATAAAAAAACCACTAGCCCCGCTCGTACCCGGTGGCCTTTACCAAGCTGACGCAGAAAAACATCACAAAGTGCAGTAGATTCCCACCATCAGAGTCGGTGGCTCTAATGTTCCTGGCACAAGCCGGGATGAGTGATTTGGCGGATTAATGCTGCTTGCCACACTGACAAGAGTTATGGCCCGCGATTTGCATCGTAAACGTCTGTTAGCTCTCCACATTTGGAACTGAATATTAGCAAATGACAAACCGACAGGAAGCCAGATGGGCGACGCTGGGCTGATATTGTCAAGGTTTTATTTTGCATATGCGAGACCCATTTTTTTACATCTACATCACTAAACTGCGGGTAAGTACACATCGAGAGTGTCTCTTTTACCCCGCCTCACCCCCCCTCAACATTGTAATCCCAGGGATAATCTCCGTCTACAATATCCGAGATAGAAATGAATTGGCGGAGAAAATCGCAAATGAACATATTTAAATGAAACCCATTAGGGAATATTGGCGTCACAGTGGTGAGTAGCGCATTGGTATTTTAAACCGGCATTAAACGCTTCAGAATTTTATTAGAATCACTTAAACACAGTCATGCATACTTCACCACACTGGATTATATTAATACATTCAGATTTATTTATGAGCATTTTCTCAGATACACTAAATTACATTTTGATTTCAGATAAGAGCTGCCACATGGCAGAAAGCATGCTTTATTGAGTTCAGATCAGAATCATCAGAACTCAAGACAAAACTGAAATTATTACTGCTATGACAGTCCATACATATATGGCTCAAAAAGAGCACCAGCCATTTTAAAAAGCCCATCGAAATACATTTTTCAAACTGCTCTTCGTAGGCTCTCAGAATCAATGGCCTATTATCTTTTCACCCCTGACATTGTATGCACACTACTTCGAATACTAACACCATTTTGCACTTCTCATAGGGCGAGTTCAACGTCAGGCATACATAATTCATCAGGCCTTCTCTGACGATCACTTTTGAATGCGGCTTTTCAAACTCAATAAATCCTTTTTGAATTGAAACGCCATAACTGAAACAGACAGGGTGAGAATGCCATAAACATATTTATTTGTTTTGTATTATTGCGCCGGGAAGAATGCATATGGTGGAAACAGGTGCCAGAGATGAATCAGACACAGAGATGGGTTAATACCGAATGACGCCCATGAGACTGTCTGCCTGCGTGCTCTTTTTGGAAGAGATATTTAGTTTTCTCTGGAGATGGCTGGTTCGTCCTCATCTTGTCCTCTGCGTCTCTCTCTCTCTCTGTTCACTAGTCAGATGATGCAAAGTATCTCTGTCTGTCAGTCCCCTGTCCTTTGTCCTCCTTTGTAGGCCTTTTCTCTGTCTCCTTATCAGCCTTCGCCCGTTGCGAGTAACTTCTGAAATGCACTAATCTAACATTTTCACTCCTTCTCGCAACTCCAACCACCCTCGCTTCCTCACCTCTGCAGCCCTCTCTCGCTCTCTGACAGAGCCGACGCGACGGGTGAGAGTTTGATCCCTCTATTTCGCCCCAGCGCTTGGGTCTGCTCCGCGACCGCCGGACGACAGCCCCTCAGCCACAGATTAAAAAGTCATGAGTGCTTTTAGGCGAGCAGCTCGGCCTGCCCGCTCACCCCACTGTGCATTGGCTCTCCGAAAATAGCCTTTGTGTTTCTGCGACAACGGAGTCGGTGAAGTAGGGAAGAGGGGGGTGCAGTGGCACATAGCTTCCCTCCATGCTTTTAACCACAGTTCTCAGCTTTGCTTTTAATTGAAATATCCGAACCTTGCCGGGCTCTAGCTCATGAGTGGCGTGCAAAAACATGAGAGGCAGGCGCCGGGCTCTTTAAAGATTCAGAACCACTCTTCGCCTACATTCACTCACACATGCACACCAGTTACCCTCCGAATGGGGCGGAACAAAGAGCTGCTGAGGTCAGGACCCCGGGACGTCGATGCAACCTGGGCACCGGCGGGGAATGCAACGAACCTCGCATTCTGAAGAGAATCCAGAAACTTCTACGAGACACGAGTCTGAATAGAGTCCATGCACCTGAGGCTAATTAGAGTGGAGACGCTGCTGTCGTGTGCATGGCATATTGTAATTACAGGTTGTGAATATGGTCGGCATCTGTCTTTTTACTGACCATGCAGCGGCTTCTGAGCAATAGCGATTAGTCGTACCAGGCAAGGTCCCCCCAAGGGTCGTAATGAACTAGTACAATGTGAACGCCTGACAAATGCTTCCAAGCTGTCAATCCCACTGAGAGATCAATTGGTATCTAAGATTTTGAGGGGGGTGGGGGTCTCTGAGATCATGTTTTTGGCAACATAATATCTGTGGTAGTGCTGAGCATAAATATGTAGTTATGTTGCAGAACATCAGTGAAAGTATAAGGAGGAGGTGAGGAGGACCACTTGTTGAAAAATGAATGGCAGAATTTGCTACGCTTATGCTGCACTCAAGTCCTCCTGAGAAGTTCCTAGTTAAAGAGTTTGAAAACTGTAATCACAGTGTGATGTGCATTCGGTCAGAAATAAAATGCACTTGCTGGGAAATTTCATATTATTTTCTTTTTTTCTTTTTTTGCACATGCTGACCAGTGGGTCAATGATGTTACAGAATACTTCGGCTCATCGTTTTGTTCTGAATATTTATTTATTCTAAAATATATTAAAAATGCAATTCACACATACAATAACTTGAATACAAATCTTCTATGATACAAATAAATTATTGTTTTTTATTTTTAAAACTCTTTTTGAGTTGGAGCCATAGCCTTGTGGGCAGCACTCAGGCATATGGTGCAACAGTGCTTCGGGCAAATTGATTCCAGGCTTGTGGTCCTTTATCATCCCATTATCCTTTATCCAAATATCTCCTCTAATAACCGAATGACTGAATTCAGAATAGCATGCCACCATAGTACTCTTTTCTGTTTCTGTACTGCATCTGAATACTATGCTAAAATGCAACAAACACCTGAGCCATAAATGTTATAATCACTCTACAAACATAAAAGAAAATATCCCAATGTCACCTACAAACAAACATCCTTGATAAAAATGCCAGCTTTGGCCAAAATCAATTTCCATGCTGGGTAGGGCTGGTGATCTAGGTTGGCCAGCGTAAAATTTGACATCAGCACAGCACCTACATTGTGAAAAAGAAATGCGTTTAATTGTTATTGAATGTGTCTAGTATTATGCTTCTGATCTTAAAAGTATAGGCCCTATTTTAAAAAATGTCCTTGCAGATAAAATATTAATGAAAAAAGTTGAGTTTTGGTTCCTTCGACACACTATTTTCCTGTTTAATACTGTAAAGCTGCTTTGACGCAATCTGTATTGTAAAAAGCGCTATATAAATAATCATGACTTGACTTGAAAAACACGTTCATGAATATGTTTCTTAATAATGTCAAAATCATTGACAAATCATTATGTTTTAATGACCTTTTTTTGGACTCTAAAGAAGTTCGCTCATTTTGATGTGTTGCCTAACATATGAAAGCACACATACAGTAAATGATTATAATTCAGTATTACATTAAATACATTTTCATTGTACTAAATATGAACAATATGATCAATCTGTAATTACAAACATATTTAAACCCACGACACATAAGTTTCAACAGAAATTACATTAAAGTATATTTTAGTTTACTATAAATGTTTGTCAGTACATTCGGCTGTACACCTTAACTGATGTAACTTAATAATAATACAACAACTGATTACACTTAAATGATAATAATAATAACAATAATAAGACTATTCCAGGTGAAATGCTTCTGAAAACATCCACTGGAGAACTTTCTAATGTTGAATAGTGGCATTTAAAGCAGTACATTCCAGCAAGCTATGCTTTATAGAGGAGTCATGTTGGTGGTATATCACTATTCAATAAAAAATGAGTAAGTCTGGAATGAACAATTCGACATCTTATGTAAACAATCTATTCATGTTCACACTCAAACAGAAAACTTAAAAAGCAATTATGATTGGATTGACTTCATATAGCTAATTCCTTTGACAATTGTGAAATTACAAAGATGTACTTAAGGCTTAATTAAGTGGGTGCATGTAATATAAATTTAAACTATAATGCATTTTCATTTAATTGCAAATAACATGCAGTTAAGTATAAAGTAATATATTCTTTTAAAGTATTTTTTCACAATGCCTAACACACATACGCACATCATCATCTTTTCACAAGCAGAGCTGGCCACAGTACTGGTCCACACACTGTAAACACAAAGCAAAGATTTCTTCTCATCCAGGTAGGGTAGAATCTCGCCTTTCCCCTTGATTTTTTCATTCCCACTTTGACAAGGCACAGAAGGACACAGACACACCTCTTCATTCAGAGCTTCTGTGGAGGACGGCCTGTCAGCTGAAAGATGACAGCTTTTCTTTGGGCCATCTCACCGGCGGAAGAGCTGATGAAAACTAGATCATTCCAAGTGAAAGAAAAGAGTGCCAAGCAGCTCCGGCACACCGAGCTCTATCTCACAGCCAAGTGAGGAGTCTGATCACGCAAGGCCGACTTCTGTGTGCACTGTATGCTTGGAACCCCTGTAAAGAACACAGTTGCTTTAGTCTGAAGCTGTTGAAGGTTTGTGAAGTGTTCTGCCTTCAGCAACCCCACCCACTCGGCTCCCATGGTTCCTGTTGTACACTACTACTTCACAAAGGTGTTTTTTTTTCGACATAAGATATTCAGATACGTCGTACGGCTCCTTAATCAGGCCTGGGAGACTATCTGACGCTCTTGCAGCCCCTTACAGGCTGTTGTGGTGTAGATCACATGCCACGAGTCATTTTCGTGAGCACCGTGAGGAACATAAACCTGACGCTCTGCTTCATCACTTTAAGTGCCTATCTCACAGCGTGTGACACGACAAAAGTAAATCAGATTGTGGCTAAACCTGTGGTTCCTTTCCCCGTCTACCGTAGCGCAGCCAGCTTTTCTGCACAGGATCAGTGCACATTGTAAAATAATATGCCGTGGGATATTCTCCGAGTCAAAGGGCAGGGATAACCTTTTTCATTTGCATTTAAAGGCGACTACATTATTGTGAATAATGATCGTTTGATCCTTTATTTTCTAAATGGATTTTTTTTTTTTCATCAAATAGATTTGGAAAAGGGCTCAGAGCTGTGATTATAGATCTTCGTAGAGCCCACACAGCCTCAAAGACCTGCATATCAAAAGAAGAGAACAAGGTGCCGAGATCTGACTGACAAGTTTGAGAATGAAAAGTGTATGAATTTTTTATGAATCAGCGGGATATTATCAAAGCGCCCGCTCTTACCCGTTCTCTCTGAGATGTTTTCTTTCCCAAATCTGTCTTAATTATTGAAAGGCCAGTCCCAATTTTTTTCTTTTTCTTTTTTTTTTTAAACACTGTTTTGCACCAACTTCCTTCAGACTCACTATTGTGAATATCAAGCTGAGATTATTGATCAGAGTTTCTTTATTCCTGCCTTTTCAAAATAACTGTCATAAACATGACACACGTTTAAAAGTGAAGCGTGTAGTTTCTGCACAAGTTGCACTGAACAGAGTCACGAAATAATGACTGTTTCAAAAGAGACAAATTTTCAAATCTCTTTCTGTCTTTCATTGCTAGGACAAACAGGTAGTTTCACCCCCGTCATTCACAAAGTTTTACATATCCTTGAACATTTGTGTTTGTTTATTATATATTATTTTCTGTTTTATCATCCTCTTTTGATTCAGGTTCATTAACAATTTCATTAATTATTCCTTTAGTACTTTTGAGGAAGAAATATTTAGAAAAAAGAAATGCAGTTCCACTGGCAAATTATGTGATAATTTCATTACAAAGTTATTTAATATTTTTATATACTATTCAAAGTTATTTAATATTTTTTTGTATTTTTCTTATATTTTATTTAATTGTATTTTTTTTATATAATATCATTATTTATATAAAATGTCATATATATATATATATATATATATATATATATATTTATAAATTTTATTTTAGTTTAAGTTTTAGTCATTTTATTAAGTGCTTTTGTCATTTTATCATTATATAATTGTATATATTTTAAATAAAATTAGGTTTTTTGTTTCTATTTCTATTTTAGTTGTTAAGTTTTAGACATGTTAGTACTTTAACCTAAACTTTAACCTAGTTTAGACTTTAGTTTAGTACTTTAGAGTTTTAGTACTTTAACCTAGCTTATCCTAAACTAAAACAACATTTCCTTTTGGATGAAGTTTTTTAACTTAATTTTTTTCATCTAGTATTTAAATTTTATTTTATTTTAACTTTATTTCAATTAAAGAAAACAATTTTAATAGTTTTCCTTATTTAACAATAACAGCACTGTTTTCATTAATAAATACAACACAACTATAAGTTGAAAAGTTGGTTCACAAAAAAAGAAAAAAAAAAGAAAAGAAAAAAGAACTGGTCATGCTATATGTTTTTGATTCACTGAAAAGAGGTAATTCATATGAGTCTTTCTTCCAGCAATCAGACTGCACTGGTTCTGCTGTATGTTCTTGATTCACTCTAGTATAACCAATTTGATAGACTCGTTTTTTCAAGAATCAAACTACACTGGCTGCACTGTATGTCTTTGATTCACTAAAAAGAAGTGATTTATAAGAGTCATTCATTTAGGAATCAAACTACAATAGTCGCACTGCATATTTTTGATTCACTATAGTACAACCAACTCAATGGACTCATTGGTTCATAAATGAAACTGCGCAGGTTGTGCTGTATGTTTTCGATTCACTGAAAAGAACTGACTCATAGCTGTTGTTGTATTTTTCAGATACATTTCACATATTTTTTCTCACGAACTGCAGATTCTGCTTCTGACTAATCTATGTCACACATAGAGTTGGCAATAACAGCATTGTTTAAGAGTCACCGTCGCTGGGCCACAAACAAACATGAGACGATGAGATGTTTTCCTGCAAGCTGCAGCAGGATATTAATCAGCCATGTTGAAGTAGCTGAGAAAACAGACTGATTCCACCAGCGAGCAAGCTCTCATCAGGGTGTAGTTGATGCTCTTCAGTGGATGTCCATGCTCAGAATATAGAACAATCCAGGAGTGTTTACACAGCACATGGGTCAGATCCTCCGGCTGTCTGTTGAAATCGGTAATTAATCCTGAAATGAGGTATAGAGGAAGTCAC
This sequence comes from Spinibarbus caldwelli, assembly GCA_039654775.1. Lineage (NCBI taxonomy): Eukaryota > Metazoa > Chordata > Actinopteri > Cypriniformes > Cyprinidae > Spinibarbus > Spinibarbus caldwelli. Next base: position 28,666,442 of record CM077218.1, read on the forward strand.
ACGGCTCACGAAAGCACCACAACATGCTTATCTGCATCTGGATGATGGACCGAAACCTCTTCACACGTGTTCACAAACACACAGATAAAGCTAACGCCACACTTCGACTCATTCCGCTCACGTCTGCTGGACGAGCTGTCTGATGGACCAGCATCTTCCTGCTTTCGTACACAGCAATCTCCTCTAATCCTCGGTGGATCAAAAGAGCCAGGCTAGACTGGGCTCCTCTCCATTAAGCCGTGGGGCGCACAGAACCATCCCTTTCGCTTTTAGCCCCGGCACATGTTCTGATCAATACCGAGCCAATCAATCTGAACCGCTCCACTGTGAGGATCTGTCCAGGAGGAGAGGATAGTAGAAAGATGGCTCAACGATTCTTATTGGCCTAGCGAGTATGTGTTATGTGGGCTGTTGAAGGTAGAGAGTTAGGGCGCTAACGGGAAGTACTGTCCAGAGACACTGCAGCAAATAAAATAAAAGTTCCAGAGATGTTTGATGTGTAAGGAGGAGGACTTTGGGACGGAGCGCAGGGATGATATGGGGGATCAGACTCAGATCAAAGAGATCCATAATACCTGCTGAAAGCTATCTGTTAGCATTCCCAACGGCAATTGCTCAGCTGCAGTACATTCCTATTGTAATGTAATGTGACATATTACATGCAATATAAATATAGTTTAAAAAAATAATGATACAAATAATAATCCATTATAAATTATAACTAGAAAATGATTTTGCCTCAGGCTGGAAAAGACTGGAAAAAATATATTTATTAGCATTCCCAATTGTGTAAAAGGCAGTTGCTTAGCTAGTGCAGCAAATTTCTATTATAATATACATAAATATAATATAAATAAAGTTGAAACTAGAAAATATGATTATTATTTTAATAATATACTACAGCAGAAAGAAATATACAACTCAATATGAGTCTGGACTGGAGAAACTATCCATTATAATGCCATTTACACCAATGGAAATTGCTCAGCTGGTGCAGTAAATTTGTGTTATGTAATAATGTATATAAATATGGAAAAATTCATGATTATTTATGTATATATTAAATGTATACTATAATATAAACTGTAAATAAACTGTAAAAATATTATAGTAGAAAAATAGAAGAAAAATAACAATAAAAATAATATAACAGAAAAAAATAAATTAATGAATTAAAAAATACATCTTTGTCTGGAAAAAAAAAGAAGAAGAAGAAGAAGAAGAAGAAGAAGAAAAAAGATTGATTAGCTCTCCCAGTTAAGTCCCAGTCTCATAAAGGAAACTGCTCGGCCAGAGCAGTAAATTTCTATTGTAATGTAATGTACATAAATATATTAGAATATCAATAAAGCAGAAAATAAACATTCCACCCCAGTATAAATATATGACTGCTGAATACTCTCTATTACGTTTCACAGTTATATCAATGGAAATTTAAAATAATTAGAATTATGTCTTAAAATTCATACACACCTATTTATATATTGCAAACATAATTTAACATGTTGTTGTTTAGCATATTTTTAGCATGTCCTAGTTGAAAGGCTTTGCTAGATAGATAGATAGATAGATAGATAGATAGATAGATAGATAGATAGATAGATAGATAGATAGATAGATGTATATTATAATAGATAAATAATATTGTGACTGACAAGTTATTTATAATATAAATAATATATTATAGTATAATATATTATTTCATTGATAGTCAATAATAAATATATACATTATATATTATATTTGCATATGCATATTTACACACACCTGTATATTGATTAGCCTTCTCATATGTATTCTGACAATATTTTTGAATGACTATTTTCAAACAAATTCCTTGAATAGAAAAAGTTGCTTTTTGCAGCGAGATACTACAGTTACAGCATCTACAGTCCCAACGGGGCCTGAGCAGATGATGCTAGCCAGCAAAACAGAAATCCTGACTGCTTGGATCAGACACACAGGACACCTCCGAGAGCTGATAACCACAGACGGCTGAAGTTTCTCCCGACACAGCAACAGATGCACACCAATTTCCTACTTTGCTCATCTGTGACAGCGTCTAAGAGTCCTGCTGAAAAGCTCATCATATTTAGCCTAAACTCCTCAAAGTCACTCCTCTTCCACTTGTCAGTCACAGGAAGCCCAGGAGAACAGAAAAATACTGCCATCCCTAAGAGTGTTAAAGTGTATGTGTAGGATTTAGAGAGCGCTCCAGACTTTGAGCTCATGACAGCGGAAGGGTGTCACTGAAGGATTACTGATGGGTGCCAGCTTGTGTCAAGCCCCGAAGTAATCAATCTCTCTCTCGGCCCGTCTCTCTCTCTCCCCCCTATTTCATTCTTTCACTGTCTGTATCCTCTTCTGTCCTTCTTTCGCTCCGTCCTTCCTGCAGCTGCATTGTGAGGGTGAGCTGTCCATCCCTTCCGTCTGAGAGCTCAGGCTGTCATCCAAGCGGAGGACCGAGAGACTGGAACTTCTGCGGATTTGTCCAGGGGAAATACAGCGTGGCACCCGACAGATCTAATGCTCGGCCTTTATCATCATGCTATCGCGGTCCAAGCAAGACGAGCGCACTGAGTCAAATAAATAAATCTCAGTGAATCAAAGCACATCAAAGGAGAGCCCGTTCAAAGGTCCATATGAAATTAATCTGACATAATCAGCTGACGGCAGACTCGGTGGAGCGAGCGTCTCTGACCTATATTGCAGTGCCAACGTTAAAGTCAACAAGAGAACTTCCCATCGGTCCGGCTCAGTGGATAAGCTTGGAACCAACAACGTCCTGCTGAGAGGACCAGTAAATGCTTTGTTTTGGATGTTGGTCACCACAGTCAATGACTTAACAGGCAGCGCTCTCGCATGAAAGCGCTATAATGTCATTTAATGGTCTATAACAAATTCAAATGAGCTTTAGAGATATCAGAGTGGATGTATAACGACAGTGATGCTTGTTTCTCAGTACAAATGGAATCGGCAGTTGAAAGAAATAAGTATAAATTAATTTACTGTTAGATCTGGCCGCATTTTTATTCTTATCAGCAGCCACTGAATCGCACACACAGGCTTGTGTAATACAGGCATTGCAGTAGCAGATTTTCCAGTATTATTTCAGGTTTAAGACACAGCTCTGTAATGCTATCAAAATGGAGCATAGCGTTAGTTCTGTGAAACAGAGACGCTGGAGTTGGATTAGAATCCATAAGCGGAAGTTTATTAGAGGTCAAGACTTTAACCAGAGGTCGGTAAAACAGGCAGAGGGTCAAACCAGGGAAGCAAGCAGATCGTTCTTCATACACAGGGGCAAACTCAGAGACAATAATGATAAGGCAGGCAAAGGGTCCAAACACAAACATCAGTCAGATCAGGCGTCAGAACAAAGGGACAGAGTACAAATACCGTGAGTCAGGATATCAGGCAGGATCATAGACAGGTAAGCAATCCGGATAGTTGAAGGAATAACGCTTGGTAAGGCAGAATGACTGGCAATACTTCGCGACTAGCATGTGTATGACTACATTCTGGCAGGCCATGTTAGTCAAACTCGCATCAGCTGACACTCAGCTGATCCACGTCTACCTATAGGATCACGACACCAATCATAATTCCCTTCATAAGATCCCTTCAGTCATTATTCAGCAGCTATAGCTTCGCTCAGGAACTAATCAACGGCGAATTCCATCTCCACAGGAAGCGTTCAATCAGGATTTTCGACAGGATTCCCAAAGAGTATCTCACCAGATTCAAGTTATGAACTAAAGCGAATTCGCCGAGTTGTTTGTCAAGCCGATAGACTGAAAGCGATCTGAGCAAGCACGGCTCCTCGCAACTGATATAGACACTTTGCAATTCACTTTCACTTTCACAATTCATCGCCGAAGTTGAGCTATTACGACTGCACCAACAGCTTTACATGATCTGCTTCTCTGCTGGAAGAAGCAAGATATTCAAGAAGGGTTAAAGCATCCATGTAACAACTGGCCATTTCATCCTTTATTCATATCTGAATGTCTTCACGAAGCTAAGCAATGTTTCTTTCATTTTATTGCCTAATGCTATGTTGGCGAACATGCTTCAGATATTGCTCATTGTTAAGCTAGTTGTTCAGTTATGTTTGCTAGGCATGCTATCGTATTGTCACTGGTAACATTACCAGTTAAATTTATCAGCGAACCTTGTTTTAATCTGTTGTCAAGAATGTCGATATGAAACAGGCTTGCTGCTTCAGGCTCATCTATTGGGGATGCTTCCATTAAACTTATCCGACTATTCCAACACGCTGTGTTAAAGTCAGTGATATCCTGTTGCTCAAGCTAACTAGTGTATCGGTAATGTGCTTGATACTTAATGCGCAGATCTTATATTTGCTTCTACAGTTGTATCAATGCTAAACGTTATCTGGACAAGGGCAAATGCTGTTGCCTAAATTCGAGTATTGACCATATGCCGTACTGCTTTAAAGGGGCATGCTGCTCTTTTTAGCTATTTATAAAAGACCACCCCTTTGCTACTTCTATTCTTCTGTAAGGGCATGCTGCCCCACTCTATGCATTTCAGAAGGTCTTTGCTTAAAGCTATCAGGGTATTGGGATTGCTTGCTTGTTAAGGCTTATCTAGTGTCCAGTATCATATCGTTGCTAGACCTGCCGTTGCTTAGGCTATCGGGTGTTTCTGCAGTGCTGGTATCTGTGTAAACTTGCGACAGCAAGAAGCTTATGTCAAACTGTTGTTTAAGGCCATCTGTTATATTGAGATATGCTTGCTGCTATGGGTAATTTGGTTATTGGCAATGCTATTTCTTTAGGTCTGACTACTGCAGCATGCCGTGCTTAAGCAAGCTACACACTGTTGTATAAGCTTCGAGAGTATTGGTAAGGATTGTATACTACACTAATGCGGGTTATCAGATAGAGGACATGTCAGCGAATGCTAATATCATGGGAGGCCACAACCCGTATAAACATGACTTGAATTATTGAGTTATATGGCGTGTTATGTATGCTAAGCTTAGGCTAGGCAGAATCTGCAATCTGTAAACCTGTCATTGCTTGCTCTACGGCTGCAGTACGCAGTGTTGCTACAACTGGCAACTGGGCTGAAATCTAGTGGATTTCACATCTTAATTTCAGGTTCCATTAAAAAGGGGCTTGCTGCTCTTGGCTGCTATTAAGAAGAGCACCCCTTCGCTGCCACTGTTCTCCCGAAGGGGCAAGCTGCTCTTCCTACCTGCTCATAGCAGAAGAGCACCCCTTCACCGCCACTCTCCTTCCGTAAGGCATTCAGTTAGATTGCTATCAGCATTTTGGTTGGGGGGTTCAGCATATGGTTTTGGGGGGTATTCTGCTCTCCCTGCTCCTATCCATGCTAGGCTGCGTGGATGGGCAGGGAGTGTTTACCCAGAAAAGAACCATTCCCCCAACCTAAAATGTATGCTAATCGTACGTTATATTGACAATAGTGGTCCTGACAGAAACATTGTTCTGTTTGTATGGGTGTCCCACAGACACAGCAACATTTGCTCCATTAATGGCGATGTACAAATGAATCTTAAATTAATGATGAATTAATTGCCTTTTAAATGGCAATTCATTTCCTGAATTGCAAACGGCATGCAGAATGTAAAGAAGAAGAACGTCTCGGTTACATATGTAACCCTCGTTCCCTGAAGGAGGGAACGGAGATGTCACGTCGGTGACCGACAAATGGGATCTCGCTTAGAGAGACTAATCCACTTCGAGTGTAAACTAAACGAGCCAATGCACATTGGGATGCGTTGATTGCATCCAGCTGCCACTGATGACAGCGTGAGCATAAATAGGCAGCAGGTGCAACGCATTCCAGGTTTTCGCTGAGGAGCCGAGCCGGTAACCCGGCCGCTCAGCGGTGGTACAGCAGCTGTGGCGACGGGACGTGACGTCTCCGTTCCCTCCTTCAGGGAACGAGGGTTACATACGTAACCGAGACGTTCCCTTTCAGTTGGTCACTGCGAGTCACGTCGGTGACCGACAAATGGGATCCCTACCAAAGCGCCATGGATGCTGCCCCTTCCAGTGTCCTGTGGGAGCCACCTGCGCCCCTTTTGGTGTAGGCCGGGCTCGCAACAAGAAGGCCAGTCACTGTTGTTGTAGGACTACCCACTCAGTGAGATTGGATAACACTGGGGAAACGTACCCGTTCCACCTGGAACAGGAACGTTGCGGAAGCCCCATCCTTCCCGAAGGAGGTTTCAGAAGCACTGACACATATGGATCCGTTTAGGTGCATATGGAAGAATTAGAGGTGATTACAACCCTCTTGAAAAATGGCAGAGAGATCTGCCGGGGAAACACAGGCTCTAAGGCTATACCGTGGACTTTACACATATGGGATCCACTCAGGTCTCTACATATTTGGAACCCAGCCCTCTGCAGGTTCTTACGGATTCATCGAGTGAGGGCCTGGTGCAGGAAGCTCCGCCACGTCTGGCTGCCAAGGGGACGGAGGAGCTCGACAGGGTCTACAGTACGGACACTCTGGAGCAGTCTTAGCAGTTTTAGCAAGCCGACACTACACCGGGGCCTCTCAGTGCCTCTACCCGTTTGAGGTGAGAACACAGGAGGATACCGGCTCAACACGAAGACTATAGAATCTAGCAAAAGTGTTGGGGGTCGCGAAGCCCACAGCTCTACAGATATCTGTCAGCGAGGCACCACAAGCAAGCGCCCAGGAGGATGCAACACTCCTAGTAGAGTGGGCTCGCAACCTGAGTGGGCAGGGCTCACCCTGTGCCTGATAAGCCAGGCTGATGGCATTCACTATCGAGTGGGCCATCCTCTGCTTGGAGACTGCCTTCCCCTTCTGTCGGCCTCCGTAACAGACAAAGAGCTGGTATGAGGTCCTGAAGCTTTCTGTCCGGTCCACATACCATCTCAAGGCGCGGGCAGGACAAAGCAAAGCTAGGACTGGGTCTGCCTCCTCGGGGGGCAGCGCTTGCAGGTTTACTACCTGATCCCTAAAGGGGGTAGTAGGAACCTTGGGCACATAGTCGGGCCGGGGCCTCAGGATTGCCTAGGCCGGCCCCAACTCTAGGCACGATTCGTTGTCTGAAAATGCGTGCAGGTCCCCTACCCTCTTAATGGAGGCCAGTGCAAGCAGGAGCAGAGTTTTCAATGAAAGAAACTTTAGTTCGACTGACTGCAAAGGCTCAAATGGGCCCTGCTGTAGTCCTCTGAGCACTAGAGTCAGGTCCCAAGAGGGTATAGAGGGGGATCGGGGAGGATTCCACCTTCTCGCCCCCCCCAAGGAACCTGATGACCAGGTCATGCTTCCCTACTGACTTACCTTCCACGGGGTCGTGGTTAGCAGCAATCGCAGCGACATAGACCTTCAGGGTGGAGGGAGACAGCCTTCGCTCCAACACTTGCTGCAAAAAGGAAAGCAGAACTCTGATCGGGCATCTCCGGGGGTCCTCTCTGCGAGAAGAACACCACTCGACGAACAGGTTCCACTTCAAGGCGTAAGCGTGTCTGGTAGACGGTGCTCGTGCTGAAGTGATGGTGTCAACTACCTCTCAGGGTAGGTCACCTAGAACCTCCGCATGAAGTTTCCAGAGGTCTGGACGCGGGTGCCACAGGGTGCTCCGTCTCTGTGTCAGTAGATCCTTCCTCAGAGGAATCTGCCAAGGAGGGGCTGTCGCGAGGAGCATCAGTTCTGGGAACCAGGTCCGGTTGGGCCAATAGGGCGCAACAAGCAGGACCTGCTCCTCGTCCTCCTTGACTTTGCGCAGCATCTGTGTGAGAAGGCTCACTGGGGGAAACGCATATTTGCGCAGGCCCCGCGGCCAGCTATGTGCCAGTGCGTCCGTGTCGAGTGTTCCCTCGGTCAGGGAAAAACACAACTGGCAGTGAGAGGTTTCTGGAGAGGCAAACAGGTCTACCTGACTGGCTCCGAAACGACTCCAAATCAGCTGCCAGATCTGGAACGACCACCGCTGAAGCGTCGTCCGCCAACACAAAAGCTCCCTTAGACCACGCTGAACTTGTCGTCACTCGAACAGATTTGGTAGGAGCAGAACGATGTAACCGCTCGGCTCCGAAGTGAAAAGCTGGTATGCGTTGCACCTGCTGCCTATTTATGCTCGCTCTGTCATCAGCGGCAGCTCATTTAGTTTACACTCGAAGTGGATTGGTCTCTCTAAGTGAGATCCCATTTGTCGGTCATCGACGTGACTCGCAGTGACCGACTGAAAGGGAACTGAAATTCAATGAAATTCATAACTGAAAAGTCTAGTTTTTTATAGAGTTTGTCAAGAAAAACTTTTAAAGCTGTAACTGAATAAGTCAGTTACATAAAAGGATACATTGGACTCATTTAAATCTGAAAAATAAGACACGTTCTTAAGACAGTATCAAAAACAGTCATTATTTCTGCTGTTCTGTTCACAGGAGCAGAAATTACTCATTTGACCTTGTTTAAAAATAAAATCTGTGAAAAAAATAAAATAATAATAATTTGAAAAAGACTACCATCAAAAACACATTGAAACTCAAACATCTTCACAATTAGCGGCCAAAATAAAAGTTTGGTTTAACTTGAAGAAATTATGACAGAAATACATTAATATTGTAAACTAAATGTCATTCTTAAAGTAATAATAATAATTTTAAGGAACATCATACAACCAAGATATTTTTTCATCCATATTTTAATTTATACAGTTAAAATTTTTGGTTAAAAAAACAGTAGCTGTAGTAGCAACATTTTAAGTTTACAGATTACGTACATTTTCAAAAAAAAAAAAAAAAAATCATGTATTTCATTAAATGATATAATGTTAATATGCCAAAGATAAAATCTGTTTTCGTATATTTACAATATACTGATAACTGAGGTAAATGCTAATATATAGAAGGTACACAGTGTCATACATACAAACACAAAATGCCATGACACTAAAATAATAAATAAATATTAATACAACAACATAGATGCAACAAAATATACAGTATGTACATATGAACTGATATGCCAATTTACAGACTGAAGCATGGTACACAGTTTTTTTTTCTTCTTCTTCTTCCAAAAACTGTACGTTTAAACAGTGGTGGAGGTAACGAATTACAACTATTCACGTTACTGTAATTAAGTAGTTTTTTTGGGTTCTTGTACTTTTTTGAGTATATTTTTAAAGCTGTACTTTTACTTGTACTTAAGTACAAATTAAACAAAATAATCTACTTTGTTACTTTTAAATCATAGTTCGTTACTGAGTACGCCCACAATTTGAATTAATATTCAAATCTTTGACGGCACTTCAGTAGCCAATAAAGATATCCGAACGTAAACGGACCAATAAAACCCCTGATGTCTGAACCGGCGGGAAAAGCCGCCGCTGCAGCAGGGTTGAAGTGAGTGACGCTGCGTCTCGCTCTCTCCTCTCCGACAGTGAGTTTGACACGCATCTGTCTTCTGTCAATTACAGAGTCTGAATGTCCGCACAGGATTGCAGGTATTCCGCATAATTTTAATCACTCCTGCGCAGATGTGGCTAGCGCTTTATTGTAACATGAGAAGAACACAGTCATGTGATAGCAGAAAACTGGATGCTCAAATTAAATAAAAACTCAAATTCTCAAATAAAAACTCAAATTCTCACTCCGATATTGCTTGTGCGCACTCAAACTGTGTGCAATCGCAATCTCTCCGTGCTAGAAATTATGTCTTTGCTCCTGGACTAAACATTGTCAAAAGTTGTCAACCATTCAGAATAGTTCCATGCCTGACCGATGAAAACGCTACTGGAAATGTTATTGGCTGTAAGTGAAATGCACCAGCAAGACTTTCAACTGTTACGAATCCTGTGCCTGCCCTTCTGCTCACTCTCCACGAGAGGTTGCTCTGTTATCATATTGACTCTCACACTGCACAGACTGTTATACTTACACTGGACTTCAGTCCCCACAATCCATTGCACACATTACACTCAGCTGCAGCCAATCACACATCTTACATAAACCATGGACTTCCTCTCTCTCACTGCCGAGTATTGTATAGCGTATATCTCTCTCCAAGCGATAGCTACTCTACGGAGCCAACTTAGTAATCATAGTCTTGCCTTGCCTGTTTTCTTGTGTTTCCTCATCCTTGTCTGGTTTGTCTCGTCTCGTCTGTCAGCAGCCTGCCCTGGATTTATCATCTGTTTGGATTAGCCCTTGCCTTGTCGTTTCGGACTCGCACCTTGCCCGGATTAATGCTCACGTTTTCAGATTACCTCTCTTGTCAAGCCCTTTGGATGTTGTTCGCTGTTGACTGACTCACGCCCGTTTTGGATGACTCTTTGCCTTGCCTGTGATACCTGTTTGCCATTGTCTGAACCTTGCTTGTGTTGTGACTGCGTCTCTGTTTAATAAAAGCTTGCACATGGATCCGCACGTCTCTCGTCTCGTCGGCTCCGTAACAGAATACTCGGCCACACAAGGATCCAGCGGCTTTTCAAGTGGACATTGGCCAGGTATGGACACTGCAAAACTGTTATTAACCCTTGCGCAGGGCACGCGATCGCTCGAGGACTACGTACAGGAATATTTAGACCTCGCTTATTTTTTCTGATCTACCAGACTGTGTCCTGATAGACTTTTTCTGCGAGGGCATTAACCAGCCGTGCAAATCGTGACTAATTCGTGAGGGTCCCTGTTCGTCTTTAAGCGATTTTATGGACTTTGCTTTACTGTCAGTTAGCTCTTTGTTTACTGTGGGTGTCGCGGAAGAGGAACGCGACACCGCACTCAATTGTGGGATCGCAGCCACGCTAGAGCACGCTCACAAAATGGCGGCGAAAGCGGAGCCCGTTCACAAAATGGCGGCCACAACAACACCCCGTCATGTTATTGCTGCCAGTCATGAGTCAAGTCAATTCACAGTCGATCTACATGAGCCAAGTCAAGCCACAGTTGTTCTTAAAGAGCCAAGTCAAGCCACAGTTGATCTTAAAGAGCCAAGTCATACCACAGTTGATCTTAATGAGCCAAGTCAAGTCACAGTTGATCTTTATGAGCCAAGACAAGTCACAGTTGATCGTCACGAACCAAGTCAAGTCACAGTTGATCGTCACAAGCCAAGTCAGGTCACGTCTGATCTTCCAGAGCCTCGCCATGTCTCGTCTGATCTTCCAGAGCCTCGCCATGTCTCGTCTGATATTCCAGAGTCTCTTCACGTCTCGCCTGATCTTCCAGAGTCTCTTCACGTCTCCGCTGACCTTCCAGAGTCTCTTCACGTCTCAGCGGATCTTCCAGAGTCTCTTCACGTCTCCACTGACCTTCCAGAGTCTCTTCACGTCTCCGCTGACCTTCCAGAGTCTCTTCACGTCTCCGCTGATCTTCCAGAGTATCTTCACGTCACCGCTGACCATCCAGAGTCTCATCACGTCACAGCAGATCTTCCAGAGTCTCTTCACGTCACCGCCGACCATCCAGAACCACATCACGTTACAGTTGATCAGCCAGAGTCCTGTTATGCCCTGTCTGTTGCACCCAGATCATCAAGGTCAGTCTTCCGGTATCCCAGTCTGGTATCCAGTGTGAGGGATGCACCACTGATGTCTGCACGTGCAGCTGGTATCCCCAAACCAGCTCACTTTAACCCTCCTGTTCCTGCTCCAATCCCCCTGTCTGAAGCGTTTCCCCTGATGGGAATCGCTTTATGTTGTGTTTGGGCTGCGTACACCACCGCAGAACTGCCCAAGGTGGTAGCACCCACTGCAGCTTCTCCAGAGGTGGCGGCACACGCTGCAGAACCTCCAGAAGCGGCGGGGCTCACCTCAGCCCCTTGTATGGTGGTGGCGCACAGCAATGTCCTCTCAGCCTGTCGAGTTGCGGTCGAGGAGACTGTTACCGCTGTAGAACTTCCAGAGGTGGCGGCGACTGCTGCAGAACCTCCGGAGGTGTCAGTGGTATCCACTCACCAACTCTCGTCTTGTCCTGTCACGGCTAAGAAGGCCGTCTGTGAACTCTCGCCCTGTCCTGTCACGGCTATGGAGGTCGTATATGAATCCTCGTATATGAATCAACCAATGCCAAGAAGGTCACTAATGAACAGCCTATTTATCCAGTGTCAGTCAATGAGTTGACTTCTGATCTATCTGTCTGTCCCATTTCTGCCAATGAATCTGATTATGAACTGCCTACCTATCTGGTTTCAGTTAACAACCTGGATTTTGAACCTTGTGTCAGTCCAGTTTCAGTCAGTAAGCTTAATGTTGAACCTTCTGTCTATCCAAGGAGGATAGACAGAAGTGACAGGGTTAATAGAGCATACAGAAAGTTCTTTTAAGGCTTCCATGGACATGACAAGCAGGAATGGGAGTTCCAGGACGGCTCTTGTAACCATGACAGAACAGTCAGGAAGTTCGCAGACAGCATCCATAGCCGTGACATGACTGGACGAGGATTCATAGTCCAAGAATCCTCATATACGACCAAGGAGGTCACTAATGAACAGCCTATTCATCCTGTGTCAGTCAATGAGTTGACTTCTGAACTATCTGTCTGTCCCATTTCTGCCAATGAATCAGATTATGAACTGCCTACCTATCTGGTTTCAGTTAACAACCTGGATTTTGAACCTTGTGTCAGTCCAGTTTCAGTCAGTAAGCTTAATGTTGAACCTTCTGTCTATCCAGCTTCAAACACTGAACGGTCTGCCAATCCAGTGTCAATCAGTGCATCCAATTGCGAACTGTCTGTTGGTTTAAATTTTGCAGTCAAACCTGAGTATGAATTTTCTGTCTGTCCAGATTCAGTCACTGAAATGTCTATCAGTCCAGCTTCAGTTAAGACAACTAATAATGAACTGTCTACCACAGCCTCTGTCAATGCCCTTGATTGTGAACTATCTGCCAATCCCATTCCAACCAATGCATTTAATTATGAACTGTCGGTCTGTCCCACTTCAGTCACTGATCTGTCTGCCCATTCAGTTGCCACCAGTGAAACTATTTATGAACTTTTTGTGTTCCCTGCCTCGTCGTTTGGGGCCATGAATGCTCTGTCTGTCTCATGTGTCTCAGTGTTCCCTAGGTCCCAGTCTCTGCCATGGTCTTCAGGTCCGTCTGCTCCGCTCTGGTGGTCTTCTGCTCCACCTGTTCCGACTGCTCTGCCGTGTTGGTCGTCTGCTCCACCCTGGTGGGCTCCAGTCCCGTCTGCATCGCCCTGGTGGGCTCCAGTCCCGTCTGCTCCGCCCTGGTGGGCTCCAGTCCCGTCTGCTCTTCCCTGGTGGGCTCCAGCTCCGTCTGCTCCGCCCTGGTGGGCTCCTGCTTTGTCTGCTCCGCCCTGGAGGGCTCTAGTTCCGTCTGCTCCGCCCTGGATCTCTGCTTCGCCAGCATCACCCTGGTTCTCTGCTCTGCCATGGTTCCCCACCTCGCCAGTTCTGCCTGGGTGCCCTGCTCTACCGGCTCTGCCTCAGTCCTCGGTTTTCCACTTCCACGTGGACCTGGCCCTCCGTCCCTCCCCCTATTCCGCCACGTCTCTCGTCTCGTCGGCTCCGTAACAGAAACAATCAAAGATGGAACTTAAATTTCTTTACAATGTAAGTATGCTAGAAATGTTTTGGAATGGGATATTTGTATCATTTGTACATATAAATATCCTAGTCTGCCTAACTGCATCACTACATTGTACAGACATTACAGGTAAAAACCATCTGATGTTCCATTTATCTAAATAAACAACATATATGGCTCTTAAAACACTGCCTATGACAATTCAGTGTTGTCATATTGCGAATACCTCACCTGAATTGAGGTCATTTGTAAACTACTTCAGTCTGTGTGCATTGAATTTATTTAATACACGAGTTTCAAAATTTGAGTTGAATTACTGAAATAAATGAACTTTTCCACGACATTCTAATTTATCGAGATGCACCTGTATATTAAAATCTGTTCATCATATAAAGCGAACGTGTCTTTTTAGAAGACTTGGATTAAACCACTGAAAGCTTGAAATAATGATTGCCTCGAAAAAATGGATGGACAAAAAAAAAATTTAGATATTAAAATATCTATATGGCAGTATACAGTATGTGGTAGCTTTGCCAATGGTATTGAAAATGATTCGTCGTGAAATCAAAAATGACCCTACTTACTTTTTTAGTGCACATTACTAGTCTTGTGGTGAACAATCAAACCGTGCAAGTCAATAGACCGGAAAAAAATAAATAAATAAATAAAAAACAATTGTCTGCTGTTGTAATCTTTAATCAAAAACTGAAAATTTTGCTTCCGCTCTGGAATGCCGTTCTCGCTCTGATGACATCAGTTTGACAGCTTGGGGAGAATCCACCAGTTAAGTATGACGTAAAGAATGCTGCATCTGGGTCCAAGCCTCTACTAATTTCACTTGAGAATACTATCTCAACAGCCATTTATGAGCACTATTTAATTAATATTACATATTTAAGCTAAGCATTTAAAATTTTGCTGTGCACGCTACAGTCTCTGTGCTCACAGTGCCTCAGACACTAATATTTTAGCTGAATGACTGTGTGGCCATCTGGGATTTCAGTATGGAGATAAAGGTTAGGGTTATAATTTTTCAGTATTACATGACATCGTGGGTGTATATTAGCACAGTTTGGTGTTGTCTTGGGGCGTCTGGCAGAGCGTTAGGACCCAGAAGCGGTGACGCGTGATGTCAACCGTAACAACGTAGCAGATATTCTTAACCACTCCTATCAACCGTGAATCTGCTATGAGCAAGAGAGGAGGTGCACCACAATAAAACCCCGCCCTTTATTCAATATTCAGTATTCAATATTGTTTCACTTGGAAATACATCACAACTCTGAAGTCAGTTGCAACTTCCGGTTCACGGGTACTTTACTATTGATATTTCTCAAGGTATTGAAGTTAGAAATTCCTGTATCATGACCACTAATTCACGTACTTTGTCAATAAGATAAAAGTGGGTTTTGTTGAAAGCAGCTATCCACATAGATCTTTGATATGAATGAATATTTTTTGGTAATTCATTAAATATCGCAGGCTAAAAAGTGACTAGTAACTAGTACTCTGAGTAGTTTTTGAGAAGAGTACTTTGTACTTTTACTTAAGTACTGTTTTGGCACCAGTACTTTTACTTGTAATTGAGTATTATTTCAGCAATGTAACAGTACTTGTACTTTAGTACAAATTTTCAGTACTCTTTCCACCACTGCGTTTAACAGTATTTTATGGAAAACAAATGTCTGCCAGATCTATTGCAGCATTCCCTGTATTGAGTACTTATTGTCTGTCGAGGATTTTATCAAGGATTTTGGTTAAGTTCTGCCGGTGAGAAGCATATGCAAATCCTCCAGCTAGACCAGCACCAAACCAGCATAAACCAGCATGTTAATTCATGCTAGTCTAAGCCGGTCTTTTCAGTAGGATTGGTCCAGGACAGCTTGTGGAGCCTTTGTGGAGGAAATTGAGCTTTCACACCGTTTAGCTCTGTCACAGCGAATAACCAAGAGCAGGCTTAGCAATGTGCCAGCTAATTATGTTGTGGTTGCTCATATACTTCTTGTTTTCCATTAAAGGCAACAATGACCTGCAGCTTTATGCGCTGTGGGCAGGTGTGTGATAGGATTTGGCTGGTGTACCATCAGCTGTGCTGACAGTAGCCTATCATCACAGCAGGCAAAAATGCAACTCCTGTTGACTGCTGTTGAACCTCAAAAGATATGTACTTCCCCTCTGTGTCTGATGATGGAATAAATATTTTCAAGGGCATTCATGTTGGCCCTGCCACGTACCATGCCCAAGATTGAGACTGAAAACCTCTCAAACTGAGAAAAGCATACATAAAAAAAATAGTAGATTTATAAAACATAAACGACCTTGAATTCTTTGACATCAATATGTCTATTTAGCATCTGTGGGCTACGCTATTGCTAGACTACATCACACCAACACTTCACGTTTATTCAAACCAGACCTCTCGTGTTTCTTTCTACTTTCTCATTATCTGATGCTTTGAGAGCTTGATGTACATGAACCTGGGGTTAAGTGCTCAAGGAAACAACGGTAATAGTTCACCACCCACCATTTGTGGGGTTTCAATTTGCAACCTTCCGGTTAATAGCCCAGATCTTTAAACACTAGGTTGCACCACACCCAAGAGTAACCTATAAGTGCTGTTCTCCTAACCTTAGTTGAGATGCCACTCAACTATTAATTTATTCACAGATTAGGGCTGGAAAAAAATAGTGTTAATATTTTAATAACTGTGTTAAAAAATAATGAACACAGCATCAGGTTATTTTTTATTTTATTTTATTTTTTTCACTTTCTGAAGTAGAAATGTTAGTCTTCACATATTTTGTCTATTGTTAAAGTATAGATTCATGCTGTCTGTGCACTTTTTGATGGCAATTGTTAATAAATAATTTCAAATGGTTATATTTAGTCATTTGATGTAAATAGATAGATAGATAGATAGATAGATAGATAGATTTATTGTTTTAGTTGTTTCCACTTTTTTTCTTAATTCAACATGAAAAATATATTTATAATTACAAATTTTATGCTTTAATATTTGCTGAATTATTTACAGAAAAAAAAACAGTAACATCAAAAATACATAAAAATGCAATTCATTCATACATACATGCATTCATACATACATACATGATGCATTTCTTTAATTTCCACATTAACGTTAATTTTGATAGGTTTTTGAGGCATAAAGACCAAAATGTCAAGTTGAAACTCTTCTGATATTATTATTATTTATTTATTTATTTTTATTTATTTTTTCTTTTTTTGCTTGAAATGCTAATGTAATATATATATATATATATATATATATATATATATATATATATATATATATATATATATATATATATATAGCCCCCTGCCAGACTTCATGACTGTTAACAGTAAACCTCTCAAAATATCAATTTAATTGACAGTTTTTGGCAAAGCAAGATTAGTTCAGGTAACAAAATGTCATGTTGTACAACATCCCAAAAATGCAATAATGAATTAATAATTCAAGATATTTATAAAAAAAAAAAATAATAATAAAAAAAAAAAACTTGTTCCCCAAAAAACATTCAAAAATCTTTTTGTTTAAATATTGATTCAGATGTGCACTAGTACTCAAGGTGTAAGAAATATGCAATCCGCATCGCATCAGGGAACTGGACTATGGGCAGTCTGTGGGCGTAACACCCGAGGCTGAGACTACTGCTGGAGATACTTCTTCAAAGCACTCGAGCATCATGCTTAAATTGTTCTGGATCAATTGGATGGACTGTGGGTTGGGACTCAAGCCTTTGTAAAGATCTAAAGAAGCCAGGAAAAAAGTAGAAGGTGAAGAGACTAGCGGCGTGAAAGGGTCTGACTGATAGAAACAGCAGAGAGGCTTGTGTGCGGCAGGGGAGGGAGTGGGAAGAGCGCTATTCGAAGTCCCACGTGGTCTGAACTCAATCAGCAGCCAAGCGCGGTGGCCATTGTGCTGGGGTATAATTGGAACTATGAGATTTTATTAAGAGAGAGTAATTGCATGTGCTCCTCATCAGGGTCTCAATTGTGCTATCTCTGGTCAGAATAAAGTCTCCTAGGACAGAATGGGTGTTTACTGTCATCATTGTGGCGACTGAAGTGAGGAAGTCTCATCTTGCTGCGCTTCTTCAGGCTTTCTCTCTACAGTAACGTCCGCTGTTCTATTATCTTCCACATCTTTTCACCGGAGAGAATTTTACTCTCTTCTTTTAGGATGTGTCTTTTGTTTCTGAACCAAGTCAGGCTTATTGAATAAAAATACTGACAAGAGACCAAAACTGCTTGGAGTGGTCGCTCCCTGAGGACTTTGAGAAGGACAAGGAAAGCCATTTTCTTCAGACTCTCAACTCTGGGTTCATGTGAAGGCAAATGGCTGATAATCTATTAGCAGCATAAAACTGAAGTGTCACTACTTAACATTCCTGCCTCGTTTGCTTTCTTCTAACCTAATATTTCTTTAAATATGACTTAAATCAAGCACGCTTCACTCTTACACTTGCTTATCGAGGTTTCCAGACATCGACTTTTTACAAAAACATGTGGTCACTGAATTTGGCCTCCGAATCTCGTCCTCTTCAGTGTGATAAATGGATAAGGAGATATATCCGGAGCTTCTCACACAAATCCGGTATGTAATCCTCAGATTGTTGTGCTGCCACTTCCTATTTAAGCCTCTTGGGAGACAGATTCTTACAACACTTAGTCTTTTTTATACTTATACGTTTGCTCTTCTCAAAGACAACTATAGATTAGGTATGCAAAGATATGTAAGTCACGATGAACAACTTCCTGTTGGAATTGTGTTTGCAGACACTATCAAAGGCTTGAATGTCTGCTAGCATATTCACACCTCCAGTGTTGGAGAGTTAGCCATCTAAAAGAAGTGACACTACTAACAAAATCGCATTTGTCGGTAGAGTGACAGTACCTCAGCTTTTTTCAAAATACTGTAGCATTTATAGTGACAAGCTGTATTTTTTCCAACATGTAGTGCTGTATAACAAAATGCTTCTCTGCTGATGTTACATTATGCTGCGCACAGCCTTTACAGCTCAGGGAATAATCAAACTCAGGGTCTTTGAATGCCCCATATCGCTCTTCTTCTTAACAAGAATCAGGTAGTCTGATTTATTATAGTGAATTAGTTTGCCTGGACAGTTCTTTTCAATGAACTTGTATAATAGAGTTCACAGTAGTCTTTGTGTAGTCCTATTTTACATATTTTATATAACACAGTATAGAGAGAGAGAGAGAGAGAGAGAGAGAGAGAGAGAGAGAGAGAGAGAGAGAGAATTTGTAGTTTTGTATGTATGTGTCTGATTTTTTTTTCTTTTTTAATAAATGGTAGTAATTGTAAAATGGTAATTATTTAATTAAAAAAGGAAGCTATTTTACTGTAGTTTTTTATTTTATTTATTTATTTTTTTTAAGTAACTTCTTCAACAACACACAAATCAAAGAGCCAACCAAATGCACTCAAGCCATATACACTGCAATTTATAATCTGGTTTAAATAATCTTTTTATAATCTGGTTTAAAGGGGTCATTGTATGCAAAATCCACTTTACAAGTTGTTTGAACATAAATGTGTGTTGGAAGTGTGTGTACACATCCATCCTATAATGATAAAAATCCACCCAGTGTTTTTTTTTTTTTTTTTTTTTTAAATCCCTATTTTAAAATCCCCTTTCTCAAATCAGGCTATTCTGAGATTCCTGTCAGAATGATGTAGTACTGTACAGGCCCCTCCCACGATAGTTGATTGACAGGGCCGTCTTACCTTAGACCCGCCCTGAGAGAGCTGAGAGCTGTCCACCATTGTGTCGACTCCGGTGCAGGGGAAGACAAGAATGTCTCAGATTGAGCGATTGAAGTGTTCTGTTGTTGGATGTAATAATGAATATAGCAGTCGTCATTTACTCCTGACATCTGAGCCACTGAAGACGCAGAGGATTAACGTTACTTTCTTTTGAAGGGAATCATTCGTGATCCAGCTTCATCTACAGAAGAAATGAGTTTAAGGTTTGTTTATGAATCTTTGCAAATCGCCTTTCCTAATAATCTGCTAGATAGCCAGTTTCGTGGCTGAAGTTTACAGTTTGCTCGTTACTCCACGGAAGAGAGGGGCGGGGTCAGCAGAGCTCATTAGCATTTAAAGCAACATGGATTAAAAACGGCTTGCTGAAAACAGAGCTGATTTTGACAGGGTAAAAAAGGTGTTTTTTACACTACCATTGAGAAATTTTAACCAAATTATGTTATAGACCTTTCATTAAGACCCTAAAGAATCATATAAACTTGTGGAAAATGGGCATCCGATGACTCCTTTAAGATTTGCGATTTAACAAGACTTTATAAAGGCATCAAGCCACCTAACAACCATGTGTGCCACAGTGTATTAATATACACTGTGTTAATCCAGACATCTGTGATCTCAAACATGGACAAAACTTCACCTACTTAAAATTATATAATATAAAAATAATATATTTTATTCATTCATTCATTCATTCATTCATTTATTACTTACTTTTATTCAGTAAGGATGCATTAAATTGATCAAAAGTGACAATAAAGACATTTATAATATTACAAACGAACACAGGTTAAAAATATTCATTATTGATAATAATAATAATATATGTCCTTGGGCAGCATTTCAGCATATTAGAATGATTTCTGAAGGATGTGACACTGAAGACTTGAGTAATGATGCTGAAAATTCAGCTTTGCATCAGAGTAATAAATTACAATTAAAAATGTATTCAAATAGAAAACTCTTATTTTAAATTGTAATAATATTTCATAATATTACTGTTTTTACTGTATTTGTAATCAAATAAATGCAGCCTTGGTGAGCATAAGATACTTCTTTAAAAATAATACAGAATTTGAAATACAGAAAAAGTCCCAACTACCTGAAAGATATCATTAAAACAGATGACATCATTTTTGGGGTTGTGGTTTAGTGAGAGGGCGTGGTCTAATTCAGTGTCTACACGGCAGAAGTTAGCGTTAAAATGGCTTACAGCAGTGCTGAATCACGGCCCACCAACTGCTCAGTGCAGTCCGTCAGATTTCGACTGGTTTCTGCAGTGCTCTATCACCAGCACAGCACACTCCAGCTGGCCTGCTGGGCGAATATAAAGTGATTGCTGTCGTGTATCATTTCTCTTTTGATCTTGGAAGCTTACTCTCAGCTCCTTGCAGGACAGCTCCACCATATACATACACACACACACACTCGAAGAAATCCAGCACGGCACAAACAAACTCTGGTGTGTGTATGCAAACACATAACTGGGAGCCTTCCAATATTATTAGCATCTTAAATGGCACAGCCTGATGGATCAAGTCATGAGGAGAATATGGCACACTTCCATAATTGCTGCAGCAATGCTTGCAGACATGTAGGACAGAGAGTGCAAGGCCACGGAGACAATAGGGCGAGAGGACGAGATGCTGTGCTGTGAATCACTAAGGCTCTTAAGGTACAATTAGAGAGCAGTGGGCGAGTGTTAAGGTGAAAGAGCGCCAGGAGTTTATGAATCATGCTGTTTTCCTGCTTCTTTCACTCTACAGGAGATACATTAGGCACTACAGACTGGACAGCCATTAGTAGGTGAAAATAATTGCAAAATTGCAAGAAACAATAGTTTATTATTATTATTATTCTGGCCATTAGTACTTAGAAAAAAAGATTCCATTAAACGAATGTTTAAAATACTGTCTATGTTTCAACTTCATGTTACAAATTTTGTTATGCAGTTAATTAGGATTAATTACAGAAACCTGTGTGATTATTATTATTATTTTTTTTTTAGTTGATCAAGTTCAATCAAAAATTATTAAAATGCAATTTATTCATTCATACAATTGCTTAATTACATTCATACACAGAATTGTTTAATAATTCTAATTTAATTAAAACAACATTTTAATAATTCTCTATGATGAATGTGTTTAATTTCCATTATAAAATTAAATTTGATAGTTTTTTGAGGCATAGAAAAATGTCAAGGTGTCAGGGTCCTGATATTATAATTAATAAAGAAGAAGAGAACGAAAGAACGAAAACCTTTTATTAAGTAGTTTGGTAACTTGGCATCTTTTATTTTATATGTGATGAAATAAATTTAAAATAATGTGTGTGTGTGTGTGTGTGTGTGTGTGTGTGTGTGTGTGTGTAAAGAAAAGCCTCATTAAAAGAAATTTTTGATTGAACCCAATCTCTAAGTAATGTAGCATATTGGTATATTCTTATAATCTTATTGGCTCAAGGTTTTATATAAATTATTATTTATAAATTATGAATTATATTTATTTAATTATTTAATGATTTTTTATTATAAAAAAAAACATGATTAAAAAAAAAGTTTTTTTTTTTTTTTTTTTAAATGCAAATAAAAAATGTGACAATGTTTAGATGTGCCAAATACAAAATCACTTGGACAAACAAACATATATTCTGATAGCCAACATTATTTTTTAAGAATTTTTAAGAATTCCTTTATTATATTTTGATATGCTGTATATATAAATGAAGAAAAAGAATCATTAAAAGAAAAACTGAAAGAAAACTTGAAGTAATTTGGCATATTATTTGATTATATTTTTTGCTTAAAGTTTTATCTAAATTTTTATTTTTTTATAATTTGTTTTTTTTAAAGTGTTTTTAAGATTTTTTTAAAGATTTTTTTAGAATTTAAGAATTTTTAAGAATTCCTTTATTATATTTTAATATACTGTATATATAAATGAAGAAAATAATAAAAGAAGACATTCTAGACTGAAAAAAAAACTTGAAAACTTGGCATATTATTTTATTATATTTTTTACTTAAAGTTTAATATAAATTATTTATATTTGGTGGAAAAAAACCTTTAGTTTTTCAAACTAATTAGAGAGCAGTGGGCAAGAGTTACGGTGAAAGAGCTCTGGGAGTTTATGAATCACCGTTTTTCTGTTTCTTTCCCTCTACAGGAGGTACATCAGGCACTACAGACCCACTAGACAGCCTTTAGTGGGTGAAAGTAATTGCAAAACCGCAAGAAAAAATTGCTTTTTTTGTCTTCCAAGCTGTACAACAAGCATTTTGTAGTGTGCAGAAATTGCATACATGCTCGACTGCGTCAGACCACTGCTTTTATTAAGATAACTTGTAAGCCAGCCACTGCGGCGCTGGTCGGGAGTCAATTGTCTGGTCACGGGGGTCACGATGTTATTGCAGCTGAGGTAGACTCTGAGGTTGATAATGACGTTGACCTCGAGGATTGTGTGAAGAAACAACAAGAACAAGTTTCTGGGGCACTAAAAGAAAACAGCTAGTCAATAGGGGGAAGAGAAGCTCATCCATGCTGCGTAACTGTGATTTTCAGCGCTTCTTTCTCATCTTGCTGTAAAGTTGTCAGCTGCTGCGCCACATGTCTGGTGCACCTGATGACCTCAGAGTCTGCACTGTTAGTACCCCGCACTGCGTTTCACAATTGCGGACCTTTGTGATGAACCCGCACAAACCAAACAAGTCTGTGTTAAAAAAAAAAAAAGAACTCTGTTCCACCCAATAATAAAAAGCCCTGCTGAAACTACTAGCTTTTTAAGGCTGGTTTGGTGCTTGTGAAATCACAGCCATTATGATATACAGCCATATCTCACAGCTACGAGTGTGATATTTCATTTACAACAGTTCAACGGCACGGGTATTATGAGGGAGAGAGATGTGATTACCTGCATCTGACACAGCATTCATTCTTCAGCTTAATCTCATATTCACAATAACACATTAGTTTGAATATCTGCAGAGGAAAGCATTATCTTTGTCATACTATTCTTTCATCTGTTGAGGGTGATTTCCGATGGCAGTGCTGCTCAGTGCATTTGTTGCATATACACCAGGGCTCTAGACTGCGACCAACCACATTTGCGACAATTTTTTTTTTGAGAACGTGCAAGTAAAATTGACATGGTTGCATTTGTGCGAGTGCATGGTCTGCGCTGCTCCAAAGCATCTGCTCCATATAATACAGCATGTGGTGTATGCCATACCTCATCTTATTCGGTTTTGTTAATAAACATTATGTAAGCTAGTTTGTCAGTGAAGCCTACTGTTTTATTGTTGTTCTGCTTTTTAATTAAAAATAACAATGAATCTATCTTTTGTTTTAGTCTTAAAAAGTGAAGGGTCTATAGATATAAGTAAAACAGACAATTATCTTTTCCTGTAAAACGTGACACCAAGATCACATATTCGAAAGTAAAAGTGAAAGTGCACAAAGCCCAGCTTATAACACAGCAAAAGAGGAACTCCCGTTCACAAAATTCAAATCACAAATAATACTACTGATGATAAAGAACGGGTTGAATGTTGAACACTTTCGTTTCCATATAACTATAAACTATGATAAAAGTTCATCAGCATGCATTGATTAATCCCATGTTGTAGCAAAAAAAAAAATAAAATAAAATAATAATAATAAATGCAACCAAATTATGTGCTGTGCGACCAACTGAAAAAGTTAGTTGCAAAAGAGCAACCAGTGGGAAGAGCGAGTCTAGAGCCCTGTACATATAACATTTTTTTTTTTAAATATTAAATATAATTTTTTTTCTTAAATATATACATGAATGTGTGTATTATAATAAATATTCACAGTACACAGACATATATTACTGTATGTAAACACAAATTTTTGGATGTGATTAATTGTGATTAATTGTGATATATGCAGTTTCTTCAATTACTAGTAGTGAAATTTGTTTCGAAGTAAATCCTATACCATTTTTTCAATAAAACAAATAAAAAATATATAAAACATTTAAGATAAATGCAATACAAAAAAAAAAAAGAAAAAAAAAGAAGCTTTTAAGAACACATCAGTTACACATATCGCTGAGGAAAAACACTGCCTATTTACTATCTAAAAATATCCATTTGTAAATCTTGAATGTTAGATCCAGACAAGAGGGAAAAAAATAATTGTTGTGACCTATAAACACAAGCTAGCTTGTCATTGGGCAGTTATGATACCCGACAACTTGATTCTCGTCATATATATAGAAGTACATTGATGTTGCCTGGCAATGTAGGAGTCCAGCTATAAAATCAACATGACATCTACAGAATGCCGACCATTGTGCACATAAACATAATTACCGCAAGCTTGTCCATTGACACAACAGCGAATTTCAAGAAAGAAGGATTATTCATTCCATTACCAAGGCACTACATCGGAGTGAATTGCCAGGGCAATGACTTTGTCACCTGGGAGTCAATAAGGGGCGAGCACCAAGAGATAATATTGCAATTAATCCGCAGCTAATGGACCAACATGCTCCGCCATACTGTCCAAGGCATGATTCCACTGTATTATTAACACAAAGTGTGGAGAATAAAACAACTGGCAGCAGGACATTGATCTGCTGTGACGTGAGCCCTCTGTGCCTCTGCATGTCAGGCCCTGTGTCCTCTAAGGTCAGTGAAAACCCCTGGAGAGGCCTCAACACATTCGGTCGTGTACTAGCTGTCTGAACACTTTTCGCAAAGCCTGGCATGATCTTTTACTCCTCACCTTCCAAAGAGAGCGGGATGGTCATTCCTACAGTTTGGCAGATTTTATGTCTCCATGAAACAACACTGCATAGTTTACATAAAATATTAATCAACTTTAATGCCACATGGTTTTTCATGCAGGTACCTCATTAACATTAATTAATAATGATTAGTACATTTTAAAACACTTGACAAATTCCCATGTGCCCAGTCAACTTCACTTTGAAATGAAGGTTACATATCTATTTATAAATTAGCTATTTTGGGTATTAGAATATACATTTACTTATTCTCTTTGGCATAGAATACAAACAGCGGTGCATATTTTAAATGCGCAAAACCATGAAATGAAACTTGTGAAACTCCACTCTACCCTGTTGCATTGGTGCTACTTGCTCTTTAAAATCTTAAGCATGTGCCCTAAATCATATGACTTGCTAGACGTGACATCATTTCCTTTGAGGGAAAGGGACTTAATAGCATAAAACATAAAATATTGACCCTGTTGTTTCAGTTTATACTAGAGGTGATTTTTTTTTCAATATATTTAATAAATCCATTACATTTCTTCCTGAGTGTTAATCTTTTGCTAACATGTTGTTCTTTGTAAAGTTAGCAATGGGCTTCATTAGATTAAACATCCATCCTGTTAACTAGACCAAAAGACTAACATCACTCAATCATTCATTCATTCATTCATTATTTATTTATTTATAAAGCACATACCCATTTATTTATAAAGCACATACATAAACAACCCAAGGTTGACCAAAGTGCTGTACAGATCAGGAAGCTCAAATAAAAAACAGAATCTATAACAATCTATAAGACAGCAACATACATAAAATTAGAATAATACATTAAGGACCCACACTAAGAAGATGTGTTTTAAGTTTTGATTTAAAAGAGGAGAGTGATGACACCATTTGGATCGATACCAGGAGGCTATTCCAAAGTTTAGGGCCCGCTATCGCAAAAGCACGGTCTCCACGATGTTTTAACCTCGATCGACGAACAGAAAGCACCCCAAGGTTGCCGGATCTAAGTGCGCTGGACGGATTATGACAACGTAAAAGGTCAGATAAATAAGTTGGAGCAAGGCCGCGTAATGCTTTAAAAACAAAAACTAAAATTTTAAATTCTATTCTCTGTTTGACTGGTAGCCAGTGCAAAGAAGTTCAAATAGGAGAAATACGATCGAATTTGCAACTACCAGTCACCATTTTGAACCATTTGAAGGCGTCCAATCGATGATTGTTTAGCTCCGTAATAGAGTGAATTGCAGTAGTCAAGGCGTGAAGTAATAAATGCATGAATGACTATTTCAAAGTTCTTTAAAGAAAGAAAAGGTTTATCTTTAGCGAGACGTCGCAAATGATAAAAACATGACTTAACAACAGAATTAATCTGTTTATCGAACTTGAGACCTGAATCAAACAACACACCTAGATTTTTCACACATGGGGAGATATAAGAACTTAAGTCGCCAAGGTCAAGATCACCTAAGTCATAAAAATCACTTGGTCCAAACAGTACTATGTCAGTTTTATTCTCATTTAAGGCTAGAAAGTTTTGTGTAAGCCATAATTTCACTTCCTGTAAACAGGCCAGCAAGACCTCTATGGAGCTTGAATCGTTATGTTTAAAGGGCAGATACAGTTGGGTGTCATCAGCGTATAAGTGAAAAGATACGCCATATTTTAAAAAGATGGAGCCCAATGGGAGCAGGTATAAAGAGAACAATGTTGGAGCAAGAATAGATCCCTGCGGAACACCACAGGAGAGATGTGCTGCTGAGGAAGTGTATTTTCCAATGCATACAGAAAACTTCCAGTTATTTAAAAAGGAATGAAACCATTTTAGAACGCTGCCCTGCATGCCTACAAGATTTTCCAGTCGAGAAATAAGAATTGTATGATCAACCATATCGAAAGCTGAGCTGAGATATAAAAGGACCAGAGCAACAGCACTCCCATTATCTGTAGCCATCATAATGTCATTAGTAACTTTCAATAGAGCAGATTCGGTACTATGAAGTTTTCTGAATCCTTACTGAAAAATCTCATATAGTGCATTAGATACCAGAAAAGAATGTAGTTGAGTAAGTACAACCTTTTCCAGAATTTTTGAAACGAAAGGGAGATTAGAAATTGGTCTGAAATTACCTAAATCAGACACATCAATATTTTGTTTCTTCAAAAGAGGAGTGACTGAAGCATGTTTTAGGCAGTTAGGGACCGTGCCAGTACTCAAACACATGTTAATAAAAAACAGGAGATCAGGCTCTATGGTATCAACAATTTGCTTAAAAAAGTGTGATGGAATACTATCATAAGGACAAAAAGTAGACAATCACGCTAAACATATGAAAGTTTGTTTCCATCATGGGATAAAATACAGAAATAGTATGTCTTTTTATCTCATAATTCAGACTTTTTTTTCTCACAATTGTGAGATATAATGTATTACAAGATATAAACTCTTTTGTTTTACCTCATAATTGTGAGGGGGAATAAAGTCTGTATTATGAGATAAAAAGTTGCAATGACCTTTTTATTTATTTATTTATTTTTTTATCCCAGGGCAGAAACAGGTTTCCATATACTGTAAATACATTCATTTATACCCACAAAACTAGTTTTTATGTGTTAAATCAGGCATAAATAGCTCTTTATGGTAAAAATTATGGGTTACTACTTTTTACAGTGTGCTAGCCTGAGCTTGACCAGAGTAATTTGTAACACCCCCCCCCCCCCCCCCCCCCCCCAAAAAAAACACCCCCCCCCCCCCCCCCCCCCCCCCCCAAAAAAAACCTACTCAAAGACAAAGTGGAAACCAAAGGAAGAGGATACAGACGGAGAGAAATTAGAGCGGACAAAACAATCGTGACGTAAGTGTAAAAGTCAAGCAGACAATTTGAGGTTGCTGCTCTTTTTCATTTGCTTGACAAATGATATTTGAGTGTCTTTAACTGTTGACATTTCCAAAGGCGAGTCTTTGAGATGCCACAGTGAAAAGCCTGATGGTTAAAGAGTAATTTACTACTCTTCCATCAGAATAGGAGGCTATCGATTGGACGGTCAGGTAAAAGTATGATTGCTACTGACCCTTGGAATTGAGGTGAGGCCCAATGCTAACACCAACGCCTCTTCATAGTATATTGAAATGTGCAGCTCTGCGAGAAAACGAACAGACTTTGGTCAAGAAAAATACATGAGCCATTTGATGCGATTACCGTAAGTAGCTTTTAATTCTAGTAACATAAACTGTACTTCTATTGCAAAGAGGATGCATATTACAGTTTGAGAGAGCGTTATTAGCACAAATAGACCCAGATCGGCTTCAAAAACAAACAGTGGCATCCATGTGGCAGAATGGGTCTGTCACGAGTTAAATGCAGTCCTCGTATCAGACAGAAATGCATAAACAAGCATGACACTTGGGGTACGGGAATCCAAAAACTCTGACTGACAGCGCTCTGTCATTCGGATTAGAGACATTCATTTCTTCCTGAACTCAATTACATTTTACAAAGGCTGACATCCCCAGTTAATTGCAGCCTTTCCACATGAGGGAATTATTTGCACTTCTATATTCCCTGCCTATGTGTGCTCTGTTCCGGCTGTGGCGTCCCCGTCTCCTATTTGAAAAATATTACAAATGACTTTGATTTAAAAACACTTCTGGAGCCTGAGAGGAGGAGCTCCGTTTAAATAGTTTCGAGAGCATCTTTGAGAGCACTGTGCAAATCATTTTGATGACATTTAGCAGCTGGACTAGATGATCCCGTTTCTCTCTGCAGTCCTCCAGTCGGATCCCTAGTGACAGGATGGTAAAAATAAAACAGCCAGGATGGAGTGAGAGGGAAAGGTGTGCTGAGAGTTTTGAATACAAAGAGGAGGGAGCTGGAAGGATCACCTCTGGCGGTTTAGTAATTTGGAGAACCGTTCAAAACTGAGAGGAGAGGAGCACAGAGATGGGGAATGAGAAGAGTGGGGTTCTCCATGCTGGTTTATTCCGGTTAATGCTGGTTGACTAAGGAGTATGAAGGTCTGGAAGAGAAAATCAAGACATGACATATGCTGGTGCAAAAGACCTATCTTGTATAATTCACTTAAAGGGGTCAAATGGCGTTGCTAAAAATAACATTATTTTGTGTATTTGGTGTAATGCAACGTGTTTATGCGGTTTAAGGTTCAAAAAACACATTATTTTCCATATACTGTAAATTATTGTTGCTCCTCTATGCCCCGACTTTCTGAAACAGGCCGATTTTTACAAAGCTCATCGTTCTGAGAAGCGAGGCGTGCTCTGATTGGCCAGCTATCTGGTGCGTTGTGATTGGCCGAATACCTCAAGCGTGAGACGGAAATGTTACGCCCCTTACCGTATTGTGATGCCGTGTCCCGGTGCGACGTCACAAAAACAATAAAACCCATTACAAACGAGGCATTTGTTGCATCCAGTGGGGACATAATTACTGATTATAATGACTTATACTGTCTTTTTACACGTCGCGTTGCATC
The DNA here is from genome assembly GCA_039654775.1 of Spinibarbus caldwelli. Taxonomy (NCBI): domain Eukaryota; kingdom Metazoa; phylum Chordata; class Actinopteri; order Cypriniformes; family Cyprinidae; genus Spinibarbus; species Spinibarbus caldwelli. Next base: position 28,696,041 of record CM077218.1, read on the forward strand.
GCGCCACATAAACATTACCATGTCTGCATTTGTGATCAGAAGAAACAACAAACAACAACCCCTACTCTACACAGCTCAAAACTCACCTTTGAATAGTCAGTGGCAAATTCTTTAAATAAGAAAACATACTTACAGGCTGTGAGTCAGAAGTGCCAGACTGTCCTTGCAAAGTTGGAATTGCCCCACTTTAAAGAAACAGTCTTTGAGCACAGCTGGCAGGCTACTCCCAGGTTCAGGAAATAGTCCTCCATAAAATGTGCTGCACACACTCAAATATTTGGGTTGAACTGTTCTGGAACAGTGTTGTAAATACAACTTAACCACTGATTTCTAGTTGTGTCCTCTTTTGGAAGCCCAAACAAAGTAGTTTCGCTTTCACAACGAAACACAGCATCTCCAGGACATGGCGCCGGCGGCAGCAACAATAATACAGCGAGAATAAAAGTCCCACTTTCTTTGCATATACGTTTGGGCGGTGTTTTGCAAATCTCCCCACACCGTGACGTAGAAGTGTGGGGGAGTGTTTGAATGAGCCGTTTTAGGGGGGCGTGGTCGAGTCTTAACTTTTATAAAGAATATCTCTTTGGTTTTGAGACTTTAGTCTTTGCAACTTCAGGGATCTTATCTATGCACAAACAGCTTGCAACACTCCAAAGAGAAAGGAAAACTTGAAATCGCATCATATGACCCCTTTAATAAAGTTAAAGTTTAATGTTCAACTACACACAATATAAATAAATATGTTATGCAATATATAAAATGTGTTTTGTAGCTAAATGGATTCAAAATGTAGAAATTAAAACTAATAAAATTCAGTATACACAAACATAAATATAAACATGATTTATATGCAGAATATACACATACAACAAAAGTTGTAAATAAAAGATGCCACAGATTCTTGTAAGCAATTATGAGTGACTGGGCAAATAAATGAAAAAGTTTATTATAGTTCATTTTAATATAAATGCAATTAGCTTAACTTTAAAGTGTTCTTTTTTTCCACTTCCACTTCTGTACATCTTAATTTCACAATTAAATTAAACCCGAGGGATTAGGATGATCTCACTGGATAACAATAATCTGGCGCAAGTCGACGAACAGATGAACGGATATCCATGGCACGGATCCATCACAACATCACGGCACCTTTCGCCACATCTGGACCACGCTCTAATTCATCTGCTTGTTTCTCACCTCTATTTCCCTTCAGTAACATCACTGAGGCATTATCCTCACACTTCCCATTAATGCCATTGTTTGTATTATCTTATTCCAAGCAGACACACAAAACAACATGCCCAGATGGCTTACATGTTTACCTCTCGCGCAAACACAGTCCGCACCCTGTTTTTACGATTCTCACCGCCTGTTTTGAACATTTTCCATGTCATATATATAATGCCCACAGCAAATCACTTAACCTAAATAGGTTCAAGAACTGCTCCTATGATTAGATCCAGACTGGAGAATTGTATTGCTGGCCAATATGGCATAGCTGTGCTTTACATGGTGGCTGAATGGCAAGCTGAATTGGATATGGGCACATCTGCTAAGCCCCAATAAACTCATTGTGCCCTTTAACAATTCACTGCCATAGTTAGCAGATGCGTTTCATGTGCGGTAAGCCAGCCGTATTCTGCTTTATCAGCAGCTGGGGTGAGCAATTCAGCATCGGCGATGTGTCATACTAATAAAGGGACAGTGTGTCACAGCTTTTCAGTTCCTGTAGGGCTCAGAGTGAATGGACTTTCTACCAGTCTATGGCACTCTTGTTATTAAACACGGCAATCTTTCAGACTGACATGTCCTGTGGGGACTTTGGCTTCTACTGTATGCTGAACGGCCACAAGCTGTTCTCTATGTCAGCACACATACACATGTGTATTGACTGTTTTTTGCTAGTCTAATTCTGGATATTTTAGGTATTATTAGAATTTAATTTGAGGAAATATATTTTTAGATTTAATTAAGATTTATAAATACAGTTAAACATTTTGAATGTGGAAATTAAATATAGTCAGGATACTGTAGCAAAACCTGCTATGGAGACTTTCAAAACTATTATTCATAAATTAAACAAATAATATTTGCTAACCCTAGCTGGCAAGATAAAAATTAAACCAAGTCAACTATCTAACTGTTTTTTTTTTGTTGTTGTTTGGTTTTTTTTTTTTTTTTTGAAAAAGTACAGCTACATTAAGCCTACAGCTTCTAAACCTTGTTTTAAAAAAGTAGTGTGCCTAATTGTATTAAATGCACACTTATAGTGTACTTCAAATCTTTAAAGTATTTTAAAAGACGACACCTTCAAATAATATAATATTAATAAAATAAAAGGCCACTTAAGTGTACTTAAAGACAGCGCACTTTCATGACTATTTCTAAACACACTAAATGCTGGAATACACTACATGACTTTTAAAATCTGAACAGTTTTAAAAGTTGAAAAGTTGTTCCAATCACAGCAAACAGCCTTGTTGCTAGAAGACGCTTGACAAATAATGAAAACAATATATGTTCCAAAATTGGCTCAAAATATCAAACATGTTTGATATCCTCCAACTGGATGGAATTATAATCTGAATCTAAAAAAATAAATCTAAGCTGTGACCGTCATACACTACGTGATTTTGTATCATTATGCTTTAATAATCTTTGGTCATGCTTTAAAGAAGTACATTTATTTTGTTTTGCTGATTAATATACTAAACTAAAGCATGTGTAATGAACTTAATTATAATTTTTACTGTAGTATGTAATTTGATATTACATTTAAGGTTAATATATTTTAAATGTACTAAATTGCAACATCAGCATTACAAATCGGACTTGTAAAATATATTTAAAATTCATGACAAAATAAATCACATTAAAGTGTATTTTAGTCTATCATAAAATAATTTGGCAGTTTACTCTAACCATATTTCAAAGGGAATAGATGTAATTATGAAATTACATATAAAGATGTACTTGTTTGTCAAAATCACTCTAAAGTTCAGCTAATTGCATTTAATGTACATTTAAACTAGAGTATATTTTCATGTAATAGCAATTAACATGAAATGACAGTAAGTGTTTGAAAACATTACATTTAGTTCACACTTAACAATATTCTGTTAAAATATATATTTTGCATCATACAGTCAGTACTCTTTTTTTATGTAACGCCACAAGGTAGCTAACAACATTGAAGCTATTTTAGGAAGCCATATCTTTTGAAACAGACAAGTAACAGATTATATAATTCTAACTCAATCAGAGCAGTATTTCTCTGGCTCAAAAATAGGTTTTTGAATGAATAAATCTTGATTATGGTGACATAATCAGATCAATTTATCTTAAACAGACACAGTCCATTTACACTAAATACAACTAAACTAGACTATGATTCAGAAATATAGTGATGAACTACAGCGATTAACTAAATATATCGCTATAAAAAGATGCAAATTGCTGCACTGGGACTTCTGCACTCAGACTTGAATCAGACTTCCTAGCATGACATATGAGACAGAGAGAAGAGCATTTTAATTATTTTAATTGATTATTTTTCACTTTTTTCACAGACATGCATGTGCAACAGTGTGATATTAAAATCAGTGATATATTGCTAATGCATAAATACCACTAATTGTTGGAAAAAGTAGCTTGACTACTAAAGTAGCTTCAATAAAAAAAAACCCTGCTCTGTTATTAAAACTACTGAAATGTTACTGAAAAATGTAGTTGAGTTAGCAGAATTGCTACTGCATTTCGCACATAAGACAAAAAGGAGTTGTTTTCCTCATGTAAACAAGATGTGTTTTTCAGGTTTTACTATACTCGTAGGGACATTTGGTCTGTGTAAGGATAGTAAAACATTACATGCAGTACAATAAACCTTTCAGATAAGTACAATGTGTTTCAGCCTTAAAAGGATAGTTCACCCAAAAATGAAAATCTGTCATTAATTACTCACCCTCATGTCGTTCCAAACCCATAAGACCTCCGTTCATCTTCGGATCACAAATTAAGATATTTTTGATGAAATCCGAGAGCTTTCTGACCCTGTATAGACAGCAAGTGTACTACCACGTTCAAGGCCTGGAAAGGTAGTAAGGGCATCGTTAAAATAGTCCATGTGACATCAGTGGTTCAACCGGAATTTTACGAAGCTATTTTTGTGCGCAAAGAAAACAAAAATAATGACACATGGCCTTGAATGTGGTAGTTCCGTTGCTGTCTATGGAGGGTCAGAGAGCTCTTGGATTTCATCAAAAATATGTTATTTGTGTTCCGAAGATGAACAAAGGTCTTACGGGTTTGGTACGAAATGAGGGTAATTAATGACAGAATTTAAATTTTTGGGTAAACTAACCCTTTAAAGCAATAGTTTACCCAAAAAGGTGCTGAAAGTTTACTCACCTTCAGGACATCCAAAATGTAGATGAGTTTGTTTCTTCATAGGAACAGAACTGGAGAAATTTAGCATTAGATCACTTGCTAACCAATGGACCCTTTGTAGTGAATGGGTGCCGTCAGAATGAGAGTCCAAACAGTTGATAAACATCACAATAATCCACACAACTCCAGTCCATCCACTAATGTGTGTTTATATGATTTCTCTATCCATAATATTGCTTTCGCCAGTGAAAAAGTCCATCCCCTGTTGTCCTGTTTATGTTTCTCTCCTGGTTTAGAGACTCTTTTACTGGAGAAAGCAATATTATGGATTATGGACTTGTATTTTGGCCAAAAGCGATGGTTTGAAGTTAAAAACGTCTTAACGATGGATCTGTTTCTACTAACCAGCAGCCTTTTGTTCACAAGACATTAATAGATAGACTGGGGTCGTGTGGATTACTTGTGTATTATTGTGATGTTTTTATCAGCTGTTCTGACGGCGCCCATTCACTGCAGAGGATCCATTGGTGAGCAAGTGATGTAATGCTAAATTTATCCAAATCTGTTCTGATGAAGAAACAAACTCATCTACATCTTGGATGACCTGAGGGTGAGTACATCTTCAGCAAATTTTCATTTTTCAGTGAACTATTACTTTAAACAGAACAGGATTGCAATGACACTTTTTAAATGTAACAAGAGCAGCTCTAACAGTGTGAGAATGAGTGTGTGTGAATGACTACAGGTATAAGAGTAAATCTGAAGGGTAATGAGAGCATTAGTTGCTAAGGTTAATGCTCGCCATCAAACTTTAATTAGCGAAATTACAGGAAATGATAACCAAATTAAAAACGGCAAACTCTTACACACATTACTTCAAGATGTGAAGGAGGATCTAATGAGACCACACCAAATAAAACCCACAAAACAACAGCTTAGAGCTTGGATTTGTGCCACCCGAGCTGCCCACGGCCTGTCATTAAATCATGAGGTTATAGACTCTGCCAGCAATGAGTGAACTTGAATAGGGCGTTAGGACTGATTGACTGTGATAAATGCTGCACATACTGTTGGCTTTTGCCTCAAAGTCTGAAAAAAAAAAATAGACCTTCTTTTCACCCATTTTGCCCTCAGCACTGAGGCTAAGCAGTTCTGTGGCATGTGGCAGGAACGGTTGTCTTAAATGAGTACCAGATGACTGAACGACAGATTTACTGTTGCAACAGAAATACTTCCCTATGTTTCATGTGGACTGGAGTTCGTTTGGCATCCTGCCCACCCCTTGGTCCGTGTCTGCCCTCCCCGCTGCTTGCACAGGACCGCCCCGTAATGCTCCGCAAAGAGCCGTGATGACTAAAGACACATGTACAGGCCTAAGGGGTCTCCTGGTGGGACAAAGTAACCTCTAAATTGACCAAATCAAAATCAGAAATGTCAAAAGCCTTGTTATTATCACAGGAGGGCAACAGGACACAAGGCAGAGGCACCACATGTCCCCTGGAAACCATGGCAACATTTTCATCTGACTACTTTGTGCATTCAGTCACCGTGACCAAGCACCAAATCACCAAAAAAAAAAAAAAAAAAGCCTCTTTGTTTGACTTTTTCTCATCTTTTTCCTCACATCCATTTACATACCTGTGGCAACCATTATAACTGGGAAATGGACACAACTTGCCACATTTAAAAATATCTCAGTGTAAAGAAAATAAATGGTTGCCAGTCGCAAAAAATAAAAAATAAAAAATAAAAAAATAACATTAAAGGATAGTTTACCCTAAAAAATAAAAATAAAAATCTCTTATCATTTACTTACCCTCATTTCATTCCAAACCTCAATTACTTATTTCTTCAGTGGAACAAAAGAAAAAAGAAAAAAAAAGAAGATTTTTGTGCTTTAGCTTATATAGTGAAAGTCAATGGGGTCCAGTGCTGTTGACTTATTATATGGATAAAAGCAAGACAGTTTTTAAAATGCCTTCTATTACTGCTTGTTTAACAGAAACAAGGTTATTATAGTTAACAAAGACCATAAAAAATTGGTACTTGAAATCAAATAACATATTACACATTTATCATTTTAATTAGTTTATAAACGTATTAAAATTTGTTCTAAAATAACTAAAACTACAACTGAAATCAAATGAATAAAAATACAGACTTTAAATAAATAAATGGCAAAACCAAACAACATTATTTCTAATATTTTAACTAAAATTAAAATGAAACAGACAATCCAAAAATTAAAAATAAAAAATTAATTCATATCAAGAACGATAACTTTAACGATAACTATCCTAAAGATTTTAATAAGTATTATTATTAATAATAATTTATAGGAATAGTTCACCCAAAAAGTAAAATTTTGTCATCATTTACTCACCCTCATGTCGTCCCAAACCCAAGTTTCTTTCTTATGTTGAACACAAAAGAATATATTTTGAACAATTTTGAAGAACCGAACAGTTGTTGGTCCCCATTGATATTCATAGTAGGGAAATAAATATGGAAGTCAGTGGGGACCATCAACTGTTTGATTACCAGCATTCTTCAAAATATCTTTTTTTATTTTCAGCATAAGAAAGAAACTCATACAGGTTTCGAACGACAAGTGAGTAAATGATGACAAAATTTTTGGGTGAGCTATCCCTTTAATACTACTACTACTACTACTACTACTACTACTACTACTAATAATAATAATAATAATAATTGAGAATAATGAAGTCCACGCCACAACTAAAATAGTAATGGAGGAACAATATTATGAAGTAGCAATGAATGATAAAAACATTGACAGCCAATCAGAATCCATCTTGTTTAAAGAGCAAGATAAGTGTTCTTTAAAAAAGAAAAACTCTATCTTATATATGCTGATGTCAACACCAATATAGTTATTGTTTGTGGTGTAAACAGGCCTCAAATGATGCCAAAATGTAATTTTTGCATGAACTATCCCAGTCAGGCAGTGGCATCTGGCAACTGGTCGCATCCGCAGTTAAATGAACAAATGCAACAATTATTAATAAGCTAATAACTTTCAACTATTGCTCGAATGTTACCTAATTCTCATAATTGATATTCACAAGCCAGGTTGACATAATGTGCCACTTCCACCACTTTTCAGATCACTTCTGCTTGCAATAAACGTTTCGAGAGAAATGTGCAGATGATGGAGTCCACTCAATACATCTGCAATGAGGTGGCTGGCAAGATGCCATCTTAAACAAACCACAATGGCTGTGTTTGTCCTGACCTGGCATATTCCAAAACCCCCATGAAAAACACTGCCGTTGAGCCCTGAAGGCCTACACCCACTTCCTTTCAGACCACACAAAACGTGGATCTGTGGGCCACCCCTGCCACCCATGGGCCTGAATAGACTCAGTGAGCCGGCACTGACAGCGGGGTGAGCGAAGTGGCCACCCACAGGGAGGGGTTGCACACCGTGCCCGGGGTGCTGTCACATCAGCCATAAAGACAAAATAATAAAACCAAACAAACTTACATGAATTACGTGTTAATGGGATCAAAACTATATGCAAGTCTTCCAAGAAAAAAGCTGTAAAGAATGACTAATTCATTCCTTTTTTCATCTCACCGGACCTCAATATGAGACTAAAATCATAGTGGATGAATGAGATATTGAATATACAAGTTTCTCTTTGTTACAACAGCCATTTTCCAGGCGGAGGCTGTAATAAGGTGTTTATGGAAACAAGGGGCTATCGCAAGCCACTTTGCTCTGCATATTACAACATCACACGCATGCACACACCTCCCAATGCCACAGATACACCAAAACCCATGAGATAGCATCTCTTCTCTTAACCAGCCTTTCTCATGGGTATACTATCATCTTAAGCTTTCTTTCTAAGATCTACCTAATTACAGAATCAATGGCAGGCATCCTGCAGCTAATTTACCACGTCCCTACCTCGCTCCTTAAATCAAGATAGATTTTATTATGCTGCATTCTGTTCCATTCAGAGACGGATGTGTGATATTCATGCTAAACATCTGTGAATTTCAAACATAAAGGAGTTGCTTTGGCTTACACTCTGTGCAAACAAAACGGTTGTGCTACTGTTAGCTTTGCAGTTGTTTGAATGTCAACAAAGAAGTCTGCTTGTAACTAAACTGCTGTGCTAACATGTCATGCTAGCTGAGGATTATTTACTGTTTATGTTAGACTAGTTGTAGTCTCTTGTATTTTAGGGAATTTGACTCATCTATGCATTTATTTGCTTAAAAATGTCATTAAAGAGCTGCCGTTAAAAAGAAACATGCTTAATTGTGTTGATTGTCCAACTGTAATGTACTAAACAATAAAAGTTGTAGACAACAAAATTATGAAATTACATATAAAGAAGTGGCTCAAAAAAGAACTTTGACATTTAATTTAAATTTAAATTTAAGATTAATACATTTTATCTAATTGAAAATAACATGCAATTAAGTGTCCAAAAACATTACATTTAGTATATTAATATACATATAGTATAGTTTACCCAAAAATGAAACTTCTGTCATAATGTACTCACCTTCATGCCATTCAGAACCTGTACTGTATTATTTTCTTCTGTGAATCACAAAATAATATATTTGGGAAAATAACTAGCTCCATATGAAGACAATAGATTCTAATGATATTTTGAATCACACTGACATTCATTGTGGACATAACAGTGAAAACATTCCTCAAAATAAATATTTTTTGTGTGTTTTCTAGAAGAAAAAGTCACACAGGTTTAGAACGAAATGAGAACGCTGACATTTAAAGTTGAATTTTTGGTTATCTTTTTACTGTGTACATCTCCGTCAGCACCACCATGTGACGTCATTCACCCGCATCCCTGCAAAATCAGAGTTTTAGATTTCTAGACAAAATGATTTTCCAATTTGAAAGTTGAACTTCAAATAGAGTGCAAATGCGGCCATTTCTTCAGCTGAATGGAACGCAGCATTAGCAGGTCTTTTAAATGCGATACCGTGCCATACATTTACATAATAATATGCAAAACAGTTTTAAAATTAAACCACATACATTAACACCAGGTGTGAGGAGAATTTAATGAGTTGGATTGTTAGTTTTTGACAGTTTCCAATGAAGCTTTAAGCACAAACACTCTGGTAAAGAGGGTAAAATACAAGTGTGCAGTAGTGCTACACACAAGAGACAACTGCAGACATCGAGTCTAAAGATTTTTTTAATGCCTTGTGATCACAGAACGGCGGCTCTCCCCTGACATATTTTCAAAGACAAGATCGAAGTGACTGCAGGAAATTTTAACTTCCAATTTTCCCCATATGCCACAGAAAGGAAACTCCGTGGGCCAGTATTACTGTAGTATGTAAAAGGATGAATAAAACTCTTCAACAGCTAAACGCCATGATACTTTTTCAGATTTCTTTTATACGCCTGTCCAGTTGTAACAGTAGATTTACTGAGATGTCACAAGGGTTCCCGTGAGAGGAATACGGAAAATTACTATAAAAAATGTGAATAACAAAGGTGTTAAATAAACTGCAATGATATTCAACGAGGTGGCAGTGATTGTTCAGTGTCATAAAGCTGCGGCGCATTAGGTATGCATCATTAGGCGGACTCCTCACCTGTGTCTGCTCAGAGCATCTGACTTCAGGTTGGTCTGGATTCACCTTGGGCTACAATCTCAGGCCCACAGCACGCAGAAACAGTCTCCACAATAATACAGCCGCCCTGATTTCTTCTCCCCCACCTCCTACTGACTCAAATGTGTTTCCTCATGCAGACATGATAACCACTTTCCAATTTCAACTTCATCTTCAACCACCAATTTCAGCCAGCGTGGCTGTGACTGCAATATGAATCCCTGCATATATACAGGACATTACAGGCTCATACAGGGTTGGCCGCAAATGAGAGCGAGAGAGAGACGGGGGAGCAGATAGAGGCCAAGACATTGCTCACTCCCAGCTGCCTGTTATTTCTTTCCATTTATTATTCAATAAGCTTTAATTGACCCTTGACCCCGAACAGGAGTATGAATCGGTCTATCTCCTGGGCGCAGTCCTGTTCCTGAATCCTTGTGGCAAAGTCAACGAGGGCTAAATCTGGAGGGACCCGGGAGCATGTCGCATGGGTTTAGAGAATACACTACAGGCAGAATTAGGGCTGATTGTGATTGAATGGAGCTTGATGACTCTTGACATTTCCGTGGAGTTCTTCAATCACAAGTTGCCATTGTTCAGGTTTGCGCCAGTGCATTTACACTCATGCACTTCAAAAAGGCATACATTACACAGACGTGCACACACACACTCATAAACAAACAGACGGAAGTGATGAACATGCTAACTGAAAAAAGCAAGCGCCTCTTTCATGGGCCTCATTTGTTAATCAATGTTGAAAATGCTGTTTTTTTTTTTTGTCTTTTTATTTTTTGCAGCCGCAAACATTTGATTTTGCTCTGGCACAGACTGAAAAATGTCTGAAAAAGCTAAATCAACTAGTATTAATGTAATTTAGTGTAGAAATTTTCACTCAGAAATGGTAAATTTCACAATTAGTTACAAAGAAACAGCATGCGACTGTTGAATTAAACATGAAATTTTGGAGTATAAAGACTAAAATAGCATTATTTGTTAAATGTACTCCAATAAATTCCAAAATGTATTCAAAAATTATAGTGTATAGTAAATTTAGATCAATAAATAATAAATAAAGGAAGCACACATGCATATATATATATATATATATATATATAAGTAAGGTATAATCAACGGCTAGCCGTGCATTAAAGGATTTTAAATGCACGATGTGGAAACAAAGAACCATCCGACGCGAAGTGCTTTAATATCCTTTAATGGACGGCTAGCCATTGATTATCCCGCTTATTCCATGGTCATTTGCCAAGTTTTAGACAAGTTAAAACTAGTATTGCTCTTTGCAGCGCAATATTTGACCGAATGGGTAAAAATGACAGTTATTTTCGTCAGTTACGGCACGTTAGGGCTAGCATTCTGCCCGCTTCAAATCAGACACCGAGATAAAATCACATTTATTTGAATGAATCATAGCATGTATTTCAATTAATTATCGATCGAGAGAGATGACTGTTGTGTGTACCTGCGTGCTGCGTCTGCGCCGCGCGTCTCTCTCTACAAACAATTACTTCAAAAACAGCCATTTTACCATCGTTTCTGAGGAATATAATTGAGCAATCTAGTATCTGCTATTTTATTAATAAAAATCGCAGGGAAGCATTGACAACCAGTTATGTGTGTGTGCAGTGCAATCTACGATCTCTCTCTCTCTCTCTCTCTCTCTCTCTCTCTCACTCTCACTCTGTGTGTGTGTGTGCATGTGTGTGTGTGTGCAAGTGTTGTGTGTTGGTTAGTGTGCTTCAATTAAAGGGATAGTTCACCCAAAAATTAAAATTGGATGTTTATCTGCTTACCCCAAGGGCATCCGAGATGTAGGTGACTTTGTTTGTTCAGTATAACACAAACGAAGATTTTTAACTCAAACCATCCCAGTCTGTCAGTCATATAACGTCAGTCAATGGTACCCACAGCTTTGAGAGAAAAAAAAAAAAAAAAACATACACAGACAAAACCAAATTAAACCCTGTGGCTCGTGACGATACATTGAGGTCTTTAGACACTCTATCTACAATCTCAATTAGGAGTGTCAATGGTCCATTTGCGAGATAGGTGGAGGTAATGCACTTATAAGTCTGCGATCCACCGTAAAGCAAGAAGAACAAGAACACGCGAGCCAACTGTTGTGTGGACGCGGATCAGAGGTAAAAAAAACAATATAAATACTGTTCAGTTTCTTGCACAGACCGATCGTTTTGTGTCTAAAGACCTCAATGTATCATCACGAGCCGCAGGGTTTAATTTGGTTTTGTCTGTGTGTTTTTTTTTTTTTCTCTCAAAGCCGTGGGTCCCATTGACTGACATTATATGACTGACAGACTGCAACGGTTTGAGTTAAAAATCTTTGTTTGTGTTCTACTGAACAAACAAAGTCACCTACATCTTGCCCTTGGGTAAGCAGATAAACATAAAATCTTAATTTTTGGGTGAACTATCCCTTTAAAGCAGCGCATTAATATGGAACAGTGATTAAACTGACTTGGAACAACCTGTGAATTAAACGGTTTTACTACATACCTGCCAGCCAATCAGAATCCAGTATTCAGACAGACCATGGAAAAATTCCATTTTAATAATCATTTAATATTAATAATTTTTATAATCTATAATATATTATGCACTGTATGAATAAAATACATTTTAAATAAGAGATTCTAACTGACAAGTCAAACTAGTTGTCACGCCTGGTTTTGGGGATTGTTTCATGTTCTTGTTTTCATGTCTTTTATTTTGTAATTTGATTGAAGTCTGTTCAAGTCAAGTCTCTGTTTGGATTATGTTTGGATTTTGGATTACTTTTGTAAATAAAGCTGCACTTGGGTTCTCACTACACTCGCCTCCAGTGGACTATTTGTTACACTAGTTAAAATGATAATTTTATATTAGATTTGTTATTAAGATAAGTGTTGGGCACGTTATTTTCAAAAATTAATTAGTTACAGTTACTAGTTACTTCTCACAAATAGTAACTGAGTTAGTAACTGAGTTACATCATTATAAAAGTAACTAATTACCAGGGAAAGTAACTATTGGGTTACTTTTTTAAAAAAATGTTCAAATGTCAAATAACTTGGATGCTCCCAATATTAAACATGTTAAATTAATGAAATGGACACTGAATAGAATAAATTATTTTTATAAAATATTGTACATTAATCTACACTATTTATGTACTGACACTTAGGATCAGACAGTCAAGCATTATAATATGATATTGATAATTTAGCATTATATGATGATAGAACTTAATAGTAATTAGAATAAAAATAGTAATTAGAATAACCAAGTATGAATGCATATTTGTCATGTTGATTGAACTTAGGACTGGTGGTGGTGCTTAAGATATTGTTTGTCATTTAGTGTTTCTATAAAAAAGTGGGAAAAAAGTGATAAGATAACAATACTACGAATTCTACTACTAATAACAATATAAAAGGCACTAAGGATTAATGAGCTGCTGGGTTCATGAATATTAATCACGTAGTCTGCGTTCGCTCGAATTGATTTGCTGAAATCAAAACAGGGACGATAATAGGTGAGCGCCAGCCAATGAGATTGTCGTTTGCGTATTAGCTCCGCCTACTACCACGGACAAGGCAGTTCTTAAAAGCTGAAGAATTCCAAAGGAACTCCATTATTTTGACAGGAAAATACAACAAAGAAGATAGTTTACATGTAGCGCGTCAATTGACCGTTCGCAAAACCCGCCCACCCTTAGTTACTGTTGCCATGACCGACAAGTAATGCTGCTCTCACACTACACTCATGTTCTCACGAGTGAAAAATACATCGCAGAGCAAAGAGGAAACTGACAACACACTGACAGAGAAGACAGAGCAGGTTACTTCTGATATGAAACAAGATCTCAGGACTCAGCTTTTAAATTGAGTCATTTTTAAAGAAATTCAAACATTAAATACCTCTGTGTGGCTCTTTAATGTGTCGTGACAGATGACTCGTTAAAACGCTCGTTAACCGATCGTCTTTTCATATTTACTTAAAGCACGGAATGAACATGAATAAACATCAGAAAGTGTTTTATTTCAACCGCGGAACACACCATTTTTCAAGTTTAAAGTCCACTTAAGTTAATCTGCTCTTCTGTCTGATTTGTGGTTAAGGCTAGAAGGGATACAGCTGCGGCTACTGGGCATGCGTATTTACATATTTTCCGAGCCAACAATATCACGTGAAACCTATGAAAATTGTTTTTAAAAAGTACACAGCGCCATAGTTTAATCACTTTAGTGTCGCAGTGACCGTCTTTTTGCAGTAAAGGACCTGTCATAGTTTAATGACTGGGAAGATGAAATGAAGCGACGCGGTTAACTTGCATTGAAAACAGATGAGCGCATGTGCATATAAAGCTCCAGATCGGGGCGAAGTTCACGGGATTTTGTCCGCAGAATCATAAGAGCACACGTTTTAACATATTATTTTATTATTTAACACTCAGTATGTAACTTAAGCGCAGCCATGCATACAGCGTCGGACATGACAGATTTTCTGGTACGCAAAACAAGTACTTTAAAGTAGGGGTGGGCGGATCGATCCTAATATCGAGACCAACGTTGGTATTGGTGTCGGATCGATACTAACCTGATAAGATCGATACTTTAGGTTAATTTTTTATCCTATACACTTAATACATTGCTTAATACATTCAACAAAGTGTAGATATGTCTGTGGGTGGTGTATATCCCACTCTTTTCACATCTCGTATGCAAACATTGTTACTCCTCCCCTGCTACGCTGTTTTGTTGTCATACTATCACGTGACTCAGCGGCTCCAAGCGCAAGCGGCAAGCGGATAGTTTTGGCTACAGTGAGAGATGGAGCGGTAGAACTCCGAGCTACAAAAGAAATGAAAAGGGGAGGAAGGAAATCCTTCACATAGTGCATTTTGTATATAGCTGTATACCGAATTTGTCCTTTTTATGCAGTATCACTGTAAGATGTATACTGAGTTTGGCCTTTTAATATTATTTCTTCATGCATTAAACCATTTAAATCTTTTCATTATAACGGTTTTCTATGGGAGTAAAATGCTTAACATGTAATTTAACATGTTTGCATATATATTCTGGGCTCAGTTGCTTGCCACATATTATATTTTATTAACAAACTGTATACTGAATTTAGTCTTTATTTATTTGGTCTTTATCACTGTTTTCCTCCATTGCACCATATTAAATGTTTTAATATTGGTTATCAATGAGAGGAAATGAAATTCAGTGTGTTGCATTCATGTTCTGGGTTCATCTGCTTACCTATGCATACATAGTATATATTTTTATAAACTATACCGAATTTGGCCTTTTCATATCACTGTTTTTTTATTGCAATAATAACAAACAAATATTACAATATGTATAAAACAAACAGAAAATACAGTACGTACATAACATACAAAAATCCTTTCGATAATAAAAGAGTTATGGTTTAATAGTTCTTTTTCATATCATTTCATTTCATATTTTTCTGTCTTCATTCAATAAGCCACTTACATTAAACTTTTCTTTATAATGGTTTTCTATGGGAGGAAAATGCATAATGTGAAAACTTTGAGCGTTGATTTCATATTCTGGGCACATTTGCTAACTGTCAGGTGTCTGGACTGTCTGTGTGTGTGTTTTGCTCCCCACGTGCTCCCTGTGTCCCAGTGTTTATGCCCATATTTGGTCACCTTCCTGTCCTTGTTTAGTTTGATTATTAGTTGATTCCCCACACCTGTTTGTCCCTCATTATCCAGAGTTTAAAAGCCCTGTCTGTTCAGTTCATATTTGTCGGGTCTACTTAGTTACTTCATGTGTTGCTCAAGCTTCTATTGTGTGGTTTTCCTCTGTTTTCTGTGGATTAAAGACTGTGAACGCTTACTCGTGCCTCCCACATGCTTCTTCCACAGCTAGTTGTGACACTAACTTATATGTCTAGTTTGCAACATTAATAAGGTGTATACTGAGTTTTGTCTTTTAATATTACGTTCTTAATTTATTAAGCAACGTAATTTTTATTTTATTTTTTTTATAACTCTTTTCTATGGGAGGAAAATACTTAACATGAAACTGCACATTGCTTTCATGTTCTGGGCTCCTCTGCCTGCAAAGTCCTTTTAGAAAGGCAAATAATATCCATGTAGCTTTAAGGTGAATATAATATTAGTCATATCAACATTAGTTATTGTACATTTTTTAAATTGTTGTTGGTCATTTAAATTGATTTTTTTTTTTTTTTTTTATAATAAGTATCGGTGATACTGGATCTGTATTTACTCTGTATCAGATCGATACCAAAACTTGCAGTATCGCACACCCCTACTTTAAAGGAATACCTTAGCTTATTGCTGTTTCCGTGGCAGCCAACAACAGCACAGCTTAACCCTCCGCACATTTTTTTATATTTACTTACATTGAAAAAGTTTAGATTCAGTCTATTTTTTTTTTTTTTTACCCCATTTTAACATGTATTTCTCTGGAGACAGGCCGTAGCTGTCAGGCAAAATGGCGGATAGCAGTGGCGGCACATAATATCCGCATTCTGATTGGTCAGATCGCCTGTCAATCAAGCTCTTTGTGAACGGTCAGTTCTGCATGTTATGAAAGACTCTCTTGCTCTGTGGGTCAATATAACCATAGAGTGCCTTTCAACCCTCACAATACTCAAAAATTTTGGTTTTAATTTCCCATTTGCTTTATGTCATATCATAAATATTAGACACTCAAGTACTGTAGAAACATATTAGCTGAGCTCCCACACATTTTTTTTTAGATAATTATGGGTCATTACATTTACGCATTTAGCAGACGCTTTTATCCAAAGCGACTTACATTGCATTCAAGTTACAGTTTTTTACATTTTATCAGCTCTTGCTTTCCCTGGGAATCGAACCCATGATCTTGGCGTTTCTAG
This sequence comes from Spinibarbus caldwelli, assembly GCA_039654775.1. Classification (NCBI taxonomy): domain Eukaryota; kingdom Metazoa; phylum Chordata; class Actinopteri; order Cypriniformes; family Cyprinidae; genus Spinibarbus; species Spinibarbus caldwelli. The sequence goes on from CM077218.1 coordinate 28,712,982, forward strand.
TGCCATGCTCTACTATTTGAGCTACAGGAAAGCTCATTATTCAAAGCATAAACCATAAGTTATGTCCACCCTGTCATGGACATAATATATTACTGTTAAATACGTTTTCATTGGAAAATTAAGATGCAAATTATATTTTCTGAAAGGTATGATGTCCCTTTCCTAAACAGGGTTATTTGTTTGCTTTCTAATTATTAATACATAAAAGATTTTATGTAAACCCTGTGTTTTTAAAGAAACTCATACAATTCACACATGTATTTTTTCTTAATTGGAGAAACTGTGATATTTGGATGCAGTTTTTTGTTTGCATGTTATTGACCCCACACCTAGCTATTGAACACACTGGATTATATAGATATGATTGAATTATTATTTAAAATATTATTGTAAAATATCAAGGTAACAGGGTGGACAAGCACATGACGGTGTGGACACATAATGCAGAACACACAAATCATGACAAAATATGAAAATGAAACATTTATTCAACTTCTTAAAAAATAATATAATAATAATAAATAATATAATTACATCCTGAATCACATTACTTTACCGCCCCCTCCCCATTCATTTTCGTTCAGTCCACCCTGTCATGTTTATGTCCACTCTATCAAGTCTAAATGGCTGACAGGGTGGACATTTTGGAACAACGACAGGGTGGACATTTTGAGCTTCATGCATATTAGCTTACAACAAACTGTGACTAGCTAAATATTTAGTCTGGTTGTTGAAGAGAATTTGGTATATTTAAACTGACATATTTTGAAAATACTGTATTCTAATCACTTCTGGCATATTTTATGCCGGCAGGGTGGACATGTTAAGCTTGGGAAAAGCAAGTGAGCAAACTCAGACTAAGAAAATTTGTCTCTTGAAAAGTCACCATCTTATTCACCTCAGCCGCTGAAATTCCCGCCACTGAAGAGACAAAAAAATCTGTTGTCCTGATGTCACTAAAGGGGATGGCCTTTTCTTAAATGGGCGGATTTCCCAACATGACAGGGTGGACAACCATTCAAGGGACATGGACAAACTCTTCTTTTTTATTAAATAAAAATATTGTTTTTATTACCAAATGATCAATACACTTAAATTGAGTTTAACAAAAAATTAACAAAATATTAATAGAGAACATTTTTTTTTTTATTTTATGATTTGACTGTATTCTACTCTCATTCAGCTTTAATGAGCAGTGCATGGGACAAAGCAAAATAACACGCATCCTCTTACACAAAACTAAAAAAAAATCTAGAAAATGTATCTAAAGAGCCAAGTAATGCTTTTGTTATGAATATAAAACTTAGCCTAATATAACACACCCTTTCATAGTCATTTTTATGTTAAGTTATCATGGCAAATGAGTTATTTATGTACAGGACACCAAAAGGCACCCTACAGGGATATTGACCCCTGTATCTTTCTTTGCATGTGTGAGACAAAGCGACGGTGAGCTGTGCGCCTTCACACTAGTATGTCAAATACAGCTACACTGCGCATCCATTCAGATGAACTGAAAAATAAAATTCTAATAATATTATAATAAATTATAGTAACGCCACATTTTATTGTCAGTAACGGTAACAGCGTTGTAAACATTAATTTGTTTGATTACTCGTTACTGAAAGAAATAACGCCGTTTATTTATATCGCCGTTATTCCCATCACTGATTAAGATAGTAACTAGTTTAACTAGTCAGTTAACTAGACTTCATCTTCAACCACCAATTTCAACTAACATTTAGAATCTGTTATTTACAAAGTATTTTTTAATTATTTAAAAATGTATTATCTGAATATCAAATGTCACCATTATTGCACAGAACAAATGTGATTTTCAAGACGTTTTGCCATGTTGTCACAATGTAACCTGCCATTAAACAGAATATTATAGGTTTTTAGGACAATTGTGCACTTTTTGTATACATTCATAATATTTAAAAATACATTAAAAAAAACACAACTTCCCCTGATCTGCATGCATGAAATATGACTGTGTCCTCCAATGTACCTATGAATGTCCAGGCTGAATCCGTTCTGGTAAGATCTGTTAACATCAGCCTCTTAGAACAAAACATCTCAGCAGTGAAAAATGTGGCTGCTTTTGTCTCTCAGGTTGCAGGAGCTATTACAGCAGTTTCATTCAAAAGCTTTTAAATCTCACAATGCACTGTATTACAGTTTTATATGCAGTGTGTTGCTCTGAGCCTGTTATTTCCACACTGGATGTATTGAAAGCATTGAAATACTGCCTCATTAAATGGTAGACAGGCACACAGTGAAGAGAATGGCCCGGGTGAAACAGCCAGACTGACTTAAACAGAAGAGCTGCAGTGTTGACAGATGTGTCCACTGACAGCAGTTCACACTGCACTTCTCTACCTACTAACTCTCTCTCCATGACTGGATTGTGATTCTTCACTAGTGTTAAGGCAGATAAATGATTACTGTGGCTCGCTGGTGCATGCTAATGCTTTACTAAGGCTTCAAAGGGACCATTTTCTACACTTTTGTAGCATTTTATTCTTTCCTTGAATCAGCGGTGTAACCACAATAGACACTGAGAGGGACGTTTCTCTATAATATTCAGTTGAGCAGCCAACTAGCATGGGTTTTTCAATGCTCAATTACATTCAAGATTTATTATGTGGCTAGTTTCCCTCAAGTTGACTTATGATGGTGTCTTAAATCAAAAAACGTTATAATTTATAGTAACATGACTTTTCTTCAAAGATAACAATCTTGAATCAAACACCCACGCGATTTCATCACTAAATAATAATTTGGCTAAGTCTATTAAATATTTAACAAGTACAATCACACCAAAACATTCAAATCTGTGTTCATGCTAGTTCTGATCCAAAAAGAGCAGGTGTCATGTAATAGCTTCACAAACAGTCTTTTCAACCATACAGTATCATTATTTCAGTCTTAGAAAAGAGTAAATCGAGTAAATCACTTTTTTAAAGTAACTTGACACTTCAGATAAAGATTGTATCATTGCATCATCATACCAGTAGGTGGTGACAAGTGGCTGTTAAAAAAAATTATTTGGCATTGAATCATTCATTCAAGAGATTCCTTCAAAAATGCTGATTCATCCAGTAACAAAACTGAAGTCTTTGAATGAGTCATTGAATCATTCTTTCAAACTTAAAAAAAAAAAAACAAAAAAAAAAAACAAACAAACGAAAAAAGAAGTTCAAATTATTATTATTATTATTATTATTATTATTATTATTATTATTATTATTATTATTTAAACAGACTTTTAGTTTGTTACAGCATTTTTAGTTGTCTATTGAGAATTGTGGAAGAATGTGATTCTTAATTTATACAAACAAACAAACAAACAAATAAATAAATAAATATTTACTCACCAGTATGATTTTCTTTCTTCTGCAGAAGAGTAAAGAAGTCAGTGGTATTCAAAAGGGTTATTATTAATTAAAACTAAAGCTATAAAAAAATTTGGTTTAAAAAATGAAATTATTATTATTACTAAATAAAAGTACTAAAATTACTATTACATATTACATTACATAACATAACATATTATTTCATTACATAAACTATTAAAAACGTCAGAAGCATATAACAAAATTACTAGAACTCACATTAAAATGATAACTTAGCATAAAAATAAAAAAAATAATAAAAATACTATAATACTCTATAAATAATACTTAAGTAACACTGGGAGGAAAAACACATAGAGGAAAGCATGTATACAGATCTAAAACAACATGAGCAAAAAATGATGACAGATTTTTCATTTTTGGGTGAACTATGCCTTTAAGACTTCTATATCTAAATGACCTGACCTCTGATATGATTGGCTAATCCTTACATACCAACATAATTCACACTGTCAGAAAGGTAATTTTCTAAATAACAAAAATGTCAGTTTATTTCAAAGAAGAATCATATTTTTTTCTGTATTGACAGTCAGATTCGGTAGGGGTATGGAGAGCTGATGTTGTTATAAAAAAATTAAACAAACAATCAAAGCTAAAAGCGAAACAATTTCTAACACACACACATACACATACACACACACAAAACACACATCAAATGCCCATGTGGAATAGCTTGACAAATAACATCATGGTTTAGTCAACTGCAGCCAATCAAATAAACATCTACAATTAATCAGTTAAAACTGCTGCCTACTGAGAGCCAGATGAGAGCATTTGCATTTCATGTATTGTGATCTCTCTCTCCAGTTCCTCCAAGAACATCCAGTCCAACTTAATCTTCCTTAAAGAGAACAAAAACATCTTAATGTTGATCACTAGGGGCTTTCGAAAGAGTCAGGCGAGGGCTAACTGTGCGTGCCTGTGTAAATGTACGTGTCTGTGAGTGATCCAGTTTTTAACGACGCTTGCAATATAGCTACAAAACAGACTCAGACTAACTGCGATGTGCAGGATATCACATTTATGAAAGTCTTTTTAAAGATACAGAGAAGAAAACAGGATCAAAATTGATTTGATTCATTAGAGCCGTGTCATGGCTTCTGTCTCTGAGCTACAGCCACTCGCTCTCGTTCACTAACTGATATCAATGACTGCCTTGTCATCTTGTAAGCATATGAATAAATAAACTGTCACACAGAGAGCTATATGAGATAATGGTTATGAGCGTGAATGTCAGAGAGAAAACAAACCCCATGATGCACTGCGTTGCTTCGAGGCAAAAGATGCTCAAAATATTTGAAGAGGGCTGACTGATACACCTGCACTTCAGCCAGGCGTAAATCACCTGCTACACATTGTGTCTCATTTTAACAGTGTTGGAGAAGCTACTTCAAAAAGTACAGCACTACTGTATCATAATGGGACTATGTTACTAAATGATGATATGTTTTGACATTTCATTTGTGTAGAGTTTTTACTGAGAGTCAAATTCAGAAAAAAAGTCATATTGCGTGTCATCGTTTATCATCATGACAACACGCGCACACACACACACACACACACACACACACACACACACACACACACACAGAGAGACTCAAACTATGCACTAAATATGAGCTGTGACGTGAAAGACAGCAGACAGGGGAAAAAATATAAGTCCATTTCACGCCTTTAAGACCCTTTCAGAAAAGAATCTGTAACAACATGGCATGGCAAACAAATGGCAAAAAATAACTCTATTATAATGACGTATTTATGTATGTGTGTGTGAGTGTGTGTGTGTGCATATATACATATATACTTTTTATATATATATATATATATATATATATATATTTTTTTTTTTTAGGTACGGCTGGAGTCTGAGAAGCAGTTCTTTTCCATTTTTTTAAATGATTTTTTTTTAAATGATTTTCATTTTTCCACTGAATAGTACAGCACTATGGCAAAAGAAATTATGTATTAGTGCGAGAAAGAGTCTGGGCACTGTGAAAGAAACCAAAAACAATAAATTGATAACGCATCTTGTCTTTGCTGGCTGCACACAACACAAAGCGTACCGCACAAGCAGTGCTGCAGCTCATGAATGAATGACTCTTATGAGCCGGTTCCTGAAATGAACCAGTCATTAATGACTCACAGATCAAACCAATCAAAAGTTTAGAAAAAGTGTGTCATGTGACAATGTGTAGTTTAAGATGAACAGTTGGATAAAATGTTTTGTTAAAGGAATAGCTTACCCAAATATTTGCTGATAATGTACTGTACTAAGCCTCAGGCCAAGATATCACCAATCACTCGCTCATCAATTGTAAAAAAGCAATATTCTGGATAGAGGACTCGTATTTTAGCTGGAAGCAACGATTTGCAGTTAAAAATGTTTTGATGGGTTTGTTTCTTACGAACACTTCTTACAAGCTTTTTGCTTCAAAAGATGTTAACTGATGAACTGGAGTCGTGGATTATTGTGACGTTTTTATCAGATGTTTGGACTCTCATTCTGATGGCACCCATTCACTGCAGGAGATCCATTGCTGAGCAAGTGATATAATGCTAAATCTCTCCAAATCTGCTCTGATGAAGAAACAAACTCATCTACATCTTGGATGACCTGAGAGTGAGTACATTTTCAGCAAATTTTCATTATGAGTGTGTATGTGTGGAATATACCTTTAAATCAACAAATAAATAATAATAATAATAATAATAATAAAACATTTAAAAAAAGCATAAAAAGTAATGATTTCATTTAATATAATACATTTTTGTTTAATTAATAAATATATAATATTCATTACTAAAGGCCCAATTATTATCAAAAGTACTAAATAAATTGATCATTTAATTAATAACTAGAATAAGGCTGCAACTAACGATTAATTTGATACTTTACCTGTCAATTATTTCTTCAATTAATTGGTTAATCAGATAAAAATTCAAATAATATTAATTATTGAATTGTAATAATTTAATACATTTACAATTTTTATCTACTATTTAAAACATTACTCAACATCCAATCCAATATTGCCCTTTAAATAATGTGCAATTTCAGCAAAACATATAAAGTTAAAATGATTGCACTCTTGTTCTATTGTGCTCTGACTCACTAGCTTTCAGGACCAGCCTGGGGTTTGTTTCCAAAAAGCAACTTTGGTCACAATTTTCATCATTACCAATATTCAATGGAACATGCGACCATAGTTTGCTAATGATGCTTTTGGGAAACGTACCCATGTATGTAAAAAAAAAAAAATTAAAAAAATTAAATACTCGCATGATTTTCTAACATTTACAGTTAAGGATACACCTGTGAAATGTAAGTAATGCACTGAGGAAAACACGTGTCAAATGCTTTTAACAATACATGTATATGTCAAGCACCTGATAGCCACATTAAATGGTTATGCATGCTTTTGTAACATCTCGAATGGATTACTGCAACTCACTGTATATCGGTGCTCCTCAGTCATGTGTTTCTCGTCTGCAGTTGGTTCAGAATGCAGCGACTCGGCTTCTTTATGGGAAGTGCAAATATGAGTCTATCACACCTGTTTTGATTTCATTGCATTGGCTGCCAGTCAAATAGAGAACTGATTTTAAAATTTTACTGTTTGTCTATAAATCTCTCCATAATCAGGCTCCACAGTACCTATCTGATATGTTACATCCATACACTCAGTCAAGAGCACTCAGATCCGCTGATTCTGGTTTATTGCAAGTTCCCAGGGCACGTCTCAAAAACAGAGGTGATTGTGCTTTTTCTGTTGTTGGCCCTAAGTTGTGGAATAGTCTCCCAATTCATATCAGAACTGCCTCAACTCTATCTATTTTTAAGTCTACTCTTAAAACTTATTTCTTCTCCTTGGCATTTAATATTTTTTGACTTACTGTGCCATGATCCTTTATTTTAGTGAACCTCATCCATTTTACAGTGTGTGTCTTATAGTTTGCGTTTTATTGTTTATAAACCTGTTGACTTGTTTTGCATACTCTGTACAGAACTTTGGTCGACTTCGGTTGTTTTAAATGTGCTATATAAATAAATTGTATATTGTAATAATATATTGTATTACAGTTTTTTTTACAATCATTTTTGCACTAATAACAGAACCTTCATGTCATTTTCAAAACTCTAGACACAAAGCTCAAAACAGTCATTATTTGTAACACAGGCTGTCCAATGGTCAAAACTTTGCATATTGCGTTCATATCTTTAAAGAAACCTTGCATTTGCAGAAGCATTGGTTCAAAATACTCATTTATTATGAAATATCATAGGAATATTACTTTAGATCACCCACACACAAGATACCCATAGTTTCACTGTTTAGTTGTTAGTACAATCATTAAATATAGTTGTTCAAAACACACGATGCAGCTTTCATTATGGTTCTACACATTCATACTTCGTTGTAATAGACTAGAGAGAAAAGTACAGACACTGGAATCATTAAACATTTGAAAATTATTGATGAAATAATCAACTCACAACAGGTTTAAAAAAAAATTTAAATAAGAAAAAATTAGATTAGAAAAGTCACAGTTCCTCACTGCTCTTCTATGTTTTTTTCAACCCTGTCTTGTGGGTTTGGCCACAGGTTCTCATCCACATCATAATGGATGTTTTCATTAGTTAAACATCTTGAAAAAAAATCTTCTGGCATGGCAAAAACAGGCCTGACATTGGTCTCCCCCTGTGATGTCATTGTACGCATCATCTATGGCCTGGAGAAGAAGGACTTGTTTGTGAGGAGGCTATTGTGAACCCTCCACCTCCATGTGGAGAAAAACTCTTCAGTCGGGTTACAGTAAGGAAAGGGGAGTATGGGGGTAAATACAAGGTGATAAACTGTGGATGGGCCTGAAACCATGATTGCACTCAGTGCTGTTGCAAGGAATTCTGGGCCCATTGCACTGATTTTGTTATGGGGTCCCCTCAAAATCACATTCAGTGGGGGGTGGTCAGGCCCCCAGCAAACATCGTTCTGGGCCGCTCTCGACCGCTGGGCTCTCAACCTCTCCTCCATGTCATGGCCAGGTTAAAGCCTGCCTCGTCCAAAAATATGAATGGTTTTCATCAGCTTCCAGCTCTATCACCCTCTAAAAAGGCATTTATTGTAGGAAAAACAAATACTGATAACAATGATATAGATATATATGATATATGAATTTTTTTTTCACCCAACAACAGGCATCTTGAAACTGATCATACCTGAACATACTCAGTCCTCAGTTGCTTCACTTTCATAATCTAAACATTTAATATTGTTCATCATTTTCCATAAAAAAAAACTATGCTTCAAGAGTAATGCAACAGTTACGTAGCATTTTGAGCAGTTGTATCAATTGATAGTTAGATCATTGTAATGAAATGAATAAACACTTAATTCAGATGTACAGTAATGTGTGAGCTGCATTTTGAAATAGTAATACTTTGATGTTAAGTTGTGTCATTTTGAACCGCTGATTTTTTGTTCAATGAACAAAAGAACTTTGGCTCATGTGTATTGTATCCAAGCATTTGTAAAAAGTGTTAAGTGTTTTGAAAAATGTGCATTTTGATCTTCAGTTGTGAATTATGTGTCTAGAGTTTTGAAAAATTACATGAAGGTTCTGTTATTAGTGCAAAAATGATTGTAAAAACTGTAATGTATTGTATTGTATACTATATGATTATAAGAATATTTGAAGCACTTAGTTTTTTTTCAACTGCTTACACACAAAATCTTTACTTGTCACACAATTTCTGAAACCTGACTCTGAAAGCCTTTGACTCAGTTTTCAGTTTCATAAAAAACTTTTTTGCAAAACACAACACACAATTCTCTATGTAACACAAAAATCTAACAGGAATTAATATTATGGCAAAGGTGTTTGCATATGTTTGATTTTGAGACGTGTTTGTGATATTTTGAATGCAGTGCTTCATTTTGCAAGAGATGTGAGGAATTTTGCATTTTGTGTGTGCAATTCTTGGATTTGTGTGTAAAGTTTTGAAAAAATAAGATGAAAAGTTTTGAAAATGTAAGCATTTGGAAAAAAAAAAAAAAACTATTAACATGCACTTCCTGCAGCAGCTCACTCTGTGTCTTGTGCAATATGTGATATGCATTTTGTCCAAAGAAATTATTATTCCCTAATGTAACATGATTATTTTAATTATTGCTTACATTTGACTAGTCGTTGCAGACCTAAACTGAAATCTAAACAGGAATAGTCATATTTATTACATTTTCCATCCATGGTTTCAGGTGCGGTTTAAATCCAAAATCTATCCTAGTCAATTACAGTTCAGATTATTATGAGATTAAAAAGCAGAACACAAACTCTGTTTTTCACAGGCTAAATAATAAATAGAGAAATGCATGGTTTGTTACCCTAAGACCACCTCCTGTACCTTCAATCCTCCATTTCATGATGATGTGAATTGTAGAGTCTCTTTGTCTTTGTGTTTGTGTGTGTGTGTGTGTGTGTGTGCCGTCCTCATATGTGATCCCTGAAGCTTTTGTCAGTTAAACTCATCCAATGAGGCTGTCACCCAGTCTCTTGCTCCAAGGAGCTTCATGCCTATTTTTATAAATGTTTTCATATTCATTAGTCTTGAGCGTCATTTCATGACTGCAGATCTTTAATATGACCTCACTGTAGGATGTCGTGTTCCTCTCACAAAGAATAATTCACACAAACACAGCAAAAGCCTTTTTATTTCCTGTCTTGCCACTTGTTTCGACTTCTCAAAATAAGGACAAAGACACTCCAAGTGCAAAAGCCATTTGTGTTCAAGAGATATCGTTAATTTAAGAGAGAATTAATTAGATTTAACTTTATCTCCTTGACCCACCGCATTATTCTACCTCATAACATCTCTACTGCAAAGTCTTAATTGCAGGGAACGGTTCAGGGTGTGAGTGCTGGCTGTTAATGAGGGCAATTAGCGACGAGGCTTGTGAGGCCTCTGACAAACAGAGCTCGAGATTGGAGCTGCTAAATCATATGGAGGCATGAAAACAATTGCAGACATGGCAACCAGACTGCAATCAGACTCCCTCTCAAGTTGCACACTTTAAAAAGTATGAACTGTGCTGATAAATTAGGTACTTTTTAAGAATATAATAAGCCAGTACACTAGTGTTGGAGCATATGAGCACTTTACAAGGAAACATTATATACAGCTTTTCATAATGTTAAAAGCAATAGCTTTTAAAACTTTGGTGCAGTAAGATTTTTTTTTTTTTTTAAGAAATACTTTTAATACTTTTATTCAACAAGGACACATTAAATTGATCAAAAGTGACAGTAAAGACATTTATAATGTTACAAAAAATTATATTTCATATAAATGCTTTTCTTATGGACTTTCTATTCATCAAAGAATCTTGTGCTTGAGCATCAAATTAGCATATCAGAATGATTTCTGAAGGATCATGTGACACTGAAGACTGGAGTAATTATGCTGAATATATATATATATATATATATATATATATATAAATAATATATTCACTATAAAGTGCAGATTCAATTCTCTACTGACAGTATCTGCGATAATACTGATTAATTAATTTCTATTACAACCCAAATTCCGGAAATGTTGGGACGTTTTTTAAATTTGAATAAAATGAAAACTAAAAGACTTTCAAATCACATGAGCCAATATTTTATTCACAATAGAACATAGATAACATAACAAATGTTTAAACGGAGAAATTTTACACTTTTATCCACTAAATGTGATCATTTCAAATTTGATGCCTGCTACAGGTCTCAAAAAACGGGGGCAGCAAGAGGCTGAAAAAGCAAGAAATTTTGAAAAGATTCAGCTGGGAGAACATCTAGCAATTAATTAAGTTAATTGACATCAGGTCTGTAACATGATTAGCTATAAAAGGGATGTTTTAGAGAGGCAGAGTCTCTCAAAAGTAAAGATGGGCAGAGGCTCTCCAATCTGTGAAAGAGTGTGTAAAAAGATTGTGGAATATTTTAAAAACAACGTTCCTCAACGTCAAAGTCAAATTGCAAAGGCTTTGCAAATCTCATCGTCTACAGTGCAAAACATCATCAAAAGATTCAGAGAAACTGGAGAAATCTCTGTGCGTAAGGGACAAGGCCGAAGACCTTTGTTGGATGCCCGTGGTCTTCGGGCCCTCAGACAACACTGCATCACTCAATACTCACTTTCTCTCTGGACGCACACAACTTAAAACACTCAAAGGAACATAAGGATGATCATATAGCTGTTGTCTGCAATGGAATCTTACAACTCGTTATCACTGGAGACAGGTAACAGCTAATGCGATACTGAAGCACGTATGCGCAGCGCTGTGACGCACTCCACAGAATGCGCAGCATTCCGCCAAAATAAAGGTCCCCGCGATCGGGAAGAGAGCACTCTTGTGCATCCACATAGTAAGTCATTCCAGAAACCACTGTCGGTAAACACAATCCGCCGTGCCATCTGCAGATGGCAACTAAAGCTCTATCATGCAAAAAGGAAGCCATATGTGAACAAGGTCCAGAAGCGCCGTCGTGTCCTGTGGGCCAAGACTCATTTGAAATGGACTGTTTCAAAGTGGAAAAGTGTTCTATGGTCAGATGAGTCCAAATTTGGCATTTTTGTTGGAAATCACGGACGCCGTGTCCTCCGGGCTAAAGAGGAGGGAGACCTTCCAGCAAGTTATCAGCGTTCAGTTCAAAAGCCAGCATCTCTGATGGTATGGGGGTGTATAAGTGCATACAGTATGGGCAACTTGCATGTTTTGGAAGGCACTATGAATGCTGAAAGGTATATAAAGGTTTTAGAGCAACATATGCTCCCCTCCAGACGACGTGTATTTCAGCAGGACAATGCAAAACCACTACTGCAGCTATTACAACAGCATGGCTTTATAGTAGAAGAGTCCGGGTGCTGAATTGGCCTGCTTGGAGTCCAGATCTTTCACCTATAGAGAACATTTGGTGCATCATTAAACGAAAAATACGTCAAAGACGACCACAAACTCTTCAGCAGCTGGAAACCTATATCAGGCAAAAATGGCACCAAATTCCAACACCAAAACTCCAGAAACTCATAACCTCAATGCCCAGACGTCTTCAAACTGTTTTGAAAAGAAGAGGAGATGCTAAACCAAGGCCCTAAACATGCCCCCGTCCCAACTATTTTGAGACCTGTAGCAGGCATCAAATTTTAAATAAGCTCAATTTGTGCATAAAATTGTAAAATTTCTCAGTTTAAACATTAGTTATGTTATCTATGTTCTATTGTGAATACAATATTGGCTCATGTGATTTGAAATTCTTTTAGTTTTCATTTTATTCAAATTTAAAAAACGTCCCAACATTTCTGGAATTCGGGTTGTAATATGAATAGTTAAAAAAGCATAAGAAGTATAAAAATTATTTAGATTTATTTTTATAATAATTAATAGCCATTCATATATAATATTCATATGACTTTTTAAATGAAGGTTTGTGTTCAGTAAAGCAAATTCATTTTCAAAACTACTATTATTAATTTCTTAAATTTGGATAGCTTCCTCATACCACCAACCTCTTTACTAAATTCACACAGTCTGCATGAGAGTATTTTTTTGCAAATTTGTAGGCAATATTATCTCAGAAAGCTTAAATGGAAGTCTACTTCAGAAATCCCCTAGACAAATTATGTCATCCAGGTAGCTTTGACATTATATTTCTATCATGGAACACGATAATCCTGACACGCTAAATAGTATGTAAATTGGTATTCCATTTCAGATTGGATGCCGAGATGACATGTTCATATCTGCATGTCGGCCAAAGGCTTTATGAATCACACCGTTCATCAAAGTGAAGTGATTCAGGCTATTCCCAAAGTTGCTCCTGCAATCACAACTGCTTTGATTGATCAGCATTAACAATTACGCCAAACACCTCAGGTCACCTTCTAAACTTATGACAATTCAATTTGAGCCGCAAAAAAAAAAACAAAAAAACAAAAAAAACCTCTAGCGATGAGTTAAACTAGTTCTCATCTTCTCCATTAACAGTGAGAAGTTTTAATGAAGTGTTTTACGATGCACTCTCCGCACTTCATCCCCATCTTTTGTTCCAGCTCTACACGACATTCTCCACGGGCCACTCGTTCAGGACTCCTTTAATAAAACACACTTTCAGAGAGGGGAGGGCATGCTGACATGCTCCACTCGCTGTTGTGCCATGATTAAAGCTTTTAAAAAAAACACAGCCTTGCATGTTAGCTTGCGGAGACTGGCAGCACGTGTGTATGTGTGTTTGTGTGTGTGTGTTCTGACTGTTGCTTGGGCCCTGACAGCTTTGAGAGCGATGACAGGCTCGGGTGTGTGAAAGCCACTGGATAAGAGGTTTAATGAGGCTGTAGGATCAATAGACAGGTTAGGGGGGAACTGTCAGATCACCTTCCTGTCTGCCTGTATGCTGATAGCTCCTCTTTGGCTAATGAAATGCTAACATAAAAACACAATTCATCAGGCGAATATCAGTGCAGCACTACTGACTCTACAAATGATCACAAGAAGTATGTATGTAACTGTTTGGAGCTTTTTGGAGATGAGCAGCACAGGCATGATTAAATGATAGAATAAAACAATTCATCAGGAATCCTTCCAAAATAACATGGATTGTGGAAAAGAAGTGTGTTTAATTGAATTTGAAGTCCCTTTGTAAGTGTACTTTAAATCGTAGAAGCATATTATTAAAAACATGCAGTTAGTGTAATATTAATAAAATAAAAGGCCACTTGAGTGTATTTTAAGACAACACACTTTATGACTGTTTCTTAACACACATAAAAGTACATAAAAATGTATTTTGTAGCAATGCCAAATTAAAAGCAGTTTAAATCACTTTGTTTTAATAATATTTTTTTGTTCTTTAATGAAGTGTGCTTATTTTGATGTGTTGACTGACATACTAAAGCATGCTGTAGTGTTTGATTTAATTTAAACTTCATCCTTACATCCAAAAATATTTATATACATGGCATACAAGTATCAGTAGAAATAACATTAACGTATATTTAGTTAACTATAAATGTTTGTCTGTACATTTGGCAGTACACTTTAACCATATTTCAAAGTAATTTTGAAATTGCATATAAAGATGTACTTATGTCCTACATAAGTGTGTCAAAAAGCACTCTAAAGTTCAGCTAATTGTAATTAATATACATTTAAACATATATTTTCATATAATTGCAATTAACATGAAATTAAGTGCCAAAGAATTCAATTAAATTCAGTTTGCACTTAACTAGATTATTTTTGTAGTAAGTACTCAAATCGTGCTAAAATGTGTTTATTTTCCACAAAGGATGACCTGAATACATCTATATTATGAGCATGTTTTTAATTTCTTCATTAATATTCATTTTGATCCCCCCTTATTGACCTTTGACTGTGCATATCAGATAATTTGACCTTTTTATGACAAGGCAGGGTTCATTCAGGCTGTAAAATGGCATTTGGTGCTGATGAGATGAAAAACGAAATAATGTTTATGAATAATTCACGAGATTTATGAAAATGCTTAAAGATGTTTTTATTTAAATAATGGGTAACCCTTTTTGTTAACCACATTTAATGCACTAACTAACATTAACTAACAATGAGCAATACACTGTTGCATTATTTATTAATCTTTGCTAACTCTAGATAATAAAAGTGTTGTCCAAAATAGCTCATGTCCACTAAATAATATTAATATTAAATAACAATAATAGATACAACTTTGAAATTAATAATGTATTAGTAAATGTTAGAATTAATGTAACCTAAAATTAACAAATGATTCAAAAGTATTTTTCATTGTTGATGTTAACTAATGTAGTACTGTTATGAGTTTAGCATGGTAATGTACATGTCAAAGTTAATGTGTTTGGTCTTGGCGGAATAGATCTGCAACGCTGCTGCTGCCGCCTTACTACATCCACAAACATGCTACTGTGAGCGTGTAAGAAATGCTGCTGCTGCCTATATAAAATATGAAATAACCCCCTCATATAAAAAAAAAAAAAAACATGAAATCACCCCATAGCAGATCAAGACAGGTGGAGCTGGGGAAGGTGGAGGGTTTTTGTAGTGTGCTGCAACTGCTACAGAAAACTCTAGCCAAGTATTTTAATGTTGAGCAGCAAGCCTATTGGCTGCTGATACGAAAAGAAACCAATCACCTGCGTCATGTGAATAATAGTGATTATATCAGACTGAGTTAGGCAGTCTGCGCCATCTAGAGTTTCATGACAGACCTTTGTATTCAACTAATGTTAACAAATGGAACCCTATTGTAAAGTGTAACCAAGTAATTATTGATGTGAACACTCATGTGTGCTCAGAATATGCTAATGCTTTTTACTTGAATGTTACACCACATGACATTTTTGCCACATGTTTTTTTAAACTGCATTTTGTAAAGAATTGAAAAAAAATCTGGTTTATGCTGGTTTAGTGCTATTTTGCTTAGTTGACTCGTTATCTAACAGCCAGGTTGGTTGAATTGTGATGTTGACCAGTTTATCGAAACAATTTTTAAATGCAAACTTCAATATTTTAGCAAAGGATGAATAAGGAACAAAACTTCTAGCAAAAGTTTGTAGCAAGCTAACAGCATGTTGTGCTTTACCATGCTAACAGTTAACGACACACTTCAAATCATCATCTGTGAGAAATATTTATATAATTAAACATATTCCGCTCAGGATTTTGGTTGGCATCTGGTTGACTCATAATTACAAAGAACTTCTTTAAAAGAGACTTCTCAACTAGTCATCCATGTAGCACAAACAGTAAAGCATGGCATTAGCAATGCTAAGGTCAAAGGTTTGATTCCCAGGGATTGCATGAACTGACAAAACATACAGTATACCTTTAATGCAATTCTGCTTGAAGCTGCAAGCAATGCAGAAATTACACACTTCAGTGAAGACTAAGCCTGTTGCAGTTGTTGGTAAGACACAACTTTTGATGCCTTTGATGAATCTCTCAAGTCTCCAACACAAAGACAAGGCAGGAAACAACCACTGTAGCGTGAGTGTGTGATTCTGTATGTACAGTGATGTGTACGTATCCCATTGGTCCACACAGGGCTCACAAGGTGCTCAAAGAGACAAGAAGACGCTTCTCAGACACTCGTGATGCCGCTATATCCAGAGCCCCTGCAGACCAACGCGGAGACCTGATGACAGAGTTTCCCCCTGATCACCGGCCCTACACTGATTCACTGTGACGTGAGCAGCCTCTCCCTTCAGCTAGCGACTCTTTGTTTCATCTGGAGAACTTGCTTCAGTTTATTTCCTTCGTGACCCTTCATGTGCCCTCGATGTATTTGTCAAAGTGCATCAGAGCGAGTGGGAGTCCTACAGGATCATTCACAAGAAAACAACCTGAATATACAGAGTTGAGCTTAAGTTGCTAAGAGATAAGGACAACAAAACCATACCAGATCAGTAGAGATTTAACGCAAGCCAAGTGTCCTTAAAAGACTCTGCCGAATGGTACGATTGTGAGAAAGGTAGAAGAATGACAGATTTTGTCCTCATCATTTTATGGAATAGCTTGCGGCAGGGATGAATCTAATACTGAGGGGTTGTTGAGCAGGAGGTTTCATTTCATTTGTGTGTGTGTGGGTGTGTGGGTGTTAAAATGAGCAGTGATGTCTGCTCTGGAATTGTCTGCTTTTAATAGGGATGTCAGTCGATAAAAATGGTACCCAATTAATTACAGAATCATGTTAATCACAATTACTTGTTTTTTTTGTTTTTTTTTCAATTGTGCAGGCTGCACTGACTTCAGACAAAAACATTTAGGTGGTACTTCAATCAACTTGTGGGTGAGAATATGATTATACCCCATTTAAGTTTTATTTTCATATAAAATTAACTAAATTAATATATTAAATACTATAATATCATTCAAAAATGTGGGGTAAAATTGTTTAATATTTTTAAAAGAGGCCTCTTATGCTCACCAAGGGTGCTTTTTATTTGTTTAAAAATGTGTTAATAACAGTAATATTGTGAAATATTACTACAATTTAAAATTGCAGGTTTCTATTTGAATACATTCCTGTGATGCAAAGCTGAATTTAAAGCATCATTACTTCTGTCTTGAGTGTCACATGATCCTTCAAAAAAACAACCTAATATGCTGATTTGCTGCACAAGAAAGGTTTTCTTATTATAAATGTTGAAAACAGTTGTGCTGCTTAATATTTCTGTAAAAGCTGTCAGACATTTTTTTTAAAAAAGAGCATCATTTATTTGAGATAGAAATCTTCTGTATGATTATAAATGTCTTTCCTTTCACTTTTGGTTATTTAATGTGACCTTGCTGCCTCAAAATATTAAATTCTTTTTTAAAAAAGGAATCTTTTGAACAGTACTGTATATATCAAACATATTCTATGAAGGGAAATTGTGGTCACTAATGTTTGAGTCTACTGCACATCATCATCCTCTCCAGACATTTAAACTAGGGGTGCGCCGATCCGATATTCAGTATCGGTATCGCTCCGATACTGGAATTTTCTGCTGGATCGGGGTATCGGTCAGACGAGACCCATCCAAATCCGATATTGTGCGTATACTGTTAAGTCCCACAAAAGCCACAAACACATTATAAAAAAACAAAGTTTTCGTGCACTATATTTCAAGTGTTCTGAAGCCGTTACATAGTTTAATGTGAGGTAAAGATGAATATTTAAGTCAAGTTCATGTAAACTCTTCTCTCCGCAGCGGCTGTGTGTCATCCTCCATTCAGCTCTCAAACTGCGTGTTGCGTTCTGTTACTAGAGTCAAGACGATGAAACTCTCTGCAAGATTATTAAATGTTCCTAATATTACACTTGATCTGTAAATAAAGATAAATGGTTTTGCATAAAAGGACATTATCTTGGACTTTATCTTCGTGCTGTTTTCAAAATGGTGTTGGTGTCTGTTAGATCACAGCACTGGACTAGAGAGCACTATGTTCTTAACGAGCACAGTAACTTATAACTGTTAAAAGAAAAGGCTCAATAAACTATCGCACAGATTTAATACACTACGCATTAATATCTCTTCACTTTGTGCTTTGAACCTTTCTATGCGGAGCGCTGTGCGTTGTTTCAAGCGCATCATTCTGCGCACTGGATGCGCATAAGTGCTTTGTGCCGCTCTGTATTTGGAGCCTTTCCTATCATAATACTTTTGCACAATGAAACATTATTAATAGCCTTTCTTGTTCGTCTTATCTGTCATATGTTTCTGCCTCATTACTGTGCTATACATTTAAAAGAAATATCTTTTAATTTTACAGTATATATATTTATATATAAATATATTACTTGTTTATCATGAATGTATTTTACAACAATACAAAGAGCAATGTATATCATTTTACATTATCATTTTAGATTTAGTCCTACACTTATTCACTTTTATTTGTTCCCCACTAAATACAGTTTTTTTCCCACTAATTTTAGATTTCATAAAATTGTGCACTCATGATTTTTCTAGAGTAACTTTTGCTACTGAATTATCCACTAATCTAGTTTATAATAGTATTTTTGTCATAGATTATAATTATATATGCATTCATTTGTTATTTTTCTTTACAATAAAGTTGTCTATGTTTAGTAGATCGTGTGTAACACAAAAAAAGTCAAGATCAGGTCAACACACATGGAGGTATAAAAATTCAACACTCATTAAAAAAAACTGCCCAGGTATCGGATCGATATCGGTATCGGCAGATACTCAGAATTTTTGGTATCGGATCGAGATCGGTTCTGAAAAAGTGGTATTGAGCCACCCCTAATTTAAACTAGCTTGATAAGCAAAACTCAAAACATCAACCGCCCTCAGAAAAGACCATTCCGGTCTACTATCTTTACCCTCTAAAGTCAGGGGTGTCAAACTCAGTTCCTGGAGGGCCGGAGCCCTGCAGAGTTTAGTTCCAACCCTGCTCCAACACACATACCATGTAGTTTTCAATTAAGCCTGAAGGACTTGATTAGTTGGATCAGGTGTGTTTAATTAGGGTTACATCTAAACTCTGCAGGGCTCCGGCCCTCCAGGTATTGAGTTTGACACCCCTGCCCTAAGTGAACATGTCCACAAACCAGCACTTACCAGCATGCTGGTCTAAGCTTGTGTTTTGAGGAAGGAAAGAAACACTGAAACATCAAATAAATTTGTTTTCCAAGAACACACTCAAATATAGAAGTCTCAAAAGGGAGGGATGGATGGATGGATGGATGGATGGATGGATGGATGGATAGATAGATAGATAGATAGATAGAGTTTCTGATTATCATGCAGTAGCAAAAATTATGCTTATAACTCTGATTAAAATTTTGTATTTTATATTTCTGAATATGTAATTGAATACTTTAAATGTCTAACTGAATAACTGAGAAACTTCAACCACTGTTCATTTGCGGCCATCTTTGTTCTATTGCAGTTATTTCTTTTATTGCATCAGATTTAATTCTTTGTTCTTTTGTCCTTTTAAAATGGCTTGTTTACTTCTCTTGAGTAATTAAACAATGTTTACTTATCTGAGAAATACCCGAAGGCTAAATGTCAGTGTTTTAATTTGTTATTACCAATATTAATAATGAAAAAGTTTTGAATAGCATAATTGTTTTATCGTTGGTGTGGCACTGACATGAGTATGCAGAACTGTGAAATTTCACTGGGATGGGTACCAGCTAATTTTGGTACGGCGACAAACCTTCCTCAAATGAACACAGAGCCAAATGCAAACAGGCTTTCTGAGCTACATGGGATCAAGGCTGAATTTGGGATGCACACTACTGTATACTGCATCAAAATCTGTTCTCCAGTGCACTCACTTGGTATCTCTTGCTCTTTTCATCTCTCACTCTCTTTCAACTGCATTTTCTTTTCCTTTGTATGGCCTCATAATAAACAGACACCAACATGACAGGGATTTATTGTAGAAAGAGCCTCTCTCTCTTTCAGACATGCTTCTCCATTGACCAGAATTGATTCTAATGGTAGACATGGTGAATACTGTCGGCTCGATACTGGAAACGTTTTGAGACTGAGCTCAGAAGCGATGCTTTACACTAAAAATCTGAGAGGAAATTTAGCATCGGAGTGTGGCCGCATGATTATCTGCGCCTGTCAAGAATTTAGCGCACATGTTTTTGCAATGGTTTATATGTATCACCACAATAAAGTCTTTTATTAGAGTCCGCTTTCTTGCCCTCTTTGAAATGAAAATAAATATCTGCACACAATCTCTTTTATCTCTGTCAGTATTCATTACTGCAAGAGGAGCAAATAGCAATGCGCCGCAGTTTTTCCATTTAACCTCACTAGCTCCACTAACCCTCGCTAAATCATTCAGGGCACAGGCGATGATGGAATTGACTTTTCTTGGGTCTTGTACCTCATTGTAATAACAACAGTCCAAATTAAATGCCGCTAATCTATTAACACATTAAATTGGTCAGTTTGTAAGACACTCACAATTATAGCCTAGCAGAGAAAAACAAAACCAAACCAAATGTCACTTCCCAGGGCAACTCATTGCCAGCTTGAGAAGATCAGTCATTGTATATTACAAAATAAATGGACTATAAAAATGTTTATAAAAAACAATATAAATATAACCATAAAATTTGCATCACCCTGCATAGGCCATTCTGCTTTGTCATTATTACGTTATTTTTTTACCCAGACATTTTTAAAAATCTTTACACAGCTCTGTTTCTATTAAAGTTTACAGCAACAAAAACCCCAAAAATAATGAGAGAAACATTAAAGTAGCCCATGTAGCAAATAATTTGTGTATTTTTAATAAGTGACATCAAAAGTACCAGAAAAACAGACATGCTGTTGTTTACTGTCATCAATATTAATTAAACAACATTGTTAAAAAGGATGTATATTTTTAGTAGCTTTAATCAGTCATCTAATTTAAAGAATCATTATTTAATTAAAGTTTTATTGAATCATCATGCAGTGAAGACTATTCCAACAAATGTTCTTTATACTGACTTTAATAGTTACTTTTATGTTAAGGTTTAATGTGTAATGTTTACTTAATTAGAAGTAGTTGAAAGCTAATTATCACTGTTCTAAATTTAAATGGTTAATATTTATATTAATACTTAACATTTTTAATTAAAGGAGTGTGTTCAGCAGCATATTATTGCACATTGAAATAGGTTTTAAAACATTCAATAGTAGTAGTATCAACTTTGTGATTTTTTTAAAGTATTTTAAGTCTTCTGAAGCTGTATTACAGGTAAGGAACAAGAAAGGAAAATTAAACATATTTTTTGTTGATTTTTGGAGCTCGACACATATATACTGTATGTGATCTTGTTGTATGCAAATGAACTGCATGTGTGAAAATTCAGATTTCTCCTTTTGAGTTCCAGCAAACAGCATGTGGGTTTAGAACAACAGGAGGATGAGTAAATAGTGACAGAATTTTCTTTTTTGGGTGAACTTTCTTTTTTTAATGCCACGACTGACTAAAAGTGATAAATACCGAACCTGTGAGCGGAAGAACTTTTGTAGCGAGTGCGAACTGCGAATCAACATTTATATATTCTCCACATTCCTTGTACAAGTACACTCACGCATACATATGAACACACACATACCAGTTTCAGAAACACACCAGGGGCTCTTGAGTTTCCACCTCAAAGCAGCAGTCAATATGTTTTGCAAGCAAGGTGCGATTCAAAAAAACATCAAGCGCACGAGACGGCTGCAGGGCCGCTTGCTACATCGCTAGTATTTGAAGAAGCACAAACGAGACTGAAGACAGCGAAATAAGAGGGAAAGGAAGAGAGAGAAACACAAGTGACATCAAACAGCCACACATTTCCGCACGCGCTGAGTTTGGGCTGGTGGGGAGAGCTCAGCGTTTGTCCTAATCAATACCCAGCACAAGGCATTGAGATGCAGCCAGGGGCTCCCAGCCAGGCAAACGTCCAGGCCGACTGCCAAAGGATGGAGGGAAGAGTGCTGGGGAGGGAGGGGGGTGATGGGACAGGAGACAACTTCACAATCTGAAACATTTCCATCCGCAGCCACAATGGGTGTGCCACGCTTTCAGAAATGTCTTCCTATCACTTATGGTGATGGCTCATTGGAAGTTCTTAAGGAGATTGTGGATCTGCACTCAGGATCCAAAACAGGTCATTTCATAGTGACCCTTATCCGATTAAAATCCAAATTGTGGTTAAGGACATATCAAAGGGCTCCATTGAAATACATCTTTGCTGGGGGTGAAAATAATCATTTGCTGACAGATATTCATATTTATACTTGCATTCTGACAAAAACTTTAAAGCAATTAAAAAAAAAAATTGCTGAATTCCTGTTGTTTATTGTTCTAAAAACGTTTCAGAAACCATACGATGGCTGGATGGATGGATGGATGGATGGATGGATGGATGGATGGATAGATAGATAGATAGATAGATAGATAGATAGATAGATAGATAGATAGATAGATAGATAGATAGATAGATGTCAATGCATTGAATCTTTATTACAAAAACCAAACCAAACCAAATTTCAACATTTGTGTATAATATTTAATATTGATCTTAAGTGTATATATGTAATCATATGTAATTATATTTATTTATATTTATATTTATTTAGTGCATTTCAACACACTACAAAATTAGCTGTAACATTTTGCGTCAAGATTACAAATTTAAAATCATAAAATTATAAAAATAAAATTGAAATTCAAAATATCTCATAATATGTTTATTTGATGTTATTTAATTTTTATAATTTTCCAACTATATACTTTTAATGCTAAGATTTTACATTCATTTTTATGTTTAAATTAATGTTACACATTTATTATTATACTGTATGCAACTTCATGGCTTTTTTCTCATAAAAGGGCCTCATAACATTACTTATAAAACATTATTCTCAACACATTATGACTACATTTATAATCTTATCACTCCATTTTTTAACTTGGTACTAAAACCCAATATTTTTGGTCCATTTTCTTGTTAGTGAAAGAGTGTAAATTTAAAGTACGTATACTGTATCTACTAAAGGTTTGTTTTGGAAACTTGACAGGCCTGTACTAAAAGCCTCAAAACTCCAAATTTACTGGATCTTTAAGGCGAAAACCCTGAAATCTGTAAAAGACTACTCAAAATGCTTTATACAGCAGAGCTCTGTGTAGTGAGCTTTGTGTGTTACCAAGAGAAAGATCTCTGATGAACAGAGAGCAAAAGATTGTTTTATGGGTTTTATGGGTAAAATTATCCATGTTATGATTGGCCGGGCTTGGATTGAGCACCTTTTTTGAGCACATACGGCCAGAACAACAGAGCTCAGTCTTTTGTGCACATAAATGGGTTCATAGCGCTAGAGCTTTTTAGAAGAAAACGAGGCTTGCATCGCCTTTGCTTACCCCTCTCCCTCTGCCTCCCCCCTTTTCAATCTTTCTATCAATGTCTCTATCATACGGTCGTGTTGCCACTTTGCTATTTTATTCACAACACAAGAATGCACTCCCAGTTTCCCAGGAGGATGATGCTGAATAAGGGAAAAGATGTAGAGGGCTTTGTTTCTAGCTGCTGTTTCCCTTCAGTCAAGCTTTCTGTTGTTTAAATGTTTACACTGAACAGCCCAGAGGCTTGAAACAAGCTTGTATGCAGCAGGAAAATGTCATTTGTCAGAACTTCGTCACATTTTCTCCTTTCCAAAGCAATTCTGTCACGACAAGATCGCTTTGAAAGATTTGCTAATTTCATTTCGACACTAAGGATGTCAGTGGACAAGGTCTCTCCAGAAGACACTCACTGTGCATTGCAGCTATTCAGAAACAACCTTCGCTACATAAAGACTTTATAAGGACACACGTACACACACCAGCCATTTCTATATTGGCTTGTGCAAAATCTGCCTCGAATTTCTTGACAAATTATCTTAAGCAAATGCACATGCAGAACGTTTATTAAGCCTATAATACCACCGGCATTTTCCCCTCTCTGTTGCAGTAAACAACCAGAAAATGAAAACCAAATTCATTCATGCTGATCCTCTTTTATTTAAACTAGCCCTGAAATATTGAGTTTCCTCCAAAGGCAGGAATTTCATTATTGACATCCCTCTCATCAAGCATTCAATCTTACAGCATTCAGCGTCTGTTTCCACCCACCTTAAATATCAAATGGTCTGTCTGCGAAACAGAATTGTAAAGATTCTATTACAGCTTTCTTTGGTTTGTAGATTGATTTGAGCTCAGGTACAGGACAAAGCCTGATCCCAAAAAGAGAAAACTTAGGCTTGATTTTATTGGTTCATTGGTTCTTTTAATCCCACATGGTTTTGATTATGTCACAGAACGTAAACACATTTTAGAATATGCAAACAAATGTTACAATGTTATCGCATTGGACTGAAACCTACTGATTTTGTTCACACAGAGTGTAAGAACTTCTCAAAGAAATGTTTTTATTTTATTTATTTATTTTTTACACTTGTGGTGTCCTCAGTCAAAATGGCACAACCAGCATAACTAGTCTCCAAAAAATTGCTCTGAAATTTCTTGTTATGCTGTATACTTCGGACTTTTTGACTTGTTTTCTTTCAGTTATCACAGATTTTGTATTTCTTTTTGGAACTGATTGATCACTTGAGCTTATGCACCTGTTTTTCACTGAATATTGATTTTTCCACTCAAAAACAGAGGATAAAAGGCTGGTCATTTTTGACTGGCAGCACCAAATTAGATAAAGGATTTTTAGCACAACACAAGGGTTAAGAAAGTAGTAACTAACAGGGTCAGTTTTGTATGTTGCCATTAAATATTACATCAAATTGAATGACATTGTGGCTGGCATCCCAGGAAGCACAGAACATTTCATCAACATTTCACAATGTTGCATTTTGGTTGCAGTTAGGTCATGTTGCAGTACAACATTTCAAAAATGATCTAGAAGAGAGAAAAATCCTGCATGCTGGAGTAAATTGCAAAAAATATAAACTGTTTAATGAAACAACCTGTCATGTTTGTGACCTTCATCAGCCATTTTTTCTTCACTCTTTGAAATATTCTCTATGTCCAATGCACCTGCCGGCAAACATTCAGGTATCTGTATGTGTGTGTGTGTGTGTGTGTGTGTGTGTGTGTGAATCCATATATGGTCATGTTTTCTCGCTATTAACTACGACTTTTGCCTCAATAAACTCCTAATTTGCAGCCTATTAGTAGTTAGTAAGGTAGCTGTTAATTTTAGGTATGAGGTAGTAGGATTAAGAGATCTAAAATATGGTCATGCAGAATAAGGTATTAATTAGTTTGCTTTATAAGTACTAATAAACAGCCAATATGCTAGTAATATGCATACTAATAAGCAAATGGTCCCGAAACTAAAGTGTTACCCCATCCCCACAGCTAGTTAATAGTGAGAATTAGTCCCCAAACTAAACTGTGAGCATTTTAAACACCCATAATAAAAACGTTGAAAATTTTCCTTAAGAGACTTTGAAATGTCAAGGTTATGTATCTGTACTAAAAAAAACTGCAATATACAAAATTCAAACATATTTGTATATAGAGTGTATATTTACAATCAAAATAAAACCAGATCAAATTATAATAATTTTTGGAAAGTTTTGTTCACTTTTTTATTTCAAGTTCAAAGGCAACTTTGTGCCAACAGCACACAATTTATCAGCCTGCCAAACATTGCACTTAAGTAAATTGTGATTATTCATATTAATTTGACTTGGAAGAGAACAGTGGAAAAGATGTTTTGAATGGGTACACTAGAAATAAATAGCTTATTCATGCAAATATCGAGCAACACAAACACAGAGAGTCAGACAGGAGGCCAGGTTTTTCCTTTTGAAACATTAGTGTATTTTTTTTACAGCATTCAGCATTGAATTTTCTAGAGTCTTGTGCAATATCTCATTTTACCAACAATGGTCACTAATTTTAACAATGCCATTAATCTTATACACATTTAGATGGTCAGATATAAGACTCTCACAGTTAAACACTGCACACGTCTAGTTTAGTCTAGCTTGTAAACCAAGCCTTATGATGGAGACCAATGAGACTAGCATTCAAAGCACAACATATGCAGATAGTCTTGTCAATAGCATGAAAAAAACCCTGAACAACACAAAAAGTAACTCATCATCAACTCCAGAAGATCAATCCTGGTATTTCATGACTATTGTATAAACACTACACAGCATCAGCCTTCAACTTACACAACCAGCATCTACCTTCAAGTGTGGTGCCATGAATAGATGTGATACATACTGAAGCCGTGAGTTTAACACTTTGCCGTAGCGACTGTGAAGAAAAATTTATATGTTTTCAACATAAATAATGTTGTAGTTAAACTAAACACTCTAGCAATATTAAGAGAGCAGGCGATAACAAAACTGAAGGGTTCTCATTATCATCATCAAGCGAGCAGCTTCCAGCAGCTGGTCGTTGACAGAAACTGCTTCCTTACTGATTGGAACCAGCCTGAGATTCCGGAGCCAAATGATGTTTGTAGATATTCACAAGATTCGGTTTAACACAGAATTTTAAAAAGCATCATGAATTCATCCTTGTTTGCACCAACTGACTATTGAGACAGAATCAAACCCGATAACAATGGCATTCCAGTAGCATAATACAAAAAGACATTCATTTGCGGTAGAATAATGAAACGGCTTCTTTCGAGCACTCGCAGCGAATGGATAGCAAACAGTCGGATCTCCTCGGGGACTGCATTAGGAGCCTGCATTTCATGGATGCAGTGCTAGATCTGACTCTCGTTGGCCTCACACAAACCCTGACAGTCATACCCCCTCAGGCTCACTGCAATTACTAGGCAGGGGCCCTAAAGTCTAAACTTATCTGATTATATTTCCATTCTGCACTATCCAAACAGTTTTACCGCTCGAACGAGTACGTTTAAAAGCCTCCTGGAGCGAGATACAGGCTCCGTACAGCCAGTCTACAGGTTCTCTAATATTAGGCTACAATCACGTATGGTCTCGAGGCAGATTAACGTGAGCCACCGCTCTGATAAGAAGAAAAGTTTGACATCCAGTAATGAAAAAACAGACGGAGCCTTGCAGAGGTCGACGTGCCTCATTTTGAGCCCTTTATTCATTCCTCAGTCTACTGGCTGTATGAATAAACATCAGCAGACTGCAGTGGCGAGGAACGAGAAAGAGCTACCGCGTTAGACGGCGTGGGATCACAGGAACTGGGTTGTCAGTCTGTTTCACCTGGGGGCCTTGTGTTGGGGCTGTCGCAGCTAGGGCTCGCAGAAAACGCCAAACGTTTTGTCAAAAATTCACGAGACATCTGTTGCCATGCCGGGACCTTGCTTTGAAGACGTTTAATTAAATAAGTGTCACGACGCGTACAGATAAATATGCTGCAACTGGTGCACGGGCGCATAATTATGACAGGGCATCTAGGGAACTGCGGTCTTCCATGCTCATTATGGCCCATCTGGGACATCAAAAAACAGCGCTTGAGTCCCATGTGTTCATATGGGAACAAGCTTTTACTGGTGCCCTCAAAGGAGGGGAACATCTGCATGTTGGCGAATTTAAACTACCGCTATGCTTTTAAGGCAAATGGGTCAGATTTGCATGACTCTGTCGACGTGCATGAATGAAATGCACTTGACGTCTTGACATATGCTTGCGCGCACACGTTATCCCGCTTAAGCAACAGAGCAGGCAGTTTTAATCGCATAAAGATGTGGATTCCACCCGAATTCATTTTTGTAAGCATGGAGGATTATCAAATATAATCAGAAGATTTAAAGATGGCTGACAGCTGTCATATGATGCAACAAAGTGCCACTAAGACATTGTTTCGAAAATGCGATACAAAAGTCGGGATTAGTTGAAAATCCAAGGAATAAACTGTCCACACACACACACTCACACACAATGTTCTGGGGCATATCTGTGCTTTTCTTCAAGATTTCAAAAGGCATTTGTACACTGGTTTAATGGCAGCACTCTCCAAAGGTAGTCAGCCTCACAAAGGGGGTTTTTGCTTTTCAATGAGCGTAAAATAAGTGTCACTCTGTTGGAGCCGTCTCTTTTTGTGGACTCTATCAGGTATCCCGGTGGAATTAGAGCCCGGATCGCTATTAAACACAGCACGAGAAACATATTCAGCCTTCGGATGGAAAAACAAGCACATGACACCTCCACTTCCCCAGAGACCTCTTCAGCTTCTGAGCCCTCCTAATTTATGGAATACTCCGTGTTCCCCTCCCTCCACAAGGATGACTGATCCCATTCTGCCGTATCCTACGTGCCAGTCACACTGACACTCATTAGGGGGAAGCTTCAGAACAAATACAGAGGCCCTGTGGGGGGAACGTTGAGCATCAGAGGCTCGTCGCTCCCCGATGGTGGTTAATGCCACCCTCCGTGATGAGCTTTCGACTTGTTGCTGCTTCTTCTTGCCACCTTCTGTGACAGGTACCCATTTGGTCGTTTGGAGCTGCAGGTTCTGGCAGCTTCAAGTGGAGCCGAGCAATTGATCTCCAGAGAAAGACTTGAGGTGAAAAGGGTTCAGAGAGCTTTTTCTACCCATTGACCAAAGTGCTGGGTTTCCTTTTAGTCACCGCTAAGCTCCCTTAAAGCTGTCCAAGGGCATTGAAAGTACACTTAAGGATGAAAACAGGGATCTGATCAATACGAGGAAAAACAAAGCTGCCCTCAACAGCTCTAAACAAACATCGGACAGACCTTGTCTATAGCATGCTAGAGTATGTGTATGCTCCATGACAGGATGCTAATAAGTGTCAGCAACACCGTGCCATGCATTATATCTTATCTTCTTAGATAAGATAGGGAGTCGTTTATACCCCAGTGTGGCCTGTTCAAAGGCTGACATGCTCAAGGATTATGCCGCTTTTAGCACTCCAATGCTTAGGGCATTGTAATTTTCAGATGTACCTCAGCCTATCCATGCCTCTTCACAGTGAATGAATCACCAGTGCCAGTGCTTTAAGATCTGTCAACCAGGATGGATCACTGGGCTGTATATCAGCCATCTGCCTGCGGATGCCGAGGCCATTTTTACAGCAGCTAATAGATGAGAAATGCACCCCGTGGACAGAGCAGAACACCTTGTCAAAAGGTAAAATACCCTCAGGAGCGAACTGGACGAACAAGCGATGGTATGACACTCTGGGAGATGGATAGCAGATTAATGCAATTATATTTATTATTATTTAGTTAGCAATACATATTTATTTAGTTGCTCAACAAGTCAATTTAAATCAACATATTGTCTCTCTTGCACATATGCTTTATTGTATTTATTTGGTTTATTTATGATCGTTAATTGCTATAATTGTGGATCCCTTTAGGGATGTTCAGCTCAGAAAATGTCATTTCAAACCAGAACAAGACTATATTCATTTACTTTTCTTTAAATTCATACAGTACATATATAAATATATATAATAAGCTGAATTTTTCACAATAACTTTATACAACTTTTACTCCAAATAATCAATATAGTAAGTATTTAATTCATTATTTTACCAAAAAATAACAAAAATATAATGTGTATTATCCTTTCACAAGGCTCTCAGATTTTGATCTTTAAGAACCGACATGGTGGAATGGTCATTACTGTTAATCTGACAACAGCACACTGCTCTTGGCCGATTATCTCAAATTGGTCAAATATGAGCAAATTCATTGTATTTCCACCTACCAAATGGGCAAGACAGCATGGTAATTGAAATGAGAATTAAATTTAACTTTCTTTCAGCTAGACACACACCATTGCTTGAAAAAGCTTGCATCCATTATTGCATTTTGGTATTTATGTCATTTTCAATGATCTGAACACAATTTAGCTGAGATAGATGTTTTGCTCTCTGAACAGACCTCTCTTTTCAAACTTTACCCATTGTGTAAGTGTGGTCTAGTAGCGACTAACACAAGTGAACTGTAATGTGCAGTATTGATGCTGGGTGCCTGTGATCTCTCCATCCCATGGGATTGTTCTACAAGTGATGGAGCATTCTGGCCATAGCTAGAGACCACAGGGTATTACTTCAACCACATCTGAGGTTATCACCAACAAATTCACAGCAGCAAATATCATACTACACACTTCACTGTTAAATAATGAATGTTTTATTCTCAAAGGAATAGGCTACACAGTATTGCTATTATCATTTTGAAGTGACCTTAATATCTGGATAAGTTGAAATCGTGAAAACAATCTGGAGATTTCAGCTAAACCGGTATGCTCATTTTGATTCTAACAGGATGTTTGATCCTGTTAGAATTGGTTCCAAATTATGTCTGGAATTCCATTAGCATTCAGTAAGGATTCTTTCCATAAATCCCACACATCACTGACTCGCGAGCTCGGAGTCTCAGGGGCCACAATAAGATCGGAGACGCTTACCTTGCGCCCAAGTGTTAGTGATGAATGAAAACATCAGAATCCATCCGGCTCTCCACTTCAGAGTTAAGGCACGCCTTGACATGATGCTCCGACACGTCTGTGAGTCCGCAGCACGCGTTCGCCCGCGCCGCGCTGGATACATGTTGCGCCGTAGTCCCGGTTTCCCCAAAGCGATGCGAGACACTGAGCGCGTCGCTCCCGTGCGTCCAAAACCAGCGCTTAATAAGGAGGAGTCTATAAATCAGTCTGTACGCTTCAGGCACCAATAAAATGCAGCAAAGTCCGTTGAAGCAAAGTTTAAGAACTGCATAAACAGCACGACTTCACATGACAATATTTTTTTTTTCTTTTATTAATTATTTTGATTATTTATTCAGACGTATTTACAAAAAGTTAGGCAATAAGAATTGTTTAATCTCAGAAACCTTTCAGATGTTCGGATGAATTCAATCATTTGCGTTAAAAGGAACGATTCCGCTGCATCCCTGCGCGTCATGAAGCATCTCTCAAAGCAAAGTGGATGCTCTTTAAAAAAAAAGACAATATAAAGCCACTGCTGGGGGGAGGGGGGGAGGGGGGGGAGTAAGGGCTGAAGTAGTGGAATGATGAGGAAATATTCCGTCCGTATCTTGGATGTATTCCCCCAAAAATGCAGCGTCCGTGTCCTTTCAGTACTGCGACCAACAATGTATGAGTATCTGATAACTCAGGACAGAAGCCGAACTCCTTCACTGTGGGATGTCGCCACCACGCGGCAGATGGGAGAACCGCATCTTCCTATTACGACGTATTTATGTTTATTATGGATCCATCCAGCATCATTCAAAGTTTGGACGTTCATACTGCGGCGAGACCATGCTTACTAAAATGCCAAGGGCGTTTAACTCAAACAGGCAGCGAGCTCTGTTTAGCTATGAACGTTTTATTAATTAGTAGAGAGTTGCAATTAGTTCAAGCTGTCCACAATTTCCCACAGGATGCCAGAATTGTAACTCCTTGTAACTCCACAGTGCAAGTTCTCTGTTTGCCAAGAGAGCACAAGCTCATAGAGCAACATTATTATTAGTGGCTCTCTCTCTCTCTCTCTCTCTCTCTCTCTCTCTCTCTCTCTCTCTCTCTCTTTCTCTCTCTCTCTCTCTCTCTCTCTCTCTCTCTCTCTCTTCCCCCACTCTCTCTGTGAGACCGCAGGCTCAGTGTAAGCTTTGATCCTGAGGACACAAATCTGGTTTTAAATTCCAAACAGATCCACAGACTACTGCACTTGTTGCCCAAGCATGCTATGACTCATGTACTGCACAACTGTTCAAGTTACATCCAGAAACCGCATTCATTCCCACACTAAGCAGGAAGCAAAAATCAAAATGATAACTCACATTCTAAATATAAGCATGTGAGGTGTTGCTTTACCAAATGTGCTTCAATCCTTAAACTGAGAGCATGGTAAAATGATAAAGATGATGTTGGAGGTGATAATGATAGTATGGGTGTGAGGATTGTCATAGTGGTGGTAGGGATGGTACTGGTGGCGATGATAATAATGATAATGATGGTAATGAAGATGCTGCTGGCAATGAGAGTTGTGTTGATGATGCTGAAGTGGTATTAATATTGGTAATGATAATGATACTGTTGGTGATGGTAATATTTGTGTTGATTTTGACAGTATTGCTGCTGATGATGGTAATGATGATATGTTGATTGTGGTAATGATAGTGGTGGTGATTATGGTGGTAAACATGATAGTGTTGATGATGTTGGTGTGGTAATTATAGAGGTAATGATGATATTGTTGGTGCTGATAATAGTTACGTTGGTTATGATAGTATTGGTGGTGGTGATGATGACGGTGGTGGTAATGATGATAGTGACTAAATATGTTGATGGTGGTAGTGATAGTGATGGTGGTAATAAAGATACTGCCGGTGGTGATACATGTGATGGTTGTAATCATGAGAGTGTTGATGATGCTGATGTGGTAATGATAGTGGTAAAGATAATACTGATGGATATGATAATAACTGCATTGATTATGATAGCATTAGTGATGATGATGATGATGATGATGATGATGATGATGATGATGATGATGCTGGCAATACAGATAGTGATCTATTATGTTGATGGTGGTAATTATAGTGGTGGTGGCAATGAAGATACTGCCAGTGATGATAGATGTGATGGTGGTAACCATTACAGTGTTGATGTGGTACTGACGATGATAATGATATTACTGTTGGTTATGATAATAACTGTGTTGATTACGATAGCATTGGTGGTGGTGATGATAATGATAATGATAATGATTGATTATGTTGATGATGGTAATGATAGTAGTGGTGGTAATGAAGATACTACTGGTGATGAAAGATGTAATGGTGGTAATCATGAGAGTGTTGATTGTTTTGATGATAGTGATGGTAGTAATGGAGATACTGTTGGTGTTGATGGTAGTTGTGGTGATGATGGTAATGATGGTGCAGATGCAAATGATGGTTGTGTTACTGATAAGGTTTAAAAACTATTTTGATTACTGGCGAGCAAGTCTGGAGGCGTGCCATTTACATATTTAATTATACGTTACACTGTTTTTATAGTTGCTATATAAATAAAGCTTTACTTACTAGTGATTTTGTGAGAATGATGATGATAGTGAAGATTGAGATGAGGACAGTGGTAGTGAACATGATGGTCATGATGCAAATTGATTATACTAATGGATAAAGCTGATTGTGATCCATTAAAACATGGAATATAAATATATATTCTTCAACCCTCAGGGGGTTCCACCTCTGAGTAAACGTTTTTATGTTCAACAGATTGCCTATGGTTTTTAATTACACAAAATTCACTACTTAATATGATTAACATGTGGGCTGGGGCAGAAGGGGAACAGTAACCAAATAAACATAATGAGTGATGCTGACTGGGCCTTGAACTGTTGACTGCGAAGGTGGATTAGGCAGAAGTGAACCGTATTGATTAACACGCACAATGCTGCACTGCAGCTTTCAAGAAAAGCATTTCTCCATTAATGAAGCAACAGAGAGCTCACGGCATGTGAGACTGCTCCGCAGTCCATGCTGTCATGCTCTCCTGACGTCTCGTCAGAACCGCATCGCCTCAGCAGCAGGGTTCCTGCGCTTGCTGGAGCCACGTCGAGCTGCGTTTCTCATGGCCCATTTTAATGATGCTCAGATGATGAGACTTGCAGGCTGGGTGGCAGCTTTCTGCTCCCAGTCTGATGCAGACGCAAATTGCGCCTGTCTTGCCGTTATTATACTGCTGTGCACTGCACCCAGGTAGACATGGCAGGTGGAAAGAAACACTAGTTAACTGGCGGGGGGAATAGGTCCTGCGCCATGTCTTGCTGTATGTGTTCTGTTTGACTTAGAAAAGTACAGATTTAAAATGGATGAATAAATTCCTACAGTAATGGGGTAGGTGGTATGAAAATAATCTTACATCATGTTATAAGTAATTTTACATCACTGCTTATTTTCCTGGACATTCAAAGAAAAATGGTGTGTATACAGAAAAACTGTGTATATGTAATAACTATGAGCTTTTTGGCCTTTGTTTTTCTGTTGTGACTATCTGGATAAACTCAGTTCTAGGTTTTCAGTTAAATACTGTCACGAATCCGGCCTATGAACTTCCGTTTACCCACCACCAGAGGTCACTTGCTCACCACATTGACTCTTGCACTACACTACTGTTGCACGTCACCCCCAGGCACGTCACCCCAAATTCCCATCATCCATTGCACTGACAACTCACACCCAGCAGCCATCTCCCTAATCACACGCTCACACCTGAGACTCATTACATTATTACACACACTACATAAGCCATGGACTTCCTCAGTGTCAATGCCGAGTACTGATCTGCGTATAGCACTCCTCAAGCGCTAGCTGCCTTACCATGCCATTTCGTGTTTCTGTTCAGTTCCAGTATTGTCCTGCGTTTTTCACTCCCCTAGTGTTAGCTGCGATACGAAATCTGTTTCTTGTTTTCTAGTCTGTGTTCCTTGTATTTTTCCCCCTGTCTCACTGTTCAGACTCTGTTTGCCCCTGCTTGGATTATATCTGTGTACCTGGACTATCTCTCTGCCTTGCCCTTTGTATATTGTTCGCGCCTTGCCTGGATTATTGCTCACGTTTCGGATTACCTCTCTCGTCTAGCCCTCTATATACCTGTTTGCCATTTGTTCGACCCTGCTTTTATTGCATGTTTCACAATAAAAGCTTGCACTTGGATCCGCACGTCTCACGTCTCATCAGCCCTGTCACAAATACATTATGAATGAAAGACACATCCTCTCATTTGGTTATTCTCCAAATAATATTGTCAGCCATTAAGTTCATTATGAATGGGAGACTTCTATGTTCATTACTATAAATGGGAGTAAATGCAACGTGCAACGTCTAAATGTAATACTGGACCAACCTGAAATACAGTATATGCCTTTTAACACTATTTGAGCATAACAAACAATTTTAATGGAACATTTAACATAGTTGGATTGAAGCAGACAAAGACGAAGAGAACCCAAGTACGTCATCCACTTACGTAAAGATGGAGACGTAAACAGGCTGGCCAAAGGCATGGCAAGGGGACGCAGCATCTCGTTCCCTCTCGGGGAACCATGGTTACATGTGTAACCCGAGACATTCCCCTTCTAGGGAACTCCACACTGTGCCCCCTAGGGGGCACTATGGAGAACACAATCCAACCAAGCCGTGCCGAGGCACATGCCTGTCCACCTGGTGGATGAGCACCATGGAAGCGACATACATGCGCCAAGCCTTTCCTCAGAAAGGGGCCATGGCACTGATGCCACGGGCCACTCACGCAACTTGGCAGAAACGGGGAACCCAAAATAGATAAAGGGGAACAACCCACTCAAGTTAAGAGCAAAGCCATCACAGATGGCTATGCTATATGAGCAGAACTAGCCTGGATACACAAGACCACTGAAGAGGGTAACAGAAACCTCCAAAGGAGCTCAGAGATAGAGAGTAACTGCTGAGCTGGAACATGGCCATCCTCGGATAGCAATGCTTTAAGGTCTTATGAAGACTTGTGGGCCAGAAAGATATATCACGATAGCCTCCCTACAAAGCTGCCCAGACCAAAGAGAGTGGGCCATCTACTTACTACCCTAACAGGGGAGATAGCACTGTCCAGGCAAAGGCTCAAAGAGACCACTACTTAATAACCCTAAGAAGGAAAGCAGTCACTGAGCTAGCACACAGAAATCCTCAGATAACTATGTTCCCAGGAAGGGCTACCAGACTGAAACTAAGATAGCTAGGCTCTAGGAAAAAAAGGGCCACTCCATAGGCGGGCTTACCGCAGTGGAACATAGCTAGCCTCAGATAGCTGTATTTAGGTAAGCCCA
This sequence comes from Spinibarbus caldwelli, assembly GCA_039654775.1. Taxonomy (NCBI): domain Eukaryota; kingdom Metazoa; phylum Chordata; class Actinopteri; order Cypriniformes; family Cyprinidae; genus Spinibarbus; species Spinibarbus caldwelli. The sequence continues at coordinate 28,749,245 of CM077218.1, forward strand.
TCCCGTCATACCAAATGGCTAGAATATAACCACCCTCAAATGGCTACACTAGGGAGGACCCCAATCCATGTCAGAGCCTAGATAACCTTCCTACAGAGCTGCCCAAACCACAGAGAGTGGGCTATCTACTTACTACCCTACCAGGGGAGATAGCATTGTCTAGACAAGGGCTTAAAGACACCGTTACTTAAGGAAACTAAAAAGGGAAGCAGTCTCAGATAGCTATGTACTTAGGAAGGTATAAGAAGGGGAACTGACTGAAAAACTACCCAGACCACCAAGTGTGGAATGTCTACTTACAACCCAAAAAGGGGAGACACACTGTCTAGGTAAGAGCTCAAAGACCACTACTTAAAACCTGAACAGGGGAGCAAACATTGAACTAGCACACAGCTATCCTTATATAGCTCGACAGGGGACCACCCCAGGAGAGGCCTCATTGCAACTGCAGTAAAACACAGCTAGCCTCAGATAGCTGTAGTTGATTAAGCCTCGTCTTGCCATAACAAAGACTGGAATATAACCACCCTCAGGTGACTTTACCAGTGGATGTCCCAAACTTATGTCAGTTCCCAACAGATACTAGGTAGCTTTCCCTGAGAGTTGGTCAGACCACAAACAGTGGGCTATCTACTTACCACCCTAACAGGGGAGATAGCAAAGTAAAGGCAAATATACAGGAGACCACTACTTACAAACCCTCGGAAGGGGAGCAGTCACTGAGCTAGCACATAGTTATCCTCAGATAACTAAGTAACTGGGAAAGGCTACCAAACCCTACACCACTAGCCTATATAGCCCTCCTGTAGAGCTGCCCAAACCACAGAGAGTGGGCTATTTACTTACTACCCTAACAGGGGAGATAGCAAAGTAAAGGCAAAGACTCAGGAGACCACTACTTAAAAACCCTTGGAAGGGGAGCAGTCACTGAGCTAGCACATAGATATCCTCAGATAGCTATGTCATACAGGAAGGAGCTACCAGAAGCGGGACAGACTGAACTACCAGCCATAGAAAAAGGGTTGTCTGCTTAAACTCCTAGAGGGAGGAGGGGCACGGTTAGCAACACTGGATTTCTGATCTTGTCTATGAGCCTCAGCCCTAGACGCTAGATCGAGCCGTTCAGAAGCACGACCCATCACATTCAGCATTTCCCCGTATGCACAGCTGGGAATAGCCGATGACGACTCAGTGCTCACACTCTCATCATCGTCACCAACCACATCAACCTCTTCATTTTCGTCACTACTAGAGGAAGAGCCCAGCAGTGCGCTATCAGGATCAGATGACTCCAATGACAGAGCGTCTGGATCCCGCAGAGCGCTAGAGCTCGCTGCAGAAGTTTTTGAAAGATCCATGCCTTTGTCAAACTTTTCCACAAGCTCAACCTGCAATCCCCACGAGCCGAGTTTCGGACCCGACCCACGAGGCGCAGACGCTTGCCTCTTTACCCCCGAAAAAAGGGACAAACGTGATCGGAGCTTACGCATTGGAAATGATTCAAAATGCTCACATTCGATGCCCTCAAGCACCGAACGTGCGTGCTCCTCCCCCAGGCACATAACGCACAAGTCGTGCGTGTCCTCAGGTGTCAAATACCTAGGACACGGAGGCACGCACTTCCTGAAACGCACACCTGGGTTGACAGACATGGTAACACACTGCACTCCAAACAGATGGTTCCTGAAGACAGCAAAGAGGATGACGTACTCAGCAGGTGCCCTTTTATACTTCCGGGAATCCCGCCTATGACGTCATGGGCCAGGTGGACCAACAGATTGGCGTGGTTTCACACGTGCTTCAGACACCGGTCATGCAGACTGCATTCCCCATAGTGCCCCCTAGGGGGCACAGCGTGGAATTCCCTAGAAGGGGAACAGTGTAACGTACTTCAATACACAGCTATAGGAAAGATGGCAAACATTACGGGTTAAATACAAGACTATGGTTTAAAAAAAAAAACACCAATGACAGAAAAGAACTAGTAAACAAGACATCAAGACAATTACTGTGAACCAATGAGAATTCAGAATAAATAACACTATAAGACAATGTACCAATGAAAACATGACATGAAACAAGTGGGAAACCATGAACAAGTCTAAGAGTAGATTTACACGACAACAATGAACTAAAATCAGAAAAGGTTTTCCTTTGCGTTTTTCACATACAGACATCAATGTTGTTAAAAATGTTTCCCATTTACATGTGAACGAAACACCAAGTGAACATGTAATGCGCATGACGCCACCGTGCATTTTTTGTAGTTTACACAAATACGAAAATAAATGGCAACATTTTCAAAAACTTGCACTTTGAAATCATATTGAAGAACATAACCCCGGAAAGTGGCACGTCTGGTTACCTTATGGTGGAGGGTAAACCATAGATATGTATAGGTAGATGCCTTATTAGCATCTGTTTTTATGGGCCGCTATTCATAAGTCTATTTCTTTGAGAATTTAAATTATAATTTTTTTTTTGTGATTTTTTTTTTTTTTTTTTTTCTGTGAGTGACGACACATGACCGTTCCAAGATGGTGGGCGCATCAACATGTCTGGAGCTGTCGAATGTGACATCTATTTATACAAATCTCTGGTGCAAACGTCAAGACAGAACTTTTTTAGCTTAGAACCTGAAATATGAAAAACGTCTCGGTTACGTATGTAACCCTCGTTCCCTGAAGGAGGGAACGGAGACGTCACGTCGGATGACCGACGAAATTGGGATCTCGCCAGAGAGACCAATCCACTTCGAGTGTAACTAAACGAGCCAATGGACATTGGCATGCGATTATTGCATCCAGCTGCCGCTGATCACAGCGTGAGCATAAGAGGCAGCTGATGCACCGCATCAATTATGTTTTCGCTGAGGAGCCGAGCCGGCGACCCGGCAGCTCAGCGGTGGTACAGCGACTGTGGCGACGGGACGTGACGTCTCCGTTCCCTCCTTCAGGGAACGAGGGTTACATACGTAACCGAGACGTTCCCCTTTCAGTCGGTCACTCCGAGTCACGTCGGATGACCGACGAAATTGGGATCCCTACCAAAGCGCCACAGGAGCTGCCCCTTCCAGTGCCCTGTGTAGGGCTCCTGACCCTTCCTATAAGGCAGACAATAGGACCGGGCTCTACACAGAGAAGGTCAACTACTGGTGTTCCTTGAGCAACCCAAACAGTAGGACTAGGATAACACTGGGAAGCGTGCCCTTCCACTTGGAAGAGGCACACTGCGGAGTCACCTCCTCCCAGAGGGGGTTAAGTGACATTCAAACATGTGAAGTAACCCCGAAGGGCCCTATTGCACATGGAAGTCTCTGAGATGGCTCAGGCTGCATCTTTAGAGATGGCAGAACGTGGTCCGCCAGGGGAAACATGGCTCTAATAAGAATACCGTGGAATACACATATGGGATCCCGACAGGGTCTCTCATATGGGCACTAGCCTCGCACCAGATTTCAAGAATTCATTGGCTGAAGGCCTGGCGCCGGACGCCCTGCCGCGTCCGGACGCCGGAGTGCTGGAGGACTCAACAGGGTTTGCCTGGTTAAGGAACTCTCTGGAGAATTAGGCGTAAGGACGCCGCAAGCCGACTCTGAGCCGGCCCTCTCAGTGCCACTACCCGTTTGAGGTGAGAACACAGGAGGAAACCGGTTCGACACGTAGGCTATAAAACCTAGCGAACGTGTTGGGAGTCGCCCAACCCGCAGCTCTACAGATGTCTGCTAGCGAGGCACCACGAGCCAGCGCCCAGGACGATACGACACCCCTAGTGGAGTGAGCACGCAACCTGAGTGGGCAGGGCACACCTTGTGCTTCGTAGGCCAAGGTGATGGCATCCACTATCCAGTGGGTCATCCTCTGCTTGGAGACAGCCTTCCCCTTCTGCTGTCCTCCGTAACAGACAAAGAGCTGTTCTGAGGTCCTGAAGCTCTGAGTTCTATCCACGTACTGACGCAGTGCGCGTACAGGACAGAGCAAAGCTAGGGCTGGGTCTGCCTCCTCCAGGGGCAGCGCTTGCAGGCTCACTACCTGGTCCCTGAAGGGCGTGGTAGGAACCTTGGGCACATAGCCGGGCCGGGGCCTCAGTGTTGCACTGGAGTCAGCCGGCCCAAACTCAAGGCACGACTCGTCGACCGAAAATGCCTGCAGGTCCCCCACCCTCTTGATTGAGGCCAATGCAGTCAGGAGTAGGGTTTTCACAGAAAGAAACTTCAACTCGACTGACTGCAACGGCTCAAAGGGGGCAGTTTGTAGGGCTCTTAGCACCAAGCCAAATCCCAAGAGGGAAGGGAGGGAGGCCTCGGAGGATTTAACCTCCTGGCCCCCCTAAGAAACCTGACGACCAGATCGTGCTTCCCCACCGACCTCCCCTCTATGGGGTCGTGGTGGGCAGAAATAGCAGCAACATATACCTTAAGGGTGGAGGGGAACAGCCTACGCTCCAACCCTTGTTGCAAAAAGGAAAGCACGGCTCTGATCGAACATCTCCGGGGGTCCTCCTGGTAAGAGGAACACCATTCGACGAACAGGTTCCACTTCAGCGCATAGGCCCGTCTTGTGGACGGTGCTCGTGCTGAAGCGATAGTGAGCGCTACCTCCTGGGGCAGGTCACCTAGAACCTCCGCGTCCCGTCCAGGGACCACACATGAAGTTTCCACAAGTCTGGACGCGGGTGCCAGAGGGTGCCCCGTCTCTGAGAAAGCAGATCCTTCCTCAGAGGAATCGGCCAGGGAGGGGCTGTCGCGAGGAGCATGAGTTCCGGGAACCAGGTCCTGTTGGGCCAATATGGAGCCACTAACAGGACCTGCTCCTCGTCCTCCCTGATCTTGCACAATGTCTGTGCTAGCAGGCTCACTGGGGGAAACGCATACTTGCGCAAGCCCTGGGGCCAGCTGTGTGCCAGTGCATCCGTGCCGAGCGTTGCCTCGGACAGGGAGTAGAACCACTGGCAGTGAGTGGTTTCTGGAGATGCAAACAGGTCTACCTGAGCAACTCCGAACCGACTCCAAATCAGCTGGACCGCCTGGGGATGGAGTCTCCACTCCCCAGGAAGTGCCGCTCGAGACAGCTCGTCGGCCGCCTGATTGAACACTCCTGGGATGTGGATGGCACGAAGGGACCTCAGATGCTTCTGACTCCAGAGGAGGAGGTGGCGGGCGAGTTGCGACATGCGACGGGAGCGCAAACCGCCTTGCCGGTTGATATAGGCAACGGTCGCAGTGTTGTCCGTACGGACCAGAACGTCCCTGCCCCGAAGGCGCCCTCTGAGGCGGCACAGGGCAAGGCGTACTGCCAGCAACTCGAGGCAATTGATATGCCAACGCAGAAGGGGGCCCGTCCAAACCCCTGATACTGCGTGCCCGTTGTACGTGGCACCCCAGCCGGTGGTCGAGGCATCCGTGAATACCACAGCATGCCTGGATACCTGCTCCAGGGGCACTCCTGCCCGAAGGAACGAAGGATCTGACCACGGGCTGAAGGTCTTGCGGCAGGCCGGTGTAATCTGAACCCGGTGAGTACCGCGTTTCCACGCCCACCTCGGGATTCGACCATGGAGCCAGTGCTGAAGCGGTCTCATATGGAGCAGACCGAGCGGAACTATGGCCGCAGCTGCAGCCATATGCCCCAGGAGCCTCTGAAAGAGTTTCAGTGGGACCGCTGTCCTGCCTGATAAAGTCTTGAGGCAGTTCAGCACCGACTGAGCACGTTCCTGGGTGAGGCGTGCTGTCTGGTTGACCAAATCCAACTCCATGCCGAGAAAAGAGATCCTCTGCACTGGCACGAGTTGCTCTTTTCCCAATTGACCCGAAGGCCCAACTGGCTGAGGTGCCTGAGCACCAGGTCCCTGTGTGCGCACAACAGCTCTCGAGACTGTGCAAGTATGAGCCAGTCGTAGAGGTAGTTGAGAATGCGCACACCCCGTTCTCTCAAGGGAACAAGGGGCCGCCTCTGCGACTTTGGTGAAGACACGAGGCGAAAGGGACAGCCCGAAGGGCAGGACCTTGTACTGATATGCCCGACCGTCGAACGCGAATCGCAGGAATGGCCTGTGTCGCGGGAGAATCGAAACATGAAAGTACGCGTCCTTCAGGTCGATTGCTGCAAACCAATCTAGGGGACGGACGCATCCAAAAATGCGTTTCTGCGTCAACATCTTGAACGGCATCTTGTGAAGTGCACGGTTCAAAACTCGCAGATCCAAGATCGGTCGTAACCCACCGCTTTTCTTGGGCACAATGAAGTAAGGGCTGTAAAACCCCGACCTCATATCGGCTGGAGGGACCGGCTCTATTGCATCCTTCGCCAGTAGGACTGCAATCTCCGCCAGCAAGACAGGGGCATCGACGGCTTTGACTGAAGTGAACCGGATGCCCCTGAACTTGGGGGGGACGCCGGGCGAACTGAATCGCATAGCCGAGTCTGATGGTCCGCAGGAGCCACCGGGACGGGCTGGGGAGCGCTAACCAGGCTCCGAGAGACCGCACCAGCGGGGCCAACGGGCCCACCGACATGCCCGCGGTGGGGCAGCGAGGTGGAACACAGGGACCGGCCCCAGGGCCTGTGACGGCCTGGCCTGTGACGGCAGGGGGCGGGGTCTGGGTGTGTAGTGTAGCACTCACCTGATTTCTCCTCGCGTGGGAGGAGACACAGGAACCCGGCTTGAGGCTTGTGACAGCCCGGCGTTTGACGACTTGAAGCGGGGACTGGAGTGCTACTGCCCTTACCTGGTTCCACGAATGGGCAGGAGGGGTGCTCTTGGGCAACCACCCGCTGCCTGCTGGCGAGAGAGGAGGAGGGAAGCGATCCTGTGATGCACGGATCACCACTCTCCTCCTCTTGAGACCCGGAGATTGAGGAGACCGCTCTTTACTGATGTTTTGGGTACCGCTGGCTGCTGGGCCAGAGGCGGAACAAAATGAACAAAAGATACTCCACCCGGCCCTCCTCCGGGGGAGGGAGTGGTGCAGTCACCATCTCCCGATGAGCAGTCTCCTCCATCTCTGGGTCGACCGTCCCAGGGCCTCTTGCACTTGCGCTTGCCGCCAGGTTTGGCGGGGGCCTGGACGGGCTGGGCGTCCTGCCTGCGACCGGCTCCACGACGCTGCCCGGGGGCGGCCGCAGGGGGGTGCCCACGGCGACGAGCAGGCTGAGTGGCTGCAGCCGGAGTGGAAGCAGCAGGTTTCCTCCGGCGCATGATGTGTTTGCCTCAGTCTGCTTCTGGGCTGCCGAGAACTGCTGGGCAAAGCTCTCGACAGCGTCGCCGAAAGGGCCGGTCTGTGACACGGGAGCATTCAGGAACTGTACCTTCTCCTGCTCCTTCATGTCAGCGAGACACAGCCAGAGATGGCGCTCCTGGACATCGCACGACCCAGAGACTGTACGGTCACCTTCGTCACTCGTAGCGCGAGGTCCGTCGCAGCACGCAGCTCATGTAGAACCGCCAGGTCGTGACCACCCTCGTGCAGGTCTTTCAGTGCTTTGGCCTGGTGGACCTGCAGCAACGCCATAGCGTGGAGGGCGGAAGCCGCCTCCCCACAGGCTCTATAAGCACTGCCAGTTAGACCTGACGAATACTTAGAGGCCTGTGAGGGGAGACACGGATCACCCCGCAGGGTGGAAGCGGCTGTTGGACACAGTTGCATGGCCACAGACCGTTCCACCGAGGGGATGCCCGCATACCCCAAAGCGGCTCCACCATCGAGGGTGGTGAGAGCGGAAGAACTACAAGATGTGTTTCGGGCAGTGAAAGGTGCCCTCCACGATCTTGTCAGCTCCTCATGCACTTCCGGAAAGAATGGCACCGGAGGGGGGCGCTGAGAACCAGCGCCACCCCCACCGAGGAACCACTCGCCCAGCCTCGAAGGATCGGGACACGGTGGCTTTTTAGGATTCCACACGAGCCCGACATTCTCGGCGGCCCGGGAAAGCATAGCCGTCATCTCTGGGTCTGGCACGGACAACGCTACCACACCCGAAGGGGGCAACGCAGCCGAGTCATCATCCCCGGAGAGAGAGGGCCCGCCCTCCGATGCAGTGATCGACATCTGGTCGTCAGAGGGGGCACCGAAGGAAACGCGTGGCCAGCGCGCTCCTTCGGCAGCTCCACCGGCTGCGGAGTGCTTGAGGGGTGAGGAGCTCCACTTGGGGAAGCCCTCACCGTAATCCTCAAATCACCTCTGACTCCACCGGATTCAGTGTGCATGCCGGATCACGGCAGGCAGAGGGACTCTGCCATGTTTGACATAGCAGAGTCGCACTCCGAGATGGTCATGTCCCCGCAAGAAGAACATGAACCATCCACGAAAGCCACCTCAGCGTGCTTAATGCCCAGACACGTGAGGAAGCGATCGTGACCGTCCTGAGGCGCCAGGAAACGACCACACCCAGAAACGCACGGGTGAAAAGACATCTTTAAAAAGACGCGATCACCCGTGTTGCTCTTTTAGAGAAATTGCTCTTTCAGAGAAATGCTCTTTTAGTGCTGAAGCACGCAGGGGAGCTGGCCACCGCACACTCCTAGTGTGGCTGTCAGCAGGAAGACGATCTTTCTCTCCCGGACACCGTGACCACCGCTGCCGCGCCGTAACGCCCGCACTCGCTCGCAGAACACTCTCTTGGAAGGGAGAGCAGTAGCTTTAACCACTACCGCTCGGCTCCGAAGCGAAAGGATAATTGATGCGGTGCATCAGCTGCCTCTTATGCTCACGCTGTGATCAGCGGCAGCTGGATGCAATAATCGCATGCCAATGTCCATTGGCTCGTTTAGTTACACTCGAAGTGGATTGGTCTCTCTGGCGAGATCCCAATTTCGTCGGTCATCCGACGTGACTCGGAGTGACCGACTGAAAGGGGAACTCCAGACAGACGTGACAGGACAGTTCATGTCAAATTTTGTTGCAGATTTGAAATATGCTATTGAAATATGTGTTTTTGAAATTTCTGTATTATTAGTTGGTCTGGCTGAAAAAGCTGCCCGCAGGTGTTTTTACTTGAATAGGACTTTGAAACACACACACACACAGACACATCTGGTCAGCCTTCCTTGTAGGGAATCTCCATAGGCGAAATGGTTTAATACTGTACAAACTGTATTTTCTATCGCCCTACACCAACCCAACACCTAAACCTACCCCTTACAGGAAACTTTGTGCATTTTTTTACTTTCTCAAAAAAACTCATTCTGTATGATTTATAAGCTTTTGTACCCATGAGGACCTCAATTTAGGTCCCCACCGTGACACAAGTCCCCATGAGTCTGTGTGTATTCCGGTTTAAGTCCCCACCAGGATACATAAACCTCTACACACACACATACACACACACACACACACACACACACACACAAACACAAAAGCTAAATCTCTTCCACGTTGACACATTTCTGCCACTGCATGGAATACAGTTACTGCATCCAGCCCTAATCCATACTTTGTTTGGATATTTACATTTAATTGTAGCTTGTTTCAATGTTGATCTGCATCAGACAACATTGCTCATTGTGTTTAGCCTAGATTTCAGTTGATCTCACACACTAGTCATTAATCACGAGGGATTATGTGTCACATGCGTCATAAGGTGCTTCAAATAAAGAAATATTCTAAATGGCTTGCAGGATCATTTATCAACAGTGCAGACTCTCTTTCGGTTTATCACTGGAACACATGTCACATTTTTCATTCTGAATTTGAGGCAGACCCTTCTCCCTGTTTAATATTTCCCATGGAACTAAAGCCTAGAGGAAAACGCATAGCCATGAGCCTGTGTGTAGTGACAGCTCTATACAGCATGTCAAGCAAAGTTTCAGGAATGCCAATCGGACCTGCCTATTAACCACAGAGCGAGAATACAAATCAAGCCACATAATATGACCCGCTAGCCTACATGCTATTTTTCAGCTCCGTCTCAATCTTTCGCCTGTCAAACCGTAGCACTGTCATTCCATCCCGAGAAAAACTGTTTCGCATTTCTTCCACTCCTCTGCACTAGACTGAATGAACAGAAAAGGAATAGCTTAATTTCATTCAGCTTCGAATCGCACACTGGCTCAGACTGGGAAATTAGGGATACAATACGGTGACTTGCACATTGAGTCTGATTGGCAGTGTTTGGTTTCCGACAGGATCCCGTAGGCTTTTGTGATGCTCTGGATTGAGGGCTCATTAGAGCTGGGGCTCTGCGGTTTGCCTCCCACCATGGCTACTATCCTAATTTGACATACGTTCCTTTTGATAAGCCCCTTCTCCCTAGAGTGTCTTAACCACATGCCCACTGACACACACACACACACACACACACACACGCACACAATTATATGATATCACAGCATTACTCTTACTAAGCTGTTGTTAAACAGGATGTCTAGCTGGGAAAATCTGATTTCCCCTTGGAGAGAAATCATCCTTCACAGACACAGCCCCGTCCCTGAAACGCTTGTAAAGCCAAGCAGATTGAAATGTGAAAAATGCTACCTCCCTGGGATAAAACATCCTCAAGTGCAGCTCAGACCATGAAATATGTATCGTCCAGATACATATTTCTCCTTCTCAGTTGAGCCAACAACAGTGTCCAGTTCTGCCCTGGACTCATTCCCAAATCTTTACTAAATCTAAAATCTAGATACCTTTTTCACCATTGTACCTGCAACATCTAGACTCAAAAGTTTTTCTTCCATATTGTGACATACATCTATGTGAAACAGCTCAGATATACATCAGATGTAGATCTTGGTCTGAAGGCAGATCTAAATATGATCTTCAAAATAGAGTCTGCATTAGGTCTCTAAGCAATGTAATTGGCTCAAAGAATTTTTACTTCTTACAAAATCACATTAAGATAAATGCTGTTTAAACTGTTATATAATGACCATTAATGTCTGTTTCAGTTAGCTTACATACTAGCTTAACAAACAGATACCCAATTGACCCTTCACATGGAGTTTGATTGACATGTGATCTGACCAGTCTTAATGCAGAATCTGCCATTTTCGTTCGACAAACAAACCAGACAGGAGAGTAGATTAACCTTGGTGTACTTGATCTTGAAAAATGGTGTGTATTGATGTCTTTACACAGTTGAAACAAGATACCTTCTGATGTTCATTCATATTTATTTCGTGCTAAAACTAGTAAAGAGGAAGAGATTATTGGTTCACATACCGCTTGAACTGAGGCGCTACAGTGATCTGTCACGACAAAGAGCCAAAAAACGGTATTTATTGTTTGAATTTCTTTTAAAAAATGACAAAAGAACCCTCAATTTGCCACAACATCGGGAAGTCTGTAATTTCACCTGAAGTTTTCAGGTGGGATAGTTCACCTAAAAAAAAAAAAATCTTCTAAGTCTAAAATTGTGGATGCTTTGAAGTGCCATTATGACAGTAAATAAAATTATACACTTTCTTTTTTTGGGTGAACTATTCTTTGAAATGTACATGACTGAAGCATTGTACACATTTAGTATGTTAATTTCAAGATCATTGTTCTACATGTCTGTAAATACACTGCAAAGAAAAAAAGAAATTGTAAATAAAGCAAAGATTATTAAAGTACATTTTGAAAGAAAATACTATTTCAGTGTTCCTACTTCCAAATTTCACATTTAATTCACTGTGTTACTTTCTTTGTGATTATTTGAACAATTTACCAACCATTTTTGAATGAAAATTGTTTTATTTTTGTTATTTATTTTAATTTTTTCAGTGTAAATAAAGAAACTGAAATTCATTCCCACACAAACTTGTGTACATATCAATGTTGGAGTTGATTTTTGATGATGTTTTCAAACAACAGCAGTCCTAGCATTTACTCCTGGTTAAACGTACACTGGAAGATCATCAACTGTAACAGGGCGAACGAGACGAGAGACGTGCGGATCCATATGCAAGCTTTTATTAACAGACATGGTCAAAACACAGGCAGGGTCAAACAAATGGCAAATAGGTATCTTGAGGGCAAGACAGATGAGTACTCAAGTAAAAAGGCGTGGTCTTCGATCGGCGAACAATATCCAGAGGGCTTGACAAGAGGGATAATCCAGTTACACGAGCAATGGTCCAGGCAGAGACAAACAGAGTCCAAACAACGAGACGAGAGAGATATATATCCAAGGCAGGCTAGAAACTTCAGGGCAGGCAGAGAACAGACAAGAAACTAGATACACAGGATAGGATCAGAACACGAATGACTCAGGTAATAACCAGGATAAACTAGACTAAGACTAAGGAAACATGGAATAGCTCCGTATTGCAGCTATCACTAGGAGAGCGATAAACACAGAACAATACTCGGCGATTAGAACAAGGAAGTCCAAGGCTTATTTAGGGTGTGTGATAGTGTAATGGGTCTCAGGTGTGAGCGTGTGATTAGTGAAATGGCTGCTGGGAAATGTAGTCAGGAGTGACATGTAACAGTCTGTGTAGTGTGAGAGTCAATGTAACAAAAACGTGACCTCTGGTGGCAAGCAGATGTATGTCCATGGACCAGATTCATGACAAACGACAGCATGGCTGCGATCTGAGGTTTTGCTGCATAAAAGGGTGGCGAGCATCAAGCTTGTTGTGTGCGTTTGACTTTCAGAGCTGGAAAGGGTCCTGGAAAAGGCATCTGATTGTTTGATGTCTAAAGAGTAGAAGCAAATTATCAGTAAGACCGCAAGAAGGGTTCTTGTGCATCTGCCTTCAGAGGGCACTCAGACAGTTGTGGAAAACTAAAAAGGGCACATGTCAAGCCCTTGAATAAATTACCATTCAACGCACAGAGATTTAAATGAACCACAACAACAATTTCATATTATCCCATTCGGCGGTGAACACATTGTCACCCCGCAAGCAGCCTAACGTCTGGAAAAGCAACTTATTCACAGAGAGATACGAGAAAGCAAAGAGGGTTTGAATGTATGGTAATAAAAATGTCTCTCTGTGTTACAGCTGCAAGGAGACCTTTAGTTTCAAATGCACTCTCTGAAATCTCGGGTCTATAAATATGACACTGGCTGGCATAGTTTGGCTATTTCATCATAACTGTACCAGAATATTCTTAAAATCAGCATGAAATCAAAATTGACCCTATTTACTTTCCTTACATGCATTCCTCGTTTTATTGTGCATGATTCATTGGTGCACGTCATTCCAAAGAAAACATAAAAAGGCTTGTCTTTATAGTCTTTTATCAAAATGTAATAGCTTGCCAAGCCACTGAAATGACTTTGCTTTTTGGTTGACGTCACAAACCCCTTACTTTTTCAACCCCAAAAGCCTGACTCCATTCTGGTGTGTAACAACCACATTTCACCATTCAATCAGTTCACAGTGGATAATATCAAGTCCCTCCAAACTTTTTTGTGGAATGACCCGTTTCGCATGGGAATAAATTTGATTACAGAAATAAAATGTTTCATACTGACTTTGGATAAATGGTTTTCTTTTCAATATGGTGAAGTTTATTAATTTGTTTAATTAACAGTATATTTGACAAAAGTTTGACAAAAACAGTTTTCTTCATAAAGAGGGTCATCCCCTCATGGTGGCTGCTATTTTGAGATCACATGACCAGCTACATTTTTCTCCCTTACCCTGTTATCAAACAATTTCACATAAGAAATAAATTGTTAGTAGTATTTCTATCATGACAACCAGTAGATACACAGACACATTGTTGTGAGCATGTAAGATGCTGCTGCTGCATGAATAGATAGGTGGAGCTGGAGGAGGTGGAGGGTTTCAGAGTAGTGCGTTGTCTATTGGCTGCAAAATCAGCAGAGGACAATCAGCTTTGTGCCATGTAGAGATTACTAGCAGATTGCATGTAAAGGATCTATCAACCTGTGCCATCTAGAGTTTCTTGACTGAACAATATATTTCTACAAAGGCAACAGTAACCAATAACTTTTGATTTTATTTGATGCTGCATACATTCCAGGAATTGTCGGTATACAGTAAAAATCCTTTGCCGTATCAGTCAGAGAAACATGCACCTTGAAAAAACAAATGAACTATGCAGTAGTATATTTAAAAAGTTATGAATGCCAAGTGTCAGTTTTTGCTGTAGACTTGCTGTAGGAACTGAAGTCAGCAGCATGTTCGATCATGCTGCTCTAGCCTCTAAAGGAAGACACAGCCCTGTAATGATGTCAGATATATCCCTTCTTTATATTTTATTACTTTCACTACTCTCTATGCCAGCCTCCCCATCATCTCTCCCTCATTTCACTGGAATCAGTTGCAGGTGTATTGCCAAGCGCAAAGTGTCGGCGAGCAGGTTCACTGAAGGATACTGCAGATACGCCCTCAAGGGAGTCATTGCATTACTTTCAGCTATTTTCCGTCCAGAGAAAGTGGTACCCAATATACTTTTTTTTCTGTTTTTGTTATTTGTTTTTCATGATCTCTGTTTTCTGTTCTCTGCTATGTCATCCTCTCTCTCTCTCTCTGGCTCTCTGAGCCTCAGCTGTTGGCTGTGTTGCTGTTTGAAGTTCTTCTCTTCTTGGTTGTTGATGCTGAAAGTGGGTATCCAGTGGGAGATGGAAAGGAGAAAGAACACTGCCTCCTTTATAACTCTTGTAGTTTTTTTTTATGTATCCCTTGTCAAGATAAACAGCGGAAAATTAGAGGCTAGAGCCTCATGTAGCTTAGCAAAACATGTGCACCCTGTTGATGGAAATTCAGGCTTTCCATTCAGAGTCTACTCAGAATCAGTGCCTGTTTTATTTGATTGCAGGGGGAGAGCCAGTGTGCTTTCTTTTTAAATGTCAATATGGACCTGTTTTATATGTTGCTTTCAAGCTTTGTAACATGCAAGCTGATGTCAAACGATTTTAAACACCTATTTAGAAAGTTAGTTCTGAGGAAAAGGTCTAGCATAATTTCTTTGCAGATGCCCCTTCGTTTGATATTGAGTTATATGTAGAAATCGATGCCTTTTAAAATGAGACAAACACCTTTTGAGTCCACGGTGTGTTTATTTTATTATTTCAAAACTCATTATAGCAGTCCTTTCAAGAAATCAGCACAGCAGGACCTGAAATTATGTAGCAAACTGTCATGGCTATTTTAAACCTTGTATAATTAGCGTTGCTCTGGCTATAGAGATTGCAGCTCAAAGAGCAGCTTTGGATTTGCTTTTTGACATGGTCAGATAACAGGTATTAAACGAACCTGAGCACTCTGTCATAAACGTGGCCTCTGTGAGAAATCGAGTTCAGTATGTCACACTGATTTTCTCAACTTCAATACGACCATCAGGATTTCATCACGATTCTGAGGTGAATGGGAAAAACAGTATTAGATGAAAGAATCTGACTTGAACATTTTGCTCTAAACTCAACAGTCAAAATGCATCTTATAATTACAGAAATACTGACATGAAACAATATTTGTAAAGTTAATTTTGAGCACTGAATAAAATATAATTTACCTTTACTCTGTCCACCATTTTGTATAAATGTGTCATCGCAATGAATTTTGCGATGAAACATTTATCATAATCTGTTAGATTAGATACATGCAATTCTGCCTTAAAACTGCATTGTGTCAATTTGTGTCTGTGCCTGTGGCAGCACCACTGTTTGTGATTGTTACTAAAATTAAAATTATTAACGATCAATTTTGTTAAATAAAATAAAATATTACTATTATGGTTAATTAACATTATTGATAATATAAAATAAAAATTATGCTAAAATATTTTATACAGACATATTAAAATATTATTAAAAACTTCAACTTAGAAATGTGGCAAATAACTGAAATAAAATACTACCAAGTCTAAAATGAAATAAAAATGAATTAAAGCTAATCTGAAATATTTAAATAATAATAATAATAATAATAATAATAATAATAATTAATTTTACAAGCAACATAAAACTACTAATACTTAAAAAAATTAAAATCTACAATCAAAAGCTAATTTAAAATATCAATAAATACTAATGGTATATAAACATCACTGCAATAATAAAATAACAGTGTCACTGATGGGAATTACAAAAAAAACAAACAAAAAAATTCCCCTGAAAACGTTCCTCAATCGTCTCGATGCCTCATTTCTGACATGAGCAGAATTTCTATATAAATTATTCATAAATTTATGCTAAATTGTATTGATTTGAATGCAACAATTTATGTCATAATGGTTTTACAAACTATAGGGTATAGTGGGGGAAAACACCCCCTTTAAGGACTGTGTAATTTTTCTATGAAACAACAGTTCAATGTGCCTAAAATATTATCCTAGTTTTCAGGGACAATGACTTAAAATATAAACAATGAAAAGTGTCCAGAGTTTTCATGTTATTAGATTACCAAGGGGGCGTTTCGCCCCACAGGTAGAGTAAAATTCCTCCTCTCTGACAAAGCAATTTTCTTCATACATTTACAGCAAAATCTGAGTACAAACAGTTTTAGCTTAAAATTAAAAAGACGGACTAAAATAACTGAAGATAAATATGAATATTTATTAATGAACAATGCTGAAAATCACCCTATTTAAAAAACATTAGGTGCTCCTCAATTCCAAGAACACAAAGAACGGACTTGCACTCCTGTGGAGACCTTGCTACCCTGAAAGAATGAACTCGAAAGGACACAAGGACACTGAGCACATCTTTGTAAGAATTGAGATGCACTGCAATCCTGTTGCTCAACCAACTGTCCGAGTATAACATCACAAACAAATGTCATCACCGTGTATATTTGTGGCAACGAGTATGTACATTTAATGTTACCAATGCTTTGTCAATGTTAGGATTACTGCAGGCTTTCTCCAAGTCAACTTATTAAAATTATGCAAAACAAATTTTTACTTTCATGAGCTGTGACGTATTTGCAAGCTTGCAATGGGACTTTGAGAATGAGAAATTTAAAGCTTGCAGGCTTCCGTACGTGGACCATACGTGTCTTCTGGAATTTCTAACGGTTTGATTCTCTCAAGTCTGAAATCGATGCACACTCAATTTCAAGAACACATCCAGGCACTTTCATACATCCTCTGTACTTGCATCTTGAATATTGGAATTAAACTTAAACGTTTAAAATTATAATTAAAAACGGTTAATGATGGACGCTAGGAGGCAAGTTCACTTTACAAAAAGGTATTCTTTTTAATAAAAAGTTTTTAAATATCAATTTTATTCTAACCGCCTAGTTAGATTACATTTGATGGAAAAACAAAAGATGTGATGTTCAGAACATGATAACTACAGTAATTATGATAGTGGGAAACGATGCCACCTGGAAGTGTTTTACGTTTGAAAAACATTATGTCATTCTGAAGACATAGTTATATTTTCCTTAATTAACATGTACTTCTATTCTCATATCATATATAAATGCAATGCTCTACAAAACAACAAGCTTTAAAACACTTTTTTTCTTGAGGCTGAAATTAGATCGCTTAATGTGAAATCTATTTTCTGTCGGGTACGTTGCCAGTGTGAGCTTCACAGTGAATTCTTCTACAACACTCTTGTCAATGTAGCAACAACAAAATGTATCTTGACTTCATCTATTGGTTATTGGAAAAAATTTTACCATACATTGAAGTATATGTTTCGTGAATGATGACAAACAAAATTAATATATGATTGGTACTAAACTTGGCTAACTAACATCAACACTATGTTCACCTTATGGAGTTTCTCATCTCTTTTCACAGCTTGCTCACTTGGGGTTCACAGGAAAATACATCAGGCCATAATGTTTTAATTGAGCTGTAAATGGAACTGCTGAATGAGGACCTTATAGAATTTAAGACATTATTACTGCAGTATTATTCTGTATTATTTATTATTTATATAATATTATTCAGTATTATCTGTAAAGCTGCTTTAATATGCGTAGTTCAGAAAAACAGGGTATCCTACTCCAAACACGCATTATTCAATACCACTCTTTTGGGCTTCTCCAACAAATAGAGAAAGAATGGCTTACAGTGCTATAGTTGTCTATGCAAACTAACATTACACACAGCAGCTTTAAAATGCCAAAAATGAGGTATGAGGCACCATTATTTTGCTACCTACTGTTTCGAAACAGCCTTTGTGTCTGTAATACAGCCACGATTTTGAAACAGAGCTATTTTATTTATTTAGCTGGTCTTATTTGATTCAGTTTTATCAAGTGAAGTTCTGTTTTCTATCTCATAGCATTAGTTCTGAGGAAAGGTTCTCACATTTTAGCAAAAATCACTAAACTCTATCCTACCACATGCTAGCTACTAAAATTTTCAAAACTGAAACAGCAGCACAAGTACAAACAATCAATACCTGGTTCAATTTAATGTAATGTTAGTTCCCATGGTGAAGCCGGTTCTGGCAATCTCTGTGTTAATTAAAAGCTCCAGGCTGGAGCTGTTGTATTATGCTGTCTGCAGCCGGCATCAGAGACCTGAGGGAAGCCATCATCTGAGAAAACACGATCAGGTAAATCGAAAGATTTATAGCCTCCACAAACCAATGGCGACTGGCTTACAAACAACATATATTTGACTCTGAGCAATTGTGGATAAACTTCATATACTGTTTCTCTTTTGTTCCAATTTTTTATTTTTTTTTCTCTTGATATTTTAGATACTTCAAAAGGCTCCTAATGAGACATTTATTCGGCATCACATGCATATCCAGAAGATGCCGCAGACCGCAAGTTACTGCTTTGATGCAATACATTGTAAAGACGGAGCAAGCTCGCTTTTGCAGGTCCTGTCCAAAAGAGTTAATGAACTCTGTACTCGGGGAGTAGCAATCAGAAGTACAATGTGTTCTTGGCCTAATGAAGTGGAGAGGCTCTGCACTTTTATGTCCCTGATTAGCAGAACACATAATTAGCAGCATGGCTAATAAAATTGCTTAAAACATGTAGTCGAAGTGCAACTGTTTTTGGTCTCTTGCTGGTATCCTGATGAACCAAATAAGCGTGTGTGTGTGTGTGTGTGTGTGCGTGTGTGCGTGTGTGTGTGTGTTCAATCAGGTGCACTGTGTTTTCAGTCCTGTGATTGTTGCTTGTCAGACTATATGATATGACCCCAGTAAGATCACGGGTAAAAGACAGGCTGAGTGACGTTGAAGTTCATTTACGTCTGATTTTTATCGATATATGTCTCAGGATTTGTTGTGATTGACAGACCTGACTGGGCGATCGATAATGTCCGGTGCTAATCTTTTCAGCAAAATTATTCATAAAAATGTATGTTAAAGGGTTTTTGATTTCATCAATAATAATGAAAACACACACAAAAATAAAGATTTTAATTGGTACAAGCTATGAACAATGCACTAGCAATGTTTTTTTTTTTTTAGAAAGAATATGATTGTTTCAAATAATCCATCCCTAGTCAGTAATATACCGGGGACTGACATGCTTGAGAGGAGCTGAAGCTGAACGGTGAATGAACACTGGTAAACTTTAAAAGCTAGCGGGGTTAATTAACTCACCCAACCTATACGCATATGAGATTCATTAGATATAAACACAACATAAAA
Organism: Spinibarbus caldwelli; assembly: GCA_039654775.1. Taxonomy (NCBI): domain Eukaryota; kingdom Metazoa; phylum Chordata; class Actinopteri; order Cypriniformes; family Cyprinidae; genus Spinibarbus; species Spinibarbus caldwelli. The sequence continues at coordinate 28,768,720 of CM077218.1, forward strand.
ATTATCATTATTTTACAACGTGCATCTGCATAAAATGATGCGAATGTATTAGAGTACTTCAACCACCATGGTAGTCAGAATGTGTAAGTCACATTGTGAATACACTCTTACCTTTAAAGTGGACTAAAGCATGGATAATGAATAACTATATTCACAATATTGTATTACAATAATGTACCCATAGTAATAATCAATGTTATTTTAGCATTATTTATCTACTTTTATAGTATTTATTAATATTTTGAATTACTGTAGCTTTTATTTGTGCATTTTCAGTGTTTATTTTAACTTTAGTTGTTTTCATTTTATTTTTAATTTTAGTTATTATTGTCATCTTTATTACTTTATTATATATATATATATATATATATATATATATATATATATATATATATATATATATATATATATTTAGTTTAAATTTATTTTATTTAAGTTTTGGTTGTAATAATTTTAGTACTTCAGTACAACCTTGTCGTGTCCAAGTCCAAGTCCATTAACCAACTGAGTTTGAGTGGAGATATAATGTCTTTTTTATCTTTTATGTATTTATTTATTTATTTGTTTGTTTGTTTGTTTTTTTAATCTTTCAGGCTAGACATGCAAATTTCCAAAGCGTCTGAGTCTGAGATCATTCATAATTGCGGTCCAAGTACCCCAGCTCTAGATTTCAGTTTTTCATCCAATAGTTATATTTTATTTCAGTTACTTAAGACAAATTTGAATAGTTTTAGTTTTATTTAACAATAACAACACTGGTAATAATATTCCATGAGCTCAGGTTTTCACGTCAACAGCTTTCACATTTCGTTAAATGCTGATACATATTTCAATTTACATATAAGATGTTTTAATATTTGCTTTGATTTCTCATCAATTAATGTTAGTAACATTGGCTAAAGTAAATTTGATGATTAATCAAATCTAATAAGTAAAACTGACTAAATAATTAACATGGCATTACTAAATATTGTATTGACTACATATTTGGAAGACTTTTTTATCAAAAGAGAACTATTACTAAAAACCAATGTGAAAAACCACCACGTACTGCGTCACAACATCCTGACATCCTCATTGGCAAGATCTTGCACTAATGTGTCGTCTGGAAGCAGAAAAAAAGAAGTCTGGTTGTTTGGAGTTTGTCATATCTGGGCGACAGAAGGAGCTTGTGGATTGCTCATTCTTCAGAATGAACGCCACATAATTTGATAGCATGATCATAGCATGAAGAAATTGCTAACTAGTGAGATATTTATGTTGCATACAGTATCACATAGATGAGTTAATTTCATAATTTTGCACTGAATATCAAATTTCAAAAAATGGCTAAAGCAGTATGGTACAAGTACAAGTATTCGGCGGCCAAAGAAGCAGGTCAGGATCACGCCACTGAAGAAGTGCTAAAACACATTAGCCACATTTACTAGATCATTTAACATGGGCCATTTATCTCTCGAGGTGTCTGGTGTTGTTTTGCTGGTGTAAGAATGATAACTTTAGAGGGTAAGTTGTTAGAGCTCTTGACCCTATTTATGGATTTGACTCGTTTGAGTTTTATAGGCCTCCAGGGATTGAGCGCAGAGCTTTTTCTCTTCTCCCGTGTGTCTTTTCCTCTTAGTTCTCTGAATAAAACAGCAAAGAGAACTGAGCCTCAGAAGATCAGCCTGAAGGTGGGCTTCTTATTTGTGTTTTGAAAATTTCTTTGAATCGGTTCGAGGGAAACAGAGTAATGGGAGGGCTGACATAATAACGTCTATTTAATTGCGTTTTTTAATGTTAACACATTGTGTTTGTTGTCAAAAGAGATGTTTAATCTTCCCACTGAGTTGGTCGGACGATGTAGTGAATGGAGAAAAACAGTGCGCTGTTCTGTGATTGCGTTGGTGTGGTTTTGCTAATGACGCTTGTGTCACATCCTCCATACCATTAAGCTGTCTGCATATTATTGAGGCAAGTAATGATGCAGTATCAATAACAGTGTTTTCTCAGGAGAGGCAACAGAGGCAGCGCCTTTTCAAAAAAGTTTAGATGAGAAAATAATTAGTACAAAAATAAAACAAACAAATATTATGAAGAACATAAGATGGTGTAGTCACTGTTGTCTTCAGGGGGGACTGTCATCTTGGACCCTGTCACAACTAATTCAACACTGTTCAACATGGACACCAGCGGAAAAGGGTTCAGAGGGAGGCAACGTCTCTTTTGCCTCCCTTGAGCTCATTTTGTTCCCATCGTGATCATAAAATGTGGCGTGAATTTGAAAAGGGTAATGCAAACAGGAGCAAAGAGGCAGTGAGATTATATAAAGATAAGTAATGTATTAAGTGTGAAATGAATGGAATGTTTTCTGACACTTAATTGCATGTTAATTGCAAATAATTAAAATCTATTACAGTTTAAATTTATATGAAATGCAATTAATAGGGTGCTTTTTTGATTAAGTAGGGCATACGTACATCTTTATATGTAATTTCATAATTACTTCTATTGTCTTTGAAATATGGTTAAAGTGTACTGCTGAATGTACTGACAAGCGTTTAGCTAAACATACTTTAATGTCATTTAATGAACCCTTTATGTGATTTATTTAAATGTATTTGTAATTACACATTTGTAATGATGAAGTTGCAATTTAGAACATTTAAAATATATTAAGTTTAAATGTAATATTAAATAACACACTACAGTTCAAATTACAATCGAGTACTTTACATGTGTTAGTTAACACATCAAAATACAGTAAGTGTACTTATTTAAAACATAAAAAAGATTAAAACATTATGGTTTAAAATGTACTTTAAATTTTTAACGTTTCAGAGTTGAAGTACACTACAAGTGCACACTCAATAAAATTAAGCACATTGTTGGATATATTTTGCTGCCTATGATGGCTTATAATTATATCATTGGTCAGTTGAAAGAATAAAAATGATGTCTGATGAAGCAGTTAGAAGGATTAAATTAACGTAGCAATAAACATATAGCACAAGTTAAACTGTTTGATTCATGGACTCATGACTCAAATCTCACGCAATTATCATTAAAAAAAAAACACACTCACAAACGTAGGAGATTTGAAGTAGGCTGATGAATCCTTGAATGAACTGACCGAATTGAACATGTGACTGAACTGTTAGATCCATGTCAATGCATCATTACTACAATTCATTCATTTGCTCTTGCTTAATGATTAAACCTCTAGGTGGGTCACAGCATGAAAAAGTTTTGGACCCCCAACCTAGATGTCTTAATACAAAAAAAAAAAAAAAAACAACATCTTGACTGGTTGAGCAGCAAAGCAGCTCTCTTGGTTTTAGACACAATCTATTGTGACAGAGCACTGCCGTTCGTTTCCAATTTCCAATATTTATTTATGATAATTCTGATAGCACATGAAGACAGCATAAATATGCAAGAACAAGTGACTAAACATCTAGAAACAATCAAAAGAGGGTCCAGACAGCAACAATGAAATGAACTCAAAGCTAGACATGACAAAACTTCAAAATAAAAGACTAGACCAAGATGATTAAAGGCTATAAGAATTATTACGTATAACTGGCCCAAAGATTGAATGAGTAACCTTAAAAACATAGTATGGAGGCTTTATAGTATGGCGGCTTTAATCTATAGATTTCTTTTCATGTAAATATGCCAAGGAAGAAATATAAAGAGAGCTCTTTAGAAGTCTATAGAGCTGCAACCTGAAAGAACAAACCTTGTCTGTATTTGTTTCTTGACGAGTGTCTCTCTTGTAAATAGCAGTCTTTTGTTTGTATTGTCTTTCCAGTGAAATGATCTTATGGCAATCACTTTCTGTTCATCTGCCCCAGGAGGTTTCTCAAGTGCGTGTTTGTGCCTCTCAGAGTTGATTATGTCATAGCTGAAATTAACTAGTGTTTAATGAGCAAAATATGCAGAGATATGAGCGGGCCTGAAGCACTAATACATCATCTTGTGAAAAAGGCGCAGTCATTAACTCAGCAGGTTGAGTGTGATTGTTCCTACGCAGCACTATACAGTTACACACATGCCATTTTACAGTATTACTTCAGTGTTATGACTCAGTGTTATGTCAAAAACTAGACCTCGACAATATAATCCTGCTCATGTGGCTGTTTGCCTGAAATATCCCACTGAGTTCCAATGTAAAGATGATTACATGCACAAATAAGAAATTGTAGCACCCTGGAGGTGTTTAAAGAACCCTAGCCTGGGGTTCTTTGCCAACATGTTAGTTTTCTGTTTCAACATTTTTACCAGCCCATTCTTGGTTTTAGTATATATACACTTCTCTCCTGATAGCCTCCCTACACTTCTTATCCTAGGACTGTATCAAGAATCTCAATATTTCATGCTAAAGTTATTTTTGTATCTGCCTGCTGAATAGATCAGCTTAGACCAACATAAATTATGTGGCCCTGCAAAATTTTACTGACAAACCTTGACTGAAAAGAAATAGTAAACCCAAACAATTAAAGTTGCTGAAAATGTACTTACCTTTAGGCCATCCAAGAATTTGTTTCTTTATGTTAACAGATTTCAAGAAATTCACCATTACTTTACTTCACCAATGGATCCTCTGCAGTGAATGGGTGCCGTCAGAATGAGAGTCCAAACAGCTGATAAAAACATCATAATAATTTCGTAAGTAAGTCACACAAGTCCATCAATTAATGTCTTGTGAAGCGAAAAGCTGTGTGTTTGTAACAAACAAATCCATCAAGACAATTTTAACTTCAAGCCATTGCCTCTGGCCAAAATATTATATGGCTTACTCCAGTGAAAAAAAGTTTTTTCGTCTGATTCAGGAGAGAAATATGCACCGATCAAGCACCATTTACAAGTCAAACAGTCCAAAACAACAAACTTGTGCGGGTGGATTTTGATGTGAGTTGAAAACGGGATGAACTTTTTCACTGGAGGAAGCTTTATTTTGGATTATGGCATTTTAGCCAGAAGTGAAGGTTTAAAAAAAATTAAAATGTCTTGATGTATCTGTTTCTTACAAACACACAGCTTTTTACTTCACAAGACATTAATAGATGGAGTGGGGTCATGTGGATTACTTGTAATGTTGTAATTATTGTAATGTTTTTATCAGCTGTTTGGACTCTCATTCTGATGGCACCCGTTCACTGCAGAGGATCCATTGGTGAGCAAGTGATGTAATGCTACGTTTTGTCCAAATCTGCTCTGATGAAGAAACAAACTCATCTACATCTTGGATGACCTGAGCGTGAGTACATTTTCAGCAACTTTTTTTTTTTTTTTTTTTGTGAAGGTCTGTTCACACCAAATATGAGATGAAAATGTGAGACAAATCACACTCGAAAGGTCTATTCACACCAAGACTCACACAAATATTCGTCTGGCAAGATAAAGAGCTCTTCTACAATATCAAAAGTCCCAAGTCCCAGTAACATTTAGATACCTCTACAGCTGTCAAAATGAAAATATTATCACTTAGTAATAAACATGTTGTAAACAAATTCAAATGATTTGTAGTTATAATCGCTTCATTGTCATCTGTGTGATTTCTTAAGACTATTTCACTGTCTGTGTATTGCGTACATGCACATTAAGTAATGTACTAATAAAAAAAAGCACATATGAATAATTGTAAAAATCAGTAGTCACAGTCACAGTCACAGTCTTGACAGCTTCCACAGACTACAAATATTTTTCAAGTGCTCATAAATTGTGAGGTAAACATTCATATATGAATTGTATTTCCCTTTAATGCAGTTTAAGAAATATCATGGAATATTATAAATACATATATGTGTGGTGTCATCATATGTATGCACATGTAAAATAAGTGCACGTTATTACACTTTTAAAGGAGACATTGTTTATTTTTAGGAGGTGTGTAAATACAAGCAGCTTGTTGTCCAGTGCTGCTGTTAATGGAGTTGTTTACAGCAACACTAAACTGCCTTCAGGTACCGCAGCATGTTGGATTGTGCAGCAGCAATGGCAAACAGATTAATGAAATATTGGCATTATGTGTAAATATGAAATAACTATTTCCATTCCAAAAGTTTCCTCCCTACGAATATTTGCATTAAGCGTAAATGCATAATGCATAATGCTAGTCATTTCAGCAGGGTGACTAAATCTAAATCTAAATCAGGTTGTACTTTCAAACAAACATGTTTACATGTTTAGATTTTCAGTTTTCATTTTAATTTGAGTATGGGTTTTATAATAATTTTGTTATTGCCTTTTGTCATTTTTATAAGTTTTTAATATTTCTTTTCAATTTAATTTATATTTATTTAAAATTTAGTTTTAGTAACTTCAACTTAAACTAATTTAGTTTCAGTCAGTTGCCAAGGCAACATTTCTTATTTTCCTTTAAGTCGTTTGATGTTTTTCATCTTATATTTTATTTCATCTTTATTTTAATGAAAACTATTTTCGATTTTAGTTAATAACAACACTGAATAACAACACTGAGTTTTGAAGTGCTGCATAACAAAGTACAGTATTTCTAATTGAAGTGAATTTGCATTTTCATCAGCCAATCTGCTACAGTATATCACGCATATATCACGCATACTAATATTGGATCAAATTTTCATGATGAACAGGCCTAGATTATGAACATGTTGAGGGATTCACTTTATATTAATACCATCTCAGTTATCAGCTAATATCAGTTTTTTTTTTAATCAGTTTTGAACAATATTATATATTTAATTATACATTCACTAGTACCTTATTTTTATACTTAGGTAACTTTTGCTGTCATCTAACACTAAGGCCGAATTGTTAAATGATCTACCTGTCTGTCCAGAAATAGACAGATAGACACCCATAGTATGGTTGATATACTCTATCCACCAGGCCGATCCATTTCATATTTCAGATGGCAGAAAGAACAATCGCCTTGCAACTCTCAGTCTTAGAGCATAAATCAAGAGTGATTCTGCACTTCCTGTGCAAGTGCTGTAAATCCCCCACTAACGGCGCATTCTCCCCTTTGATGGATGAGGCCAGGGGGTCTGTTGATTGCCGACGTAACCGGAGCTCGGGCTGGAGACTTTGGAGAGCCAGGCAGCTGAGAGAGAGGCATAATTTTAGCCCTCTTTTGAGATCCTTATTTGCACACAGAGTGAAGAAGACCAGGAGGTACAAACGGATGATAAATAAAGGTTGAGAAATTCAAGCATCAGACATACAGAGCTGCTTGTGATGAATAGTGGGTTGAGCTAAATATGTTGACAAAGGTTAATGATCAGAATGCACTTCTCTGACAAGGTGAAAATGTTGTATTGTCATCTAGACTATTGATCAAATGCATAAAGCCTCGCAGATAAATGATGACGTCTTGTATTCGTTTATCTAAGAATGTCTTGTGTCCTAAAATCTTATCTTGTAACCAAAACGGCTGCAGGTTCAAAACGCATTAGGGTTCTGGACTAACACCATGGTGCCCCTGAGCAAGGCACTTAACCTCAGGTTACTCCAGGGGGTCTGTCCCTGTAAAGAGGTGTTCAATGCTGACAACAATTTCCAGCAACAAAATGATCAGAAGTCATTCACTTTCTATGTGAGTATACTGTATGTGAGCAGATTTTTAGACCATATAAACAACGGTCCTTCGAAATTTAACATTCCTCTTCATTTTTAACCCTTCCTCTAAAGCACCTGGCAAAATTCTGATAATACTCACTTTATACATTCAATTCGATTTTCAAATGGATAAAATCAAGTCCCACCCAAAAATTTTTTTTTTTTTTTTTTCACATTAAATATCCTTTCATTCAGAAATGTGAGTGTATTATAGAAATACGTTATAGAAGTGCAATACTGTAGGTTGCAAAGAATTTCACATTGACTTTGGAGTAGTTCACCCCAAAATGAAAATTTAAAGGAAAAAAAAAAAAAAAAAATCTAAACTATCCCAGATGTACATGACTTTGTTTCTTCATTGGAACAGAATTAGAAAAATTTAGCATTACATCACTTGCTCACCAATGGATCCAATAATCCACAAGTAATTCATACGACTCCAGTCCATCAATTAACTTCTTGTGTGTGTGTGTGTGTGTGTGTGTGTATATATATATATATATAGTGGTGACCAAAATTATTACAACACTAGCATTTTCACCAGTTAAAAAATGGTTTTAAGTCAGTTACATCTCCAAGATGCTTCCAGAAACCTACCTGCAAAGCTACAATACTGGTAAAAGTTTTAGACACTCGTGTAAAAATGTTGTAAAATGAGGATGCTGTCAAAAATAATGTTGATAATTATCAATTAACGTCTATTAAATAAATAATATCAATATTTGGTGTGACCATCCTTTGCGTTTAAAGCAGCTTTTGCCCTAGGTGCACTTCCACATAGTTTTTCAGGTAGCTTTGCAGGTAGGTCTCTTGAAGCATCTTGGAGACGTTTCTCAGTTCTTCTAGATTTAGTCTGTCTCAGTTTGTTCTGTTTCTTCATGTCATTCCAGATAGACTGGATGATGATCAGATCAGATCTCTGTGTGGAACACTGGCTGTCGTCAGACTCCTTTTGCAAACAAAAATCTCACTGGATTATTACAATTGATGGCAAAATGAATGTTTGGAAATGTAAACTGATATTTCCTACTGATACCTACTGACACGCTACAGCAAAAGATAGAAATAACTTACTTTAAACCTTTTTTAGCTGGTGAAAATACTAGTGTTCTAATAATTTTGGCCACCATAAGCTATACTGTATATCAGATCAGATCAAAAGGAAATTGAATCATTTTAAAATTAAACTACTTCACTTGGTGAGTTTCCACTGTATCTTGTTTTGTCCACCGTATCTGGTATAGTGCTTTTAGTTTAAAAGTGCAGCACTGAAAAATGTTAAATCATGTGGTTACTAGAATTTTACTGATGATGCTGTGGGGATACACAAGACAAAAATGGTGGAGAAACACATAATCGCCATACTTATATAAAGTATAAATCTATTTGTGGTTAGCATTTTTAAGATATACTGCGAGAACTCTAAGTGAAAGATACAGGAGAGATGTTTTTTTTCTTTTTCTTTTTCTTTTTCTGGAGCAGTTTTGTACTCCAGGCTATATTCCTGTTATTCCCATCTTTCCAGTTTCTGTAATCTAATAACACTCAGTGAGAAGATGCAAGGTTGCAGCAGAATGACCTTTATGTCAGATGATATGTGCAAGATCCCATGCAGAATACGAAGTAGCGAACAATACCCACTGCTTTTCACTTTTTTTTTCTTTCTTTTTTTACTCTTTTTTTTTTTTTACATCAATAATAATGTGAGTCTGCTGAACTCCACAGTGTACTCTTTTGTCTTGTTGACATTCAAAAGGGAATATATCAGGACATCTGCTTCATTGCTTTATGTTGTTCTGTCAGTGTTTTGCATACTGTAATTGTAGTGATGTCAGCTACATTTGATTTAACAGTTTAACAGTCCCAGGTGAAAACTGGTGCCGAGGATATAACCATGAGGTACACCACAATTCAAAATCAGTCATAACTGCTCTGATCTGCAGTTTGCTTATTTAGTAATTCAGTCAAGTCCCTGATGGATCAAAAACAAGCGCTCCATTCAGTAAATAAAGCCTTGACATGCAATCATCTAATGTAGGAGCTAAGGAGTAAATAGTGCGACTGATGAGACCGTGTCACCCAATAATCTATTTGAGTGATATGCAAATTGCACTGGGAATCAAGTGGTGTGGGTACATAAAGTGAGTATTTAAAATATGAGCATGGCCTTGCACAGGTTTTGAGTGTTTGAGGTTGATATCATACAGTACAGTTGTTATTAGACTGTACAAGTCAGGTGTGGCTTTCACACAAACATTTTTGGTTGAGCTTTTATTCAAACGGTTGTACCAGAACAATTAAATTACAAAAGGCTTTAAGACATGTTCTAACCAACAGCCAATTATTTTGTTCCAGCTTTGAAGTAGCTTGCTCTTTTATTTTGTAGGTTTTTGAAGGCCTTATTCATATATTGTAAAGATATAGATCACCTAAATTCTGTCACACTTCATGAGGGTGGGTAAATGATGGCACAATTTTGAATCTTTGGGGGGGGGGGGGGGGGGGGGGGGGGGGGTCATCTAGTGTTTTAAATAAAAGCACATTAAATTATACAAAGTGCTTTCTAAATATCATGATATCATCATTTTGAACACATGTGGAGGAGAAATAGTACTCTTCCTGACAGACTTTTAGAGCTTCACTGCCATAATAGGATCTGGTGTCACTGCCATATATAATATTCTTCTAAATAAAAACATCTTTGCTTTTTTTCTTAACTCTTTCACGTATCTACTCTTATTTTCGACTACTATTTTTAAATCTATCTTCGTGATTGTGCACTGTTAAGTTGAAAGTACTCAGAACACCACCATTTTTATAAGACCCTTATGCCATTAAATGCAAACACACACCCTTCCGACCTCCAACCAGCAATTACCTCCCACTTTTTGCTCTTTTGACAGACGTGATGGAAAGGCATTGAGTTCTGGAGCACAAGCTGTGAGAACAGTGAGGTAAAATATGAGCATCTTGACGGCTTGTTGCCAATCCAAATGAAATGCTAGAGCGGCTGGTTACACAGGACTCTCTGCAATATTTCACCTCTCGTTGTCATCCTACTGCTGGCAGCAGCATTAAATCTAACACACTTTTTTTTTTACCAGATAAACTTTTACTCATAACCTGAGCACAGTGTATGCATCCGGAATGTGGAATAACAGACTAGCCATGAGAAAGCAACTGAAATCTACTGTTTTGTTTTTTTAATCGGCATAATTAAATTCATGTGCTTGATTCCAGTCAGCTGTGATGTTATTGTTTACACAAACATGAATGCAGCTGTGTGTGATTTGAATAGGGTGACCAGATGTCCAGACAGACCCAGTTTCATGAGGTGTGTCTCAATGCACAGACAAAAATACAAAAAAATTAAAATAAAAATAAAACAAAAAATATGACCACACCCCAGTTTTAGCTGTTAGACTCACTGATGTCAAATGACTTATCTTCAGTGTATTTCTAGTCACTGTATCTGGTTTCATTTTTGACATTACAAGACAAGAAAGAAAGTTATTTACTGTCGCAAGGTGATTTGATCATACTTTCATTCTAGAACGTCTTTCTGCGAACCAACTTTGTTCCAATCTATTTGGTCCTCACAACAAGATCCACACTTGTTGCACAGAGAAATCGATCAGTAGAAATTGGAAAGAGGAAATGAGGGGAAATTAATGTTAATTTTCCATTAATCACATTAATGGAATTAATGGTACACATCTATAATAATTATGTGACCCAATTTGTTAATAATACATATATTTTCATTCTCTGTATGAAGTACTTAATATGCATTCATACAACATATTGACTATTTTCAGAAACATTAGAAGATATTAATAGTTCAGCTTTATGAAATGCTTCTTTGACAGTAATTAGCTACTTGACTGGTAATGGTACTTCAAAAAACACCATGGTATTGTCATGATGAATTTTTGGTATTTTTATTTATTTATTTATTTATTTATTTATTTATTTTTAAATTCCAATTAGCAAAGTCACTTTAAAATATTTCATAATATTTCATATTAATGTTTTTTTTTCTACCAGATGGTTTACTAAACCTCTGTGACCTTTTGTTTTTTATCTTCAAAGCTAATTTCAAGTCTAATCATAAGTTCATGAGAAAAGTAAATTCAACATAGCCTAAGTGTGTGCAAATGTTTGATAGTTTAGAATGCGAGACTTTAAGAAATCTGGACACTCTACATTTGAAGTCAACTGATGGTATGGCTGTGGACTGTGAGACTCCACCGTAATTGTGAGCGCAGAAACAGCATCTTTAATCTCATCTCAATCTTAATGGATAGCTGAGATAAATTGTTAGCTACCTCTCTTCTCCCTCTCGCTCTCTTTCCTGTTTCATGCTCTGTGTCTCCTCTCTTTTTATGTCTGAGAAAGGGAATGACTGGAGAAGTGTAATTATCAGTGCAGAAATCCATTCATTCCTCAGAGGTGGAGCAGGGCAGAGTGAAAGAGTGCATTACATAACTTTAATCACACCTGCGTCTCATAATTGATTATCCTTAAAGGGGTCATATGATGCGATTTCAAGTTTTCCTTTCTCTTTGGAGTGTTACAAGCTGTTTGTGCATAGATAAGATCCCTGAAGTTGCAAAGATTAAAGTCTCAAAACCAAAGAGATATTCTTTATAAAAGTTAAGACTTGACCACGCCCACCTAAAACGGCTCATTCAAATACACCCCCACATCTCTACGTCACGGTGTGGGAAGATTTGCAAAACACCACCCAAATGTTTACGAAAAAAAGAGGGCGTAACTTTTATTCTCGCTGTAGTATTGTTGCTGCCGCCGGCGCCATGTCATGGAGATGTTGATTCATTGTGAAAGCGAAACTACTTTGTTTGGGCTTCCAAAAGAGGACACAACCAGAAATCAGTGGTTAAGTTGTATTTACAACCCAAATATTCGAGTGTGTGCAGCGTATTCTACGGAGGACTATTTTCTGAACCTGGGAGTAGCCTGCCAGCTGTGCTCAAAGACTGTTTCTATAAAGTGGGGCAGTTCCAACTTTGCAAGGACAGTCTGGCGCTTCTGACTCACAGCCTGTAAGTATGTTTTCATATTATTTGCCACTGACTATTCAGACATGATTTTTGAGCTGTGTAGAGTAACGTTAGTGCTTGTTGTTTGTCATTTCTCTGATCACAAATGCAGACATGGTAATGTTTAAAATGTAAAAAGACAGTATAAGTCATTATAATAAGGAATTATGTCCCCACTGGATGCAACAAATGCCTCGTTTATAATGGGTTTTATTGTTTTAGTCTCGTCGCGCCGGGACACGGCATCACAATACGGTAAGGGGCGTAACATTTCCGTCTCACCCTTGAGGTATTCAGCCAATCACAACACACTGGATAGCTGACCAATCAAAGCACTCAGAACGATGAGCTTTGTAAAAATTGGCGCGTTTCAGAAAGGCAGGGCTTAGAGGAGCAACAATAATGTACAGTATTTAGAAAATAATGTGTTTTTTTTAACCTTAAACCGCATAAATCATTATGCATTACATCAAATACACAAAATAATGTTCTTTTTAGCAATGTCATATGACTCCTTTAAGGACATTTCAGCTCCAGACAATGCAACATTAGCATAGGCACGATGAGACACTTAGGCCTGCTCCCTAATTTATTCAGAATGTTTCACAACATTACCACGACAATAAAACCTTTGGACTCTGTTTGATCAATGGCCATCAGTGACCTGATTGTCTAGGGTACCATGTGTCTCTGGGAGACTGCAGAGAGTGTAATACCATGTCTACACCGGACGTAAGTGGTGTGACGCATCAAAACAAAATCAGTTCCATTACAATCAATGAAGTAGTCTACACTGAAAGTGTCCAATGCAGTGTGTCACATCTTCAGTTGATGGAAACCTGGCTTCTATTTGTGATGCTCTGCAGGCTACTTTATTTTCCCAAACTGTCTTTAAAAAAACGTATTTGTTATGTAATTTAATAACTATGAGTCATCACATCAAATTCAGTTCATGATGTTCCTGTTCTCTGACTTAACAGATATCATCAGTAAATATAAATATTTCTGTCTATAAATAAATGAAGTTGCAGTGATTGTAATATATTGTAACTGAAAGGTCCTACGCAGTATCCAGCTGTATTCTGGTAACACCCCTTGTGAAAAAGATGTGCTCTTAATAAATAAAACATCACTTAAGTGTACTTAAAGAGAGTACACTTTCATGACTGTTACTTAACAACTTATTTTTGTAATAATGACAAATTAAAAGTTTTACGTTAAAGTTCATTTTAAATCATTAGGTTTTAATAGTCGTTTGTCTTTATTCCATATTATAAATTAAAACATTTAAATAGCTAAATTTCAACTTTATTATTACAAATGTGTAAAAACAATGCCAGACATACAAGGTTAAATATAAATGACATTAAAGTATATTTTGATTAACTTTAAATTCTTGACAGTACATTCAGCAGTACATCTTAACCATATTTCAAAGACAATAGAATTATGAAATTACATATAAAAATGTACTTAAGTGGGTCAAAAAACTCTTAAGTTCAACTAACTGCCTTTAATTTCAATTTAAAACTATTTCTGTCATGACAGCTCTCGGAGGGATTGACATGGTAATGTAAAGTGAAAGTGAAAGTGAAGTGACATGTGGCCAAGTATGGTAACCCATCCTCGGAATTAGTGCTCTGCATTTATCCCATCCTAAGTGCACACACACAACAGTGAACACACACACACTGTGAACACACACCCGGAGCACTGGGCAGCCATTTTTGCTGCGGCGCCTGGTGAGCAGTTGGGGGTTCGGTGCCTTGCTCAAGGGCACCTCAGTTGTGGCTACCAATGATAGTCACTGCATCACTTGGTCTTTGTTAAATGACAGAGAATATAAGCATAATTAAATATTTTAAAATATTGATCTGCTGCGCATGACGGCACCATTTTCACAAATTCACATTTCTGTTGTTTACATGGAGATGACAACTGTACCTTGCACTTTGAGACCTAATTTTAAAAGTTTGTGTTTTTAGGTCCCCAAAACACTGTTGTCATGTAAATGAACTCCATGTTGTGCCACAGCAAAAAAAATAAATAAATAAATAAAAAAAAATAATTATTCTGTGAAATAAGATAATACAAAATACAATACTTTGTATGGACAAAAACAGTTGAATTCTTCTTCAGTGTAAATCAATGGGGTCTAAAACAACATACTCACACAGTCCTGAATCTAATGTAGGTGCAAAATTAGAGCCTCTGGTATTAACATCCATCTAGGATGATCCGATCACAATTGGAAGGCAATAAATACAGTAGTCTGTTTGGTTGTTTGGTGATCTGATCACTGAACCATTTAGATTATTATATTTTATTAAGCAGACACCTTTATCCAAAGCAGAAGAATCAATTAATCCAAGGGAGAAAACGTCTCGGTTACGTATGTAACCCTCGTTCCCTGAAGAAGGGAACGGAGACGTCATGTCGCATGACCGACGAAATTGGGATCTCGCCAGAGAGACCAATCCACTTCGAGTGTAACTAAACGAGCCAAATGGACATTGGCATGCGATTATTGCATCCAGCTGCCGCTGATCACAGCGTGAGCATAAGAGGCAGCTGGTGCACCACATTAATTCATGCTTTTGCTGAGGAGCCAAGACGGTGACCCGGCAGCTCAGCGGTGGTACAGCGACTGTTGTGACGGGACGTGACGTCTCCGTTCCCTCCTTCAGGGAACGAGGGTTACATACGTAACCGAGATGTTCCCCTTTCAGTCGGTCACTCCGAGTCACGTCGGATGACCGACAAAATTGGGATCCCTACCAAAGCGCCACAGGAGCTGCCCCTTCCAGTGCTCTGTTTAGGCCTCCAGATCCTTCGTATAAGGGAGACAATAGGACCGGGCTCTACACAGAGAAGGTCAACTACTGTTGTTCCTTGAGCAACCCAAACAGTAGGACTAGGATAACACTGGGAGTGTGCCCTTCCACTTGGAAGAGGCACCCTGCGGAGTCACCTCCTCCCAGATGGGGTTAAGTGACATTCAGACATGTGAAGTGATCCCGTAGGGCCCTATTGCACATGGAAGTCTGGCTTAGGCTGACTTTAGAGATGGCAGAGATGGCAGAACGTGGTCTGCCAGGGGAAACATGGCTCTAATCAGCATACCGTGGAATACACATATGGGATCCCGGCAGGGTTTCTCATATGGGCACTAGCCTCGTACCAGATTTCAAGAATTCATTGGCTGAAAGGCCTGGTGCCGGACGCTCCGCCACGTCTGGATGCCGGAGTGCTGGAGGACTCGACAGGGTTTGCCTGGTTAAGGAACTCTCTGGAGAATTAGGCGTAAGGACGCCGCAAGCCGACTCTGAGCCGGCCCTCTCAGTGCCACTTCCCGTTTGAGGTGAGAACACAGGAGGAAACCGGTTCAACACGTAGGCTATAAACCTAGCGAACGTGTTGGGAGTCGCCCAACCCACAGCTCTACAGATGTCTGCTAGCAAGGCACCACGAGCCAGCGCCCAGGACGATGCGACACCCCTAGTGGAGTGAGCACGCAACCTGAGCGGGCAGGGCACACCTTGTGCTTCATAGGCCAAGGTGATGGCATCCACTATCCAGTGGGCCATCCTCTGCTTGAAGACAGCTTTCCCCTTCTGCTGTCCTCCGTAACAGACAAAGAGCTGTTCTGAGGTTCTGAATCTCTGAGTTCTATCCACGTACTGTCGCAGTGCACGTATAGGACAGAGCAAAGCTAGGGCTGGGTCTGCCTCCTCCAGGGGCACCGCTTGCAGGCTCACTACCTGGTCCCTGAAGGGAGTGGTAGGAACCTTGGGCACATAGCCGGGCCGAGGCCTCAGTGTTGCACTGGAGTCAGCCGGCCCAAACTCAAGGCACGATTCGTCGACCGAAAATGCCTGCAGGTCCCGCACCCTCTTGATCGAGGCCAACGCAGTCAGGAGTAGGGTTTTCACAGAGAGAAACTTCAACTCGACTGACTGCAACGGCTCAAAGGGGGCAGTCTGTAGGGCTCTTAGCACCAATGCCAAATCCCAAGAGGGTAGGGAGGGAGGCCTAGGAGGATTTAACCTCCTGGCCCCCCTAAGAAACCTGACGACCAGATCGTGCTTCCCCACCGACCTCCCCTCTATGGGGTCGTGGTGGGCAGAAATAGCAGCAACGTACACCTTAAGGGTGGAGGGGGACAGCCTACGCTCAACCCTTGTTGCAAAAAGGAAAGCACGGCTCTGATCAAACATCTCCGGGGGTCCTCATGGTAAGAGGAACACCATTAGACGAACAGGTTCCACTTCAGCGCATAGGCCCGTCTTGTGGATGGTGCTCGTGCTGAAGCGATAATGAGAGCTACCTCCTGGGGCAGGTCTCCTAGAACCTCCGCGTCCCGTCCAGGGACCACACATGGAGTTTCCACAAGTCTGGACGCGGGTGCCAGAGGGTGCCCCGTCTCTGAGAAAGCAGATCCTTCCTCAGAGGAATCGGCCAGAGAGGGGCTGTCGCGAGGAGCATGAGTTCTGGGAACCAGGTCCTGTTGGGCCAAAATGGAGCCAATAGCAGGACCTGCTCCTCATCCTCCCTGATCTTGCACAGTGTCTGTGCTAGCAGGCTCACTGGGGGAAAAGCATACTTGCGCAGGCCCTGGGGCCAGCTGTGTGGCAGTGCATCTGTGCCGAGCGTTGCCTCGGATAGGGAGTAGAACCACTGGCAGTGGGCGGTTTCTGAAGATGCAAACAGGTCTACCTGAGCAACTCCGAACCGACTCCAAATCAGCTGAACCACCTGGGGATGGAGTCTCCACTCCCCAGGAAGTGCCGCTCGAGACAGCTCATCAGCCGCCTGATTGAACACTCCTGGGATGTGGATGGCACGAAGGGACCTCAGATGCTTCTGACTCCAGAGGAGGAGGTGGCGGGCGAGTTGCAACATGCGACGGGAGCGTAAACTGCCTTGCCGGTTGATATACGCAATGGTCGCAGTGTTGTCCGTACGGACCAGAACGTCCCTGCCCTGAAGGCGCCCTCTGAGGCGGCTCAGGGCAAGACGTACTGCCAGCAACTCGAGGCAATTGATATGCCAACGCAGTTAGGGACCCGTCTAAACCCCTGACACTGCGTGCCCGTTGTACATGGCGCCCCAGCCGGTGGCCGAGGCATCCGTGAATACCACAGCATGCCTGGATACCTGCTTCAGGGGCACTCCTGCCCAAAGGAACGAAGGATCTGACCACGGCCTGAAGGTTTTGCGGCAGGCCGGTGAGTACCGCATTTCCACGCCCACCTCGGGATTCGGCCATGGAGCCAGTGCTGAAGCGGTCTCATATGGAGCAGACCGAGCGGAACTATGGCCGCAGCTGAAGCCATATGCCCCAGGAGCCTCTGAAAGAGTTTCAGTGGGACCGCTGTCCTGCCTGATAAAGTCTTGAGGCAGTTCAGCACCAACTGAGCACGTTCCTGGGTGAGGCGTGCTGTCTGGTTGACCGAATCGAACTCCATGCCGAGAAAAGAGATCCTCTGCGTTGTCACGAGTTTGCTCTTTTCCCAATTGACCTGAAGGCCCAACTGGCTGAGGTGCCTGAGCACCAGGTCCCTGTGTGCGCACAATTGCTCTCGAGACTGTGCGAGTATGAGCCAGTCGTCGAGGTAGTTTGAGGATGCGCACGCCCCGTTCTCTCAGGGGAACAAGGGCTGCCTCTGCGACTTTGGTGAAGACGCGAAGTGAAAGGGACAGCCCGAAGGGCAGGACCTTCTACTGATATATCCTACCCTCGAACACGAATCGCAGGAAAGGCCTGTGTCGCGGGTGAATCGAGACATGACAGTATGCGTCCTTCAGGTCGATCACTGCAAACCAATCTAGGGGACGGACGCACCCAAAAATACATTTCTGTGTCAACATCCTGAACGGCATCTTGTGAAGTGCACGGTTCAAAACTCGCAGATCCAAGATTGGTCGTAACCCACCGCTTTTCTTGAGCACAATGAAGTAAGGGCTGTAAAACCCCGACCTCATATCGGCTGGAGGGACCGGCTCTATCGCGTCCTTCGCCAGCAGGACTGCAATTTCCGCGCGCAAGACAGGGGCATTGACGGCCTTGACTGAAGTGAACCGGATGCCCCTGAACTTGGGGAGACGCCGGGTGAACTGAATCGCGTAGCCGAGTCTGATGGTCCACAGGAGCCACCAAGACGGACTGGGGAGCGCTATCCAGGCTCCGAGAGACCGTACCAACAGGTCCAACGGGGCCACCGACGTATCCGTGGTGGGGCAGCGAGGTTGAACACAGGGACCGGCCCTGGGTCCTGTGACGGCCTGGCCTGTGACGACGGGGGACGGGGTCTGGGTGTGTAGTGTAACACTCACCTGATTCCTCCTCGTGTGGGAGGAGACACAGGAACCTGGCTTGAGAACAAAATGAAACAAAAGATTCTCCACCCGGCCCTCCTCCGGGGGAGGGAGTGGTGCAGTCACCATCTCCCGATGAGCAGTCTCCTCCATCTCTGGGTCGCCCGTCCCAGGGCCTCTTGCACTTGCGCTTGCCACCAAGTTTGGCGGGGGTCTGGACAGGCTGGGCATCCTGCCTGCGACCGGCTCCACGACGCTGCCTGGTGGAAGGCAACTGCGGCTGCGCGGGAGCAGATGCGGCCGCAGGGGGGCACCCACGGCGACGAGCAGGCTGAGGGGCTGCGGCTGGAGTGGAAGCAGCAAGTTTCCTCCGGCGCATGATGTGTTTGATCGCCTCAGTCTGCTTCTGGGCTGCCGAGAACTGCTGGGCAAAGCTCTCGACAGCGTTGCCGAAAAGGTAACACGGGAGCATTCAGGAACTGTACCTTCTCCTGCTCCTTCATGTCAGTGAGACACAGCCAGAGATGGCACTCCTGGACCACTAGCATGGACATCGCACGACCCAGAGACTGTGCAGTCACCTTCGTCGCTCGAAGCGCAAGGTCCGTCGCAGCACGCAGCTCAGGTAGAACCGCCAGTTCGTGACCACCCTCGTGCAGGTCTTTCAGGGCTTTGGCCTGGTGGACCTGCAGTAACGCCATGGTGTGGAGGGCAGAAGCCGCCTCCCCACAGGCTCTATAAGCACTGCCAGTTAGACCTGACGAATACTTACAGGCCCGTGAGGGGAGACACAGGTCACCCCGCAGAGTGCTAGCAGCTGTTGGACACAGTTGCGTGGCCACAGACCGCTCCACCGAGGGGATGCCCGTATACCCCAAAGCGGCCCCACCATCGAGGGTGGTGAGAGCGGAGGAGCCACAAGATTTGTTTCGGGCAGTGAAAGGTGCCTTCCACGATCTTGTAAGCTCCTCATGCACTTCCGGAAAGAATGGCACCGGAGGGGGGCGCTGAGAACCAGCGCGACCCCCACTTAGAAACCACTTGTCCAGCCTCAAAGGATCGGGACGCGGTGGAAAATTCCACATAAACCTGACATTCTCGGTGGCCCGGGAAAGCATTGCCGTCATCCCTGGGTCTGGCTCGGACAATGCTACCACACCCGAGGGGGCAACGCAGCCGGGTCATCATCCCCGGAGAGAGAGGACACGCCCTCCGATGCACTGACTGACATCTGGTCATCAGAGGGGGCACCGAAGGAAACGTGTGGTGCACCCCGTTCAGCAGAAGGCCCAGCGCGCTGCTTCGGCCGCTCCACCGGCAGAGGGACTCCGCCATGTTTAACATAGCGGAGTCTATTACGCAACTCCGAGATGGTCATGTCCCCACAAGAAGAGCATGAACCATCCATGAAAGCCTCCTCAGCGTGCTGAATGCCCAGACACGTGAGGCAGTGATCGTGACCGTCCTGAGGCGCCAGGAAACGACCACACCCAGAAACGCACGGGTGATAAGACATCTTTAATAAGACGCGATCTCCCGTGTTACTCTTTTAGAGAAATTGCTCTTTTAGTGCTGAAGCATGCAGGGGAGCTGGCCACCGCACACTCCTAGTGTGGCTGTCAGCAGAAAGACGATCTCTCTCTCCCGGACACCGTGACCACCGCTGCTGCGCCGTATCGCCCGCACTCGTCTAGCAGAACACTTTCTAGGAAAGGGAGAGCAGTAGCTTCAACCACTACCGCTTGGCTCCGAAGCGAAAGGATGAATTAATGCGGTGCACCAGCTGCCTCTTATGCTCACGCTGTGATCAGCGGCAGCTGGATGCAATAATCGCATGCCAGTGTCCATTGGCTTGTTTAGTTACACTCGAAGTGGATTGGTTTCTCTGGCGAGATCCCAATTTCGTCAGTCATCCGATATGACTCGGAGTGACCGACTGAAAGGGGAACAAAGATTTTCAACTTTGCTCTATGCCTTCAAACAAATATAATTGCCTGAAAATTTCCTGAAGAACTTCCCTGCCTTCAACATGCATTTCACATGTACATCCAAACGTCTTCTAATAGCTAATACAGGAGCTCAGGTGAAATAACAACGAACACACTGCTTTATTACATTTTGAAGGAAAAGTGTGTTGACATTTTGTATTTTCAACATACAGTGATATATGTAGCCATGAAATCAGAGATCCACCTCTTGGCATGTTGCTGCCTGTGTAGACACAGTGTAACGCTGTGAGAGAGCTGAATAAATGAGAGTCACCACTGGGTGCAGTTCCCTACATCATGAATAAGGTAATGAGACAAAGCCGTGATTTATTCCCATGTGAATGTGAGGCATAGGCATTTGTACAGGTGAGTCCACCGCAAATGCGAGGCTGCTATGCTGAGACCTGTCAGCTGGCCTCCATCATCTCTTGTATGCCCTCGTATCTCACAGATGTGTCATGTCATTCACTAATGGAAGCTTGAGGGCCCACAATAGCACACTATAGGCTTTTACTGCTCGCACTGTGCTACCGGGGAAGTCAAGGTCACTTCGGCTTTATAGTGATTCACTTGTCATGTTCTTGTGTGTTGATTTGTGAACTGTGTGGAAAGACGGTTTGTGTATGTGTGTCTAAGACTGAGGTGTGTGGGATCGGTCACCTTTTGCTTTTCATGATGAATATTTAATTTTCCACATGATTTTAAAGATTGAAAGGCTTTTAAAGGAGCGTTATGACATTTCCAAATTCTCTGATTTTGTTTATCTCACCATTATTGATTCACAGTATCAATGCAGTTACAAATATAGAAAAGCTAAACAAAGGAGACCGCTTTAAAAAATGGCTATCACGGTAATGTCAACACTCCACTCATAGTCTTATCACCTGAGTTGGAGTCTTGATCTTGGGGTCATTGATGTCAAAATGCTATTGGTTATGGTGTGTGTCGTCACTGGACACAACTCGACAATTTAAAGAGGGTTTTGAAGGGTCTAGGTCTGGATTTGATGTTGCAAGGTTATATTCTGTCAAAATATATTAATGTCTTTGATTTAATAAAGCCAAAATACATGATAAATAGAGAAAAATACATGAGAAAAGCAGCCCCTTCCGAAAAAGTAGTGCACTTAATTGTATGGAGTGTGCTCTTATTGTGTATGTCAGATAATAAAAGTATATTTTTGAAAAAACTATTTGCAAAAAATATTATTGAAATAAAAGTTCACTTTTAAAGAGAATACACTTTCAAGACTATGTTTGTTAACAGTTTTACAAAGTGCACTTTGTAAGTGTCAAATTAAACCTTTTCTTTAATGTAAAAATTTTAAATCATGTTTTAATATTCTCGTCTTGTTGCAAAGAAGTAGACATTTTTATGTTGACTAATATACTATAGCACATATAAAGTGCTTGATTGTGATTTTATGGTGTGTTATTTAATATTACACTTGAAGTTTATATATTTTAAATGTACTAAATTGCAATTTCATTATTATGAATGTGTAATTACAAACATTTAAATCCATGACACGTTTCAGCAGAAATTATCATAAATTTATTCAGCAGTTCACTTTAATCATATTTCAAATACAACAGAAGTAATTGTAAAATTACTTTTAAAGGTGTAATTAAGCAGGTCAAAAACAAACTCTTAAGTTTCACTAATTGCATTTAATATCAATTTAAACTATTATTAATTTTCATTTAATTAATTAAGTGCCTGAAAACATTACATTCAGTTCACTTTTTTATTATTTCCATAGGTACTCTTTTTAAAAGTATGCTAAAGGTGTACTGCTTTTTTTTCACAACGGTATCAGATCTTGATGTTCCAGTTATATTGTGTCAAAACACATTTATGTCTTTGATTTTATAGAACCAAGGTTCTACTAATGTGGGGCTGAAAATAACTGACTCACTGATATTCTAGCTACATCAGTATTTTAGTCTGTTAGGGATGCATAATAATTTAATGATTTAGTCAATTAGATACCAAATGAATGTATTTAGGAAGTTGGTCATTAAAACCTTGGCAGATTTCGTTGTTATTTCACACACCAAAAAAAGTAATTAACCCCAACCTAAAACAACAACGAGTCAACATAGTTTATATAGACATACAAAATGTGCAGTCGGGACTAGAAAACGTGTCCCATGTCCCATACTCCATTGTGCTGACACTGTTCTGTGCTTAAGTTGAATAAACGTCCCCCAAGTTGTCATTATCTCAGAATTGCTTGTGATAAAATAAAACAGCCCATATAGACTGGTTCAAATATGACGTCTCTTGTGGGTTATTATGCTACATTTGCTAAAACCTGGACATTTAGCGAATGTATTTATGCAAGCACACAGAACAGTTCCCAAGCGACTGTTTTGCAATCCAATCCACGGTCATCCTGAGGGGAGACAGACTCAACACTGTTCTCTGTTGAGCTGCTAATCACGGGACACTGTCTAATAATTGACTCAGCACAGAAGGAGGGGCGGCCCAGGCCACCTTGAGGCTTATAAGCTCACTGCCAACAAACACAGCCTGTCATCTCTTTCTTCAGCTCATGGAAAGTTAAAATGAGCAGACAAATTGGCGTTTTCACGCAGTCCCCTAATGACGCACTCATAAAGACACTTATTATGCCACATTTGGGATTCTCTTTGGTCGGAGGGCTACTGTGATCAGCAGAGACTGCTTAACTCGAGAAGACATGGGACAGAGCTGCAGTGGAATGTCTGGCCCTTGTCCTGAGTGCAGGGAAAGCTGTAGGGACAACTGTCACCGGGATGAGCCCTGTGTGGACCGCTGCTGTAACCTGTGCTGTCAGTTCTGTCTGGACGGCTGCTGTCTCATCTGCCCAGACGACTGCAGCTACACGCTGTGTTTCACGTGCACCACGATTGCCGACTCCTGCGCTGCCGTTCTGACCACTGAGCAGCCCAGATCTACACAGAAACCAAGAGACGGTAGGTGGAGTAACAAATGAGTAGTGCACATGTATTAGGTCCACCATGAGTATATTAACTAGTACATTGCTGTGGCTCCAATGTCTTGATGGCATATTCCATGAAACCAAGCTATTGGTAACACTTAACATTATTTATTTACATTATCACCCATGTGAAGAACAAATGCACTTTATTGTATTGAATGTGCACTTGTACTGTACTTCAGATACTTAAAAGTACATGAAAACTGTACTTGCAGATAATATAAATCAATAGAATAAAAGCTATATAAGTGTACTTATGATTTCTGAGAGTATGATTTAATTATGTTTCTTTTAAAAAGCACACTTTATAATAATGTCAAATTACAAGTTACTTTAAAGCACATTTTAAATTATTGTTTTAATAATCTTTTTTCATACTTTAAAGGAGTACCCTTATTTTGATCTGTTGCCCAACATAAAGCAAAAGCAAAGTATTTGATTGTAATTTTAACTGTGGCGTATTATTTAAAATTATCTTTAAAAGTTAATATGTTATAAATTTGGTAACAATTATTTTTATAGTCCACTTTAGACATTCTGCTAGCTAACGAAAGTAACGTTTGAAGTGTCAACATGTCAGCTTATTCTTCTTTTCTTCTAACCCTAAAATAAGAGTTTACCAATACTCTAATGAGAGTTTATTGACATATAGTTGCAAAGTTACTTATAGTTAGCAGAAGTAGCCTATTGAAAATAAAGTGGAAACATAAATCTGCTAAATTGCAACTTCATCGTTACTAATGTGTACTTACAAAAATATTTAAATATATGACACAAGTTTCAATAGCAATGACATTAAAATATATCTTAGTTTAACATAAAAGCTTGTCAGTACATTCAGCAGTGCACTTTAATCTATATAGCAATTGATCAAAAGTGCATGACAGTCGACATTTATGTTACCAAAGACAGACAGAGAGAGAGAGAGAGAGAGAGAGAGAGAGAGATGGCAAATAAATGTAGTTCTTCATCAAAGAATTTATAAAAAAGCACAACCACTATCTATATAAGAATTATCAAGATTTTACGTAATGTTTTAATTTTCTTTCTTTTATTTCTTTGCCTATAGGTTCTCATTTGGAAGAAGGCCAGGTGATTTAGATCATCTGATGAATGTAATGTAAACTAATGGGCTGGATGAAGACCTGATTCCTACTTCATGATGCCATTCTCTGTATAGCAAGAGACTGAAAAACATGAAGGAAGTTCACTGAAAGTGCATTTGTAGATCATTTGCTACCTCTGTAATCATGCTATATTGTGTATAGGCTACAATGTATTGTACACAAAACCAAATACAACTGATTCTGTAAACTACACGAGTGTCATCTGTTAAATGTATCTAGAGGATCTATACAAAAGTGAAACCCCCTGTGCAATCATGCAAAATAAAAAAGCCTTTGCTTGACGTGGTATGCGCCAGAATGACTGACTCTCAGAGGACAGGCAGGAAAAACTTGATTTGCACACCCTGTGGAACGCGCCTTCACAGAGGTACGGTATTTATATTTAGGAGTCCACCCAGGCGTACGTCAGATCAGCCCTGTCAACACCACGAGAAAGACAACTTGCGTAGATTTGAAAGAATTTACTGAAATTGACTTTTCATGGTGACTTTTAAAAGGTGAAAAGAGGACAGGAGATACAAAAGAGGTAAACAAGATCATCTGAGAAGCTGAGAATGTCGTTTCTATGCTCTTTTCTCCTTTTGTGGCAGTGCAGTGATTGAGGACTTTAATTTCTTCTCAATTTCAAGAAAAAAAACAGAAGTGGGACTGAAGAATAGAGGAAGATTTAAGAAAAAAGAAGACTCTAAACATCTGAAGGCGCTTGACAAAGGTACATTGAATTGAAATGGCAGTTCTCTGGTAATTTGAGTAATCTGAAATATATCCATTGCCTGCAGCCTTGTCCTTGGGTAAATTATTTGATTGGAACTGATCGTTTGGTGTGAAAAGTTTAGTGTAATAAAAGCGTCCTTCGTTCTACTTCTTTAGGAGCTTTAAGTTGTGAGTCTGTCAAAGAGGAACAGATGACTAGGAGGAGCTCAATGCTTGTTTTGAATGATTTTGCTGGCATTTCGCCCTTGAGCTCTGCTATCGAAAGGCTGAGCTTAACACTGACACATTCATCTCACAACTATGTTACTCGTTGCACCCATTTAAGTAATCACCGAATGCTAAATGTAAAAAACAACCGAGCACCGTCACATTTTTAGCTAATTGTCACTAAAGGTTCAAACAACACTCTGACTTGTGCATTCTCCGTGTCAACAGATAAAGCTTACCTGATCCATAGAGAATTGATTTATTTCCATATCAGTTTAATGACACTTAAAGGCTGTTCTCAGATACTGGAATATAATTACAATCGATTGATTCTCTGCATCCGTGAGTGGCGGCGTAACTGTCTCATCCTCCCTCAGGCCTGATCTGGGAGACCAGCCATGGAGGAGGATTACAAGAGACCACCACCATCCTATGAAGAAGTTATTACTGAGCAGCACACGAGCAACACTAGTCAGAGCCGCTCCGCTGATAACAGGCAGGGCAGCTGCTGCAGATGTTGCATTAGCACCAAGAACTGTCTGATGAGTCCAGAGTGCGGTCGAGCTCTTAACATCGCCAGCGTGATTGCCATGTGTGGCATGTGTATTCGAATGTTTGTCTGTAAGTACCCAGAATGACTAATTTATATGTCTTTACACTACCTACCATTCAAAAGTTTGGTAATTTTTTTGGAAACAAAAAAAAACTTTTATTCAGCAAGGACACATTAAATTGATTAAAAGTGGCAGTAAAGACATTTCAAAATGTTGCAAACGATTTGGGTAACACTTTATTCAAAGGTGTCCTTGTTACATATGTTACATGTACTTACTATTATAATAACAATAAATTATGCATAATTACTTGCAAGTAACCCTAAGCGAAACCCTAATCCTAAACCTAACAATACAGTAAGTACATGTAGTTAATTAATATTACTCAGTACTTAAATGTATAATTATACTGTAACAAGGGCACCTCAAAATAAAGTGTAATCAAGATTTGTTTTGAATTCTGTTTCATTCATTAAATAATCTTGTATTACATAATACAAATAATATTGCATAAAATGTATCACGGTTTCCACACCGATAATAATAAGAAATGTTTCTTTTTATTTTTGAGCAGCAACTCAGCATATTAGAATGATTTCACTGAAGACTGGAGTAATGACTTTATCATCACAGTTATAAATTATGTTTGAAAATATATTCAGATAGAAAACATTTATTTTAATTTGTGATAATATTACAGCATATTTGTGCTGTATTTTTGATCAAATAAATGTAGTCTCAGTCAGCATAAAATACTTTTTTTTTATTTCAAATAAATAAATAAATACAGACCCCTTTTGCTTGGTAAATAGGAGCCATTTGGCTGAAGAGGCAAGACAGGCAGTAGCTCCTCAAAATAAATCAAATAATAATAACTGATTAAATAAGTTAAAAAAAAAATGTTAGATGAGTCAAATCAGGCAAACTGGTACAAATTCTAATTACAAGGTAAAATTTTTTACTTTGGTGCTGTCCCAATTAAAGTGAACTTCAAATGACTGTTTATCTTTATACTTAAAAAAAAAATAAAAATTAATTGTGAGAGCCATCTGTCTGAATATATGGTATACTATTGTACAAATAACAGCAGGAGAACTTAGACTTTGAATAAATAGTATAATTAAATAGTATGTTTATGTCTCAAGTGTAAGATCGTGTTCCATGTGCCTAAAGTATGTGTGTGTGTGTGTGTGTGTGTGTGTGTGTGTGTGTGTGTGTGTGTGTGTGCGCGCGTGTGCGTGTGCGTGTACGTGTGCGTGTGTGTGCGTGTAAACATGATTAAAGTAGAACTTCAACAGGAATTTATATTAGACTAAAAGTCTATTTCAAAAGCCCACCACGTACATCTTGTTAACATAGCAAACGTAGCACTTCTGTGCTCTGCTGTTACAGCTCTTATATTATTATATTACAGCTTCACTGTTATTTCAGATTATGTGAAGGTGACTTGCTAAAATTTTGTCATCCACTTACTGTTTTTCTTTCTTTTTCAGAACACAGTCTCCTGTGGACCATCTACTCCAGATCTCTCATCCAGTGGTGGCCTTCTCAAATTAAAAAGGAAACAAAGACATTTGCTCTGTTCCAAAACCTAGTGATCTGCAACATTTATAAGCTTTCCCCCAATATGAATCCCAATGCTGTTCCAAATAGGATGCAGCACTGTATTTATCATTCACAGATAAGGTAATCCCAGAACGAACTGACAAAAGATTCCATTTGAAATAGGAAACATCAATTGCAAAGTATAACTTACAAATACAAAGTATATTTAATTCAGTACTGACAAATATCATTGAAAAACACTGCCAAGTCATACGATCTAGTCTCCTATGTAATTCATGAGCCTCATTCATGAAAATGTAGCACAATAAATTAATAAGTCGTCCGTAAAATCATTGCTGTATTAATTGTGGCATTTAATTAAATTGGCATGAATGACCACTTAGGTGTGGTCACATTTATCATTGTTAGATGAAACAGACGAGTAATTTCAATAGGGATCCAAGTTATAAGGAATTTATTAGAGAGCAAAATATTTCCCCAGGCAGATTTCAGTTAAAGGTGGTAACACAAATTCATTGTGTTGACCAACAGAAAGCTGTTTGGTTTGAAAGTGAATTCTGTATGTGTTGTGCTTCATATATCGCTACACTATTGACAACAGGCAATGACAATGGACCTTATTTTGTCTGCAAAATTTCGCTAATGTGACTGCACCTTCACAGTATGCAATTCCATTTTGAAAGACAGTAGTGTTAAAAAGTTGTACTAATATTTTCTCACTAATCCAGGTCAACTTTGTTTATATAGAGCTTTATACTATATACTTTGCACAATACTAAACAGGAAAGAAACAGAATCAGTGATGCAAACTTCAAAAAACATGAGGCAATCCAAATTTTGCTGTAAAGCAGCTCTAACAAGACACTCCAGAACCTAAAATAGTTGCAGTCTATTTGGAAATGTTAATTAAGCTCATAATTTTTTATTTTTTATTTCATAAATTGGAGCCAGTCATGTAATTGGATGTGGCATCCACCTTAATTATGTATCAGGCTATCAAAACTTTGCATTTATCATTAACACTTCTTCTAAAACTTATAGTGCGAAAATCTAATTTATAATACTGAATAATGTTTTAAATGATGTGCACCAGACAGACCAAGGATAATAAATCACAATGCTAGATTACTTTCCAAATTGTGATGTTTATATATATATATATATATATATATATATATATATATATATATTAAACCTGTAGACTGAGAGTGTGTAAATAAGGATCTTCTCCACTGTGGATATAAAGCCATCTGTCTTATAGCGGTACGTAAACAAAAAGCCTTACTTTAATACAGCGGGAGTGTTTTACCTTCAGGAGTAAATGTTCATCCAGCTAAAAACAGATGAACTCTACATTCAAATATGTAAAATAATAAAGATATCTGACATTAGCAAATAAGGAAGAATATGGAGTCTTTATTTTTTGTCATTTTTAATAGCATTTGCAGCATAATCAGATGATAATTGTCTCAAAGAAAGTGTTTTTAATATTTTTTAGTCATTAAGAGAGAATAATTTATGATGGCCATTTGAGATTAAGATGACATGGTTGCTGCACTGAAATTTTTTATCTCCTAATTATACCCTGAATATTTGGTGTGTCAAAAATCAAAGGTCAAGCATTTCTCTGGGGCTAATAATTATTCAGGTTTTCTCTGGCTGCTCTCGCTCACTGGCCCATTTTTCAATGCACGAGCAGCAACACAAGATGTAATCAGTCTGAGGGATCCAACTACAGTGTTTTAGTCCATGTTCCAAATCACAATCATAATATTGGAATCAGAATCCATCAGAGTAATGAAGGTAATCCAATACCATAATCAAAACACACAGGCAGATATTCAGTGAACACGGAACAAATCACAGATACAAACCACTCCGAATGAAATACACATGAGAGCCTTGAACAAAAAGAGCAAGAACAAAAAAAAACAGATGGTTTTATATATGCTGAACACAGCAAGGCACATCTGTAGTAACACAATGAAGCGAAACAGTAGCTTGTGCAGTACATACTGCCTACTGTAATATTTATAGGGTGTGAAACAGAAACATTTTAAACACTCATTACATGGCATGTTTTGATTATAGCCAACAATGAGGCAGAGCAACATGTGTGTAACACCAATCTTTAAACTCAAAGATGATATTTTCCATGTCAGATATTGTCAAGGTTTTTTAAGGATTTCTTTATCTTCACTCTCAGTGTGATTTTTGATTCTCTCTGTCCAGCAGAGGTGAGTGGAAGGTTATTCTTCTGCTGTTCTACACATTGTCATGACCTGTCAATCACTGCATCTATTCCCAATCAGGCAGTATTGGGCAACACTTTGAGTTCTCTGGAAAGTGGAAAAAGTGCACACACAAGATCTATGAATTTCAATTGCTAATATATTATTACTCAGTTCCACAGCCGGTGATGGGTATTGATTTCAAGATGGAGTCTCGGCAGATCAGTGCATATGTATGAAGTGTGACTGCTAGGCTGGATTGATAGTCTTCTATAAACAGTGTTATGCTCTTGAAGCCCTGGATGACACATCAAACAACTGCCCTTGTGATACATGCTCTCAAAAAACTGTAGCAGTACTTTAATATTGTGCCCTCAAAAAGTATTTGGAAATAAAACGTATAATGTCTGAATGGCACTGATCTGAAACAGGGGCACAGCAAGACCTGCCAACATTTCCAGGTTTATTTTACACAGAGATGTACTGTGACCCAGCTAAATTATTCCATGTAAAGTAAGCTCTGAACCTTTTTAAAATCTGTTTTATTTGCTCAAAATAGGCTGGTACATTTGACTTTTTTATTTATTTTAATCATTATTCACTATTATGCATAACAGATGCTCTTTCGAAGTTAATAAAGCATAAATTAATTTTGCTTTATTAACTAATATTGGTATAAAACAAAAGAAACATCAGAGGCCTTTACAGTATATTATACATAAAATGAAGGAAGGAAGGAAGGAAGGAAGGAAGGAAGGAAGGAAGGAAGGGAAAAAAACACTTTAAAAATTATAACGACTCATTTTCAGAACTGCTTTTCAGTTACGCTCATTAAATGCCTGTCTGTAAATAGCAATTGTTTATAATGCAATTTTTTAAAATTCCTTTTTGTCATAAATTGGAAGCGGTTAATGTGGTCACTGTCTTGTTTCATATACTTAATGAATGCACCTAATTAAAACAGTTCTTCTGGTATGTGTGATTTCTAAAATGTTGCTACACATCCTCAAGACGAACTGAATGCAGTAAAGGATAGTTCACACAAAACTGTCATCATTTACTCATTCATGTCGTTCCAAAACTGTATGACTTTCTTTCATCTGCTGAACACAAACAAAGATATTTGAAGAATGTTGGTAACAGTTTTGGTTACCAATGACTTCCATTATAGACAAAAAAAGAAATGAGAAACTTCTTAAATTATGTCTATTTGCGCTCCACAGAATAAATTATTTAATATAGGTTTGGAACAACATGAGGGCATGCAAATGATGAGTGAATTGTATTTTATTTTATTTTAGGAAATAAATATTTAGGCTAAACAGAGAGGTTCAATTTATAGTCCTAAAACCTGGAAGAGAATTAGCATTTTCAAGCCATAGGTTCCCTCAGGAATTTTGTTATGGGATTTTAGCATAGTCGTTATTTCTTGACTTATAACTAAAATTCGGTCTGTGGTTACCATGACTTTGAGACTATCATGTTTTGTTCTACAACAGACGTTACCAACAGTCATGCCTCAAACATACATTTTGAAGCAATTGAATGCTTAAAAAAACAAAAGTTGTCAATAAGTTGCTAAATAAAAATTGTGAACAGAAAAGCCATTCACTAATGTTGTTAGCGCATTTAGTAGTATGGTAATAGCCCATTTCAAGCACTAGCTAATTTTAGGGCTTCTATTACATGTGCAACATTCAACAAAAAAGGAGTTTATCTGTCCCAATGTATCCAAAAAAAAAAAAATAGAATAATGACTTGTTAATGCATTTGGCAGTTTGATTTGAATTACTGCAGTGCACACATAAAGAAAAAAAAGAAGGAAAAAAAAGATCCAACAGCTTTTTCAAAAAAGCTGAAAATAAGATTGCTATGGGGGAAAAACACTGAGGTAGGGCCTAGTGACAACAAAACATCAGACCAAGCAGCAATCATTTTAAAGACAGACTATTTTCAGGCACCGTTTTTCAAGCAAAACATTTTTGGGGAATAAAAAATGGTTTTGAATTATGAAACAGTATATATTGTTGAAAACTTATATTGTTGCCCTTTGGCCACTTACACGCTTCAGTTAAATTCAGTTGTCAGTTTTAGAGCTCAAACCTGTGTTCTGCACACACAGTTCAGTAATCTACAGAAATTAAAAGCACATTCTAATTAACTCCTGAAAAATTCAGGTAGCGACAACCGCATTTACAATAATTCTACCCAGAGCGTATGGAATTGAACTGAACATGTAAACGCATATCTGAGATGTGGCACTCTTCTGTACGTGCAGTGCAAGAAATCACAGTGAACGAGTTACATGGCTTGAGTTTTTCATTTGTGTTGACATAATTGCTAGAAAAAGAAAAAAACTCCAAACAAGAACAAGACAGCAATAATCCTGAATAAATCCAATTGCTTTATATTGGAAACTGGACCAGAATATCGCTACTGTCCTCTAAAATTACCTGTCCCTTTCAATTCCTGTCCCTATTAATTCCATACACTGGATCGCTTTATGAGCCAAGCACAAACAAAAAGCCCAAAGACGCTTATAATGAGTGGACATGGCAACAAATCAAACAGCGCTCTGCTGCAGCAGCCGTCCAAGCGTATAAACAAAACATGACGCCTCTGTCGACGGTGGCTTACTTCAAATCTGAAAATCATCAACACACCAGTTGCTCTGAAAGTCATTGCAAAACATGGGTAATAACATTAAAGCTATTTCTTAGAAAATCTTAGAAGTCATTTGTTTGCAGATGTCACTTTTAATATTTTGCTGTCTAATCAAATGACATTCATACATAAGTGTGGCTCAAGTACTTTTTTGGGCCACCGTGGTACTGTATCATCATCATACACTGTGGTATTTATACAGTACTTCAAAGAACACCATGATATTACCGTGATGGTTTTCCCATGTCATATTATATGGCAAATCCATGGTACTTTTCTGTGAAAAGGTCTTCTGCGGATGTCAGAGGGCAGTTTTTAAGCCAGTTGCCGAGTTGCAGTGAGGCCTGGGGTGTGATTACATTCCCCTCGGAGAGCCGTGTGATTAGAGCTCATACCTGACAGCGTCGCAGTAATTTGCTGTTATTTGAGGGGATGATAGGTCTGATTCACTGATAGGTAATGCCATCTGACAAGGATGGACAGAGCACTAATCCATCCGTTCTATACACATCAGACAGGCTTCACATGTTGGACATGCAAAGCTAATTTAGTAATTCCATACAGGAAAAAGAAACCTAGAGGGGGGAATTCACTAAAAATCAAAGGAATATTCCAGGTTTAGTACAAGTTCAACTCAATCTACTCTCATTTTTGACTCATCCCTTCTTTTCTTAAAAAAGGGGTTCCAACACTTACAATGAAAATGAGTTTGGCCAGCATAAAGAACAGAAGACAGTAATAATACCGTTTCAGTAGTAAAGCCACAATATGTAAACAGTGTGTGTGTGTGTGTGTGTGTGTGTGTGTGTGTGTGTGTGTGTGTGTGTTTGTGTGTTTACTAGGGTTGGGTATTGTTTGAATTTTATCGATTCCAATTCCGATTCTGCTTATCGATTCCAATTCTTATCAAGGTTACACTTTATTTTGACTTTAGACATTCTACTAATTATAAGTAACGTCTCAGTTACGTATGTAACCCTCGTTCCCTGAAGGAAGGAACGGAGACGTCATGTCGGTGACCGATGAATGGGATCTCGCCAGAGGGCGCAATCCACTTCGAGTGTAACTAAACAAGCCAATGGACATTGGCATGCGGTATTTCACATTTGGCTGCCACACCCCGCAGCGCGGGTATAAAAGGCAGCAGGTGCACCGCATTAATTCATGTTTTCGCTGAGGAGCCGAGCTGGTGACCCGGCAGCTCAGCTGTGGTACAGCGACTGTGGCGACGGGACGTGATGTCTCCGTTCTCTCCTTCAGGGAACGAGGGTTACATACGTAACCGAGACGTTCCCCTTCAGTCGGTCACTACGAGTCACGTCGGTGACCGACAAATGGGATCCCTACTAAAAGCGCTACAGGAGCTGCCCCCTCCAGTGCCCTGTATAGGCCTCCAGGTCCCTCCTATAAGGCAGATGATAGGACCAGGCTCTACACAGAGAAGGTCGACTACTGCTGTTCCTCAAGCAACCCAACAGTAGGACTTGGATAACACTGGGAAAGTGTGCCCTTCCATTTAGAAGGTCACCACCTCCCAGAGGGGGTTAAGGTTCATTGCCCAGAGGCACATGGAATTCTCTGAGATGGCTCAGGCTGCATCATTTAGAGACGGCAGAACACGGTCTGCCGGGGGAAACACGGCTCTAGTAGCTGTACCGTGGAAATAGTCAAGTCAAGTCAAGTCACCTTTATTTATATAGCGCTTTTAACAATACAGATTGTGTCAAAGCACTTAACAGTTCAAATTGGAGGATAGAGTGTCAGTAATGTATAATAAGATTAAACACTCAATTTTCAGTTAAAGGCATTTCATTATTGAATTCAGAGATGTCATTGTCTAGCTCAGTTTAGTTTAAATAGTTTATATGAAATCAAATTGATGATAATCATTAGAAATTAAGTGCAAATTAAATACACATATGGAACCCAACAGGGTCGCTCATATAGGCACTAGCCTCACACCATATTTCAGGAATTCATTGGCTGAAAGGCCTGGCACAGGTTGCTCTGCCACGTCCGGCCGCCAGAGTGCTGGAGGACTTGACAGGGTTTGCCTGGTTAAGGAACTCTCTGGAGAATTAGGCGTTAAAGACACCGCAAGCTGACTCTGAACTGGGCCTCTCAGTGCCACTACCCGTTTGAGGTGAGAACACAGGAGGAAACCGGCTCCACACGTAGGCTATAGAACCTAGCGAATATGTTAGGAGTCGCCCAACCCGCAGCTCTACAAATGTCTGCTAGCGAGGCACCACGAGCCAGCACCCAGGATGATGCGACACCCCTAATGGAGTGAGCACGCAGCCTGAGCGGGCAGGGCACAACTTGTGTTTCATAGGCCAAGGTGATGGCATCCACTATCCAGTGGGCCAGCCTCTGCTTGGAGACAGCCTTCCCCTTCTGCTGTCCTCCATAACAGACAAAGAACTGTTCTGAGGTCCTAAAGCTCTGAGTTCTATCCACGTACTGTTGCAGTGCGCATACAGGACAGAGCAAAGCTAGGGCTGGGTCTGCCTCCTCCAGGGGCAGCGCTTGCAGGTTCACCACCTGGTCCCTGAAGGGAGTGGTAGGAACCTTGGGCATGTAGCCGGGCCGGGGTCTCAGTGTTGCACTGGAGTCAGCCGGCCCGAACTCAAGGCACGATTCATCCCACCCTCTTAATCGAGGCCAATGCAGTCAGGAGTAGGGTTTTCATAGAAAGAAACTTCAACTTGACCGATCGAAGGGGGCAGTTTGAAGGGCTCTTAGCACCAATATCAAATCCCAAGAGGGTAGGGAGGGAGGCCTAGGAGGATTTAACCTCCTGGCCCCCCTAAGAAACCTGACGACCAGATCATGCTTCCCCACCGACCTCCCCTCTACGGGGTCGTGGTGGGTGGAAATAGCAGCAACGTAAACCTTAAGGGTGGAGAGGGACAGCCTACGCTCCAACCCTTGTTGCAGGAAGGAAAGCATGGCTCTGATCGAACATTTCCGGGAGTCCTCATGGTGAGAGGAACACCATTTGACGAACAGTTTCAACTTCAGAGCATAGGCCCGTCTAGTGGACGGTGTTCGAGCTGAAGCAATAGTGAGCACTGCCTCCTGAGGTAGGTCACCTAGAACCGCCGCGTCCCATCCAGGGACCACACGTGGAGTTTCCACAGGTCCGGACGCAGGTGCCAGAGGGTGCCCCGTCTCTGAGAAAGCAGCTCCTTCCTCAGAGGAATCGGCCAGGGAGGAGCTATCGTGAGGAGCATGAGTTCTGGGAACCAGGTCCTGTTGGGCCAATATGGAGCTCCTCGTCCTCCCTGATCTTGCACAGTGTCTGTGCTAGTAGGATCACTGGGGGAAGCGCATATTTGCACAGGCCCCGGGGCCAGCTGTGTGCCAGTGCATCCGTGCCGAGCATTGCCTCGGCTAGGGAGTAGAACCACTGGCAGTGGGTGGTCTCTGGAGATGCAAACAGGTCTACCTGAGCAACTCTGAACCGCCTCCAAATCAGCTGAACCACCTGGGGATGGAGTCTCCACTCTCCTGGAAGTGCTGCTCGAGACAGCTCGTCGGCTGCCTGATTGAACACTCCTGGAATGTGGATGGCACGAAGGGACCTCAGATGCTTCTGACTCCAAAGGAGGAGGTGGCGGGCGAGTTGCGACGGGAGTGTAAACCGCCTTGCCGGTTGATATACGCAATGGTCGCAGTGTTGTCCGTGCAGACCAGAACGTTCCTGCCCCGAAGGTGCCGTCTGAGGTGACTCAGGGCAAGGCGTACTGCCAGGAACTCGAGGCAATTGATATGCCAACGCAGTTGGGGACCCGTCCATACCCCTGACACTGCGTGCCTGTTGTACGTGACTCCCCAGCCGGTGGCCGAGGCATCCATGAATACCACAGCATGCCTGGATACCTGCTCCAGGGGCACTCCTGCCCTAAGGAACGAGGGATCTGTCCACAGGCTGAAGGTTTTCCGGCAGGCCGGTGTAATCTGAACCCGGTGAGTACCGAGTCACCACGCCCACCTCGGGACTCGGCCATGGAGCCAGTGCTGAAGCGGTCTCATATGGAGCAGACCGAGCGGAACTATCACCGCAGCTGCAGCCATATGCCCCAGGAGCCTCTGAAAGTGTTTCAGTGGGGCTGCCATCCTGCCTGATTAAGTCTTGAGGCAGTTCAGCACCGACTGAGCACGTTCCTGGGTGAGGCGTGCTGTCTGGCTGACCAAATCCAACTCCAAGCCGAGAAAAGAGATCCTCTGCGTTGGCACAATTTGCTCTTTTCCCAGTTGACCCGAAGACCCAACTGGCTGAGGTGTCTGAGCACCAGGTCCCTGTGTGCGGACAACTGATCGCGAGACTGTGCGAGTATGAGCCAGTTGTCGAGATAGTTGAGGATGCTCACCCCCGGTTCTCTTAAGGGAACAAGGGCTGCCTCTACTACTTTGGTGAAGACACGAGGTGACAGGGACAGCCCGAAGGGCAGGACCTTCTACTGATATGCCCGACCCTCGAACGCGAATTGCAGGAATGGCCTGTGTCGCAGGAAGATTGAGACATGAAAGTACGCTTCCTTAAGATTGATCTCTGCAAACCAGTCTTGGGGACAGATGTTTGACATAGCGGAGTCTTTTATGCAACTCCGAGATGGTCATGTCCCCACAAGGAGAACATGAACCATCCACGAAAGCTTCCTCAGCGTGCTGAATGCCCAGACACGTGAGGCAGCGATCGTGACCATCCTGAGGCGCCAGGAAATGACCACACCCAGAAATGCACGGGTGAAAAGACATCTTTAAAAAGACGCAATCACCCGTGTTGCTCTTTTAGAGAAATTGCTATTTTAGTGCTGAAGCACGTAGGGGAGCTGGCCACCGCACACTCCTGGTGTGGCTGTCTGCATGAAGACAATCTTTTTTTTCCCTCCCATGAGACCGCGACCACCGCTGCTGCTCCGTAATGCCCGCATTCGTTTAGCAATCACTCGAGGAACAGGAGAGCAGTAGTGATGCACCACCGCTCGGCTCCGAAGCGAAAAGATGAATTAATGCGGTGCACCTGCTGCCTCTTACACCCGTCCTGAGGGGTGTGGCAGCCAGATGCAAAATACTGCATGCCAATGTCCATTGGCTTGTTTAGTTACACTCGAAGTGGATTGGTCTCTCTGATGAGATCCCATTCGTAGGTCACCGACGTGACTCGTAGTGTCCGACTGAAGGTGAACTTTGTAACTACATGTCAACTACATGTCAACTAATTCTCATTAATTTGCAACTACATGTCTACTAACTCTCAGAGTAGACTGTTATTGTAGGTTTAGGGTTAGTAGAATAAGTTGACATATACTTGCAAAGTTTTTCATAGTCAGTATGTTGTATGTTGTGGACCTATCAAAATAAAGTGTTAGTAGATATTAAGTAGACAGTCTACTAATACTCTAATAACTGCTAGTTGATATGCAGTTGCAAAGTTACTTACTGTTAGCAGATTGTCTAAAGTGGACTATCGAAATAAAGTGTTACCCTTATCGATTCTCAGTTTTGATTCCAATGTGGTAAAAAAAAAAATTTAAACATTTAGACATCAAACATTTTTATTCAGTTGTTTTTGTTGTTGTTATTGTTGTTGTTGTTGTTGTTTTGTTTGTTTTGCTTTTTGCAAAACATTTAGTTGCAGCTGAATTAAATAAATAAATAAAGTTGTATGTAAAATTATATTCAAGTTGCTATGACAGCCGACTAAAATGAACATAAAACTGACAAGAACAACTTTACCGCTCAAATAATGCACAACTTTTAACAGAAAAAATAATGTGACTTCTTAAAATGACAAGTTTCATAAATTATAAGCTTAAAATGGAAATGAATGGGCCAGTCCATAAATGTCCAAAAAAAAGTTTCAATTATAAAATCCACAATATGTAATCAAAATGTGCATTAACATGGTTTTAGTGTGGCAAAATTAAAATAAATAGTAAAAGCTGTCCAGCACTTTCTATATAAAATTATAATTCATTTTACAACTCTTTTACCTTAAATGACCGTAAACGGACAAAACAACTTTACAGCTGAAATAATACACAACTTTTTAATAAATATAATAATGTAAGTGATTTTATGCAATTATGAGCTTCACATTTCTGCATTTAAACCTTCTAAAAACCAGACACATTCATTTCCATTGTAAGCACCAGCTTCACTGTAGCCTCCAAAAAATAAAAAAAAGAAGACGAAAAAGAGGGACAAAATTATTGGTTAGTGATGGCAGGTTTCAGGTGGTTAGTGAATAAGACTTTTTTTTCCACTGAAATATGGCTTGCAAAAGTGCCACAACTGTTTAGTCACCCCGGTCATTGTTTCCCTGCCTTATTTTCAAGGACGCCTGTGAAAAATAGAGCTTAAAAAATCTCCCTACAGCGGAAGACAAAATTCCTGGACTTGCTGATGGTGTGCTGGTTCGTCCTCCTGTAGACACCGAGGCAGGGGTTTGAGCTATTGTTGAAATTGGGTTTTATTTTTGTCTCCTCTCAGCCACTTCCATCTTATCCGGCTCCCCAGCCCTCCCACTCCATTTCCATCGTGCTGGGTGAAAATTGGAATGAAATAAAGATGTGAGCAACGGATGGAGACAAACCAGTAAGTGAAGAGAAAGAGAGAGAGAGGAAAGGGAATGAGACGGAGATGAAAGAGAGGACATGAAAGCAATATGTAGATTCAAAATGCAGATCTTTACTCAACTGTTTCACTCCACTCCTAAAAAACAATAAGATGTCAGGAAAGACATTATAGGCAGCTTTTTATACCGCACTTTGTAAGTGTATTACATTCACAACAAAACAACCTTGTGTTAACTGTGTCTGTGAAAACTGCCATTAGTATTGAGGCTAAAACCCTAAATGATTAAAATCATTTAAATGCAAATGTAATACACATGCATGAACCCAGTCATTTTATTGCTGGAGGTCGCTGAGTTCTGTATTATTGGTTATAGTGGACGTTCATACCGCTTGTGCATAATGTTATTTGAGGACTGCACAATTGGCCATCAAAGGGTTGAGAATGGAAATACAAATCGATGTCAGAAATTGCCAACTCTGCTGAAAATAAATGACTTCTAGTCATGCAAATCAATTAAAAGGATTAAACTTCGACACCTCTGTGATTTTGAGGGCCGCTCTTAACTCTAAAACTGCATACTTGAAACTAAAACGAGCAACCATGCAGTACGATCCCACATTGCTTTACAGTCTTCCAACGAACGTGTCTTTAGAGAAGCACCTGTCTTAACAACAGCTTATGAAAATCAAGGGCATGCATTAGCATGCATATTCAGTGCGACGAAATCAGTGCAGCGGGAAAAAGAGAAGACAAAATCAATGCGAGAAAAATACCCCAATAGCTGGCAAAGGAGGTTCGCACTCAATGTGGCGCATTAAAAATGCATCGCAAGACAGCCCATTAGACTGTGTTGAAAAGAAATCACACCTTGGCCTTCCTCCAAACCCATTAACTCAGAGGTCTGGTCCACAAGACAGTGTAGTAATTGACTAATAGTTAGAGGTAAATAGCAGGTAAATCATCGGGTCTAGGGATTAGAAATGATGATGGCACATTCGTTCCAACAGGCTGAGGAGGTTTACTAATAAAACTATATTTCTGAGAGTGGTCCCACTAGGAGGTAGCGAGTAATTAATTTTCATCCTCTTCAAATTAATCATCTAAGTCATTACATTTATCAAGCCTTGTTCATTCGATTTTTTTTTTTTTTCCAGCTGAAAATATTATGGTGTCTGTGCTTCATCCATAAAGGGAGTGTGAAAATGAGGAACAGTGTATAATTTAAATGACTTGTTTGTTCCAGCTAGAAACCATGTAAAACCACTACTACATAGGCTACCCTATGCATCTCATGTCTGTGCTAAAGCAGAGCCAATTCAACTTTCAAGAAAAATTCAGGCTCTAACAGTCATATGATATGGTTTATGCCAAGTTAGCTCATATTAGTATGATGATTAATGAAATCATGCATAGACACTATGGTTAGAATATCTGCACCTCTGCTTTCCTGTAGCTCAAATAGTAGAGCATGGCGCTAGCAACGCCAAGATCATGGGTTCGATTCCCAGGGAAAGCAAGAGCTGATAAAATGTAAAAAACTGTAACTTGAACGCAATGTAAGTCGCTTTGGATAAAAGCGTCTGCTAAATGCATAAATGTAAATGTAAATGACCTCTAGTAAATACAGAACCTCAAAGCAATACAGAATACACATTTGTGCCTAGCTACTTTTCTGATAAATGCCTCAAAACAAAACTCAAGAAAACAGATACCCAAGGCAAATCCAGTGATTAATGGAATGCATCAAACCAGCACTTTGTAAACATGTCTTTATTTCCAGGCGGACAAATATTTAAAAAAACAAAAAAAAAACAAACAAAAAAAACAAGTGCATTTACTCCCAGAAGAAAGTCAGCCAATCAGATTGAACCATTGTTATGAGACAATGGATAAGTCTGAGTGAATTACCGAGGTCCGCCTAAGTGAACCTATTCAAACGGCTCATCAATGATGTGTTACTCGGCCAGAGGAATAATACATCTGCAAATTACATATTGATCATGTGTCAGTGAGAATTTGATTGCTGACTTATAATGTAATAATGCATTTAATGTCAATATGTTTGGCAGAGTGAGTAAAAGATGCATGTCATCTGCCAGAAGTTCTCAATAGATGAGCAGATTAACATAATGAGCTTTTTCACAATGTGACAGTATCAGAGCCAAACAGTCTTGAGGACAGCCATTGCATATTGGCACTAACGGACTCATTTTGTTGCACACCCTGTGAAAATGATTATTTGTGAAGTAGGCTGCAGCATAACCCAAACCTAGTGTGTCGGGAAGCACATTGCACTAATGGGCTGTTGCATCATGTAGACGTTTGCATTTGGGTATTCTGAAACAAGGTGTGAACCACCACGTTCGCCAGTGCAGATGAAAGCAGGAGGCTTGATTATTAGCCCACGCCGCAGCCAGAGAGCAAATCCAAGAGGCTGCCGAGTTATTCCTCGAGGGAAACCTTATCTACTCTGCTTTCCACTCCACTAAACTCTCCTCTTCCTCCTCAGCCAGGCACCGCTCTTCTTTTGGCTTGAACCAGTGGGGTGGTGGTGTAAGGTGCAGTGCTGCTGGTTGGGTACGGTTTCACAGCACGGGCCGTGCCGCTTTTCTGTTACAGTGATGAACGAGTGTGCCGATCCTCTGATAATTGCTCATTCAGGGGTACAGAGAGGTCCATTAATCAAAATGAGAGTGTTGCTCCAGGCCTAACCTTTCCATGTCACACTTTCGCCTGACCACAACGACCCCTGGCAGGCCTGATGGGGCCGCCACAGAGATCCTGACAGTGGCATATCAGGGGCTGCCCCTGACATCAAATCGAAAGACAGCTGTCAAACCGTCACTCTCAAGGTGAGAAGAAAATGATGCGCACCGTGTTCATACAGCATGGACAGGCTTGTTTTTCAGTTTTTAAACGCTGAGAGGTGGGATGTGGGTTATTGTGACGTGAGCGAAAGCGGGTGGTCCAGGAGCGATGAATGGGCCTTTCATGCGTGTGCCGAGGCCCTGATCGATTACTGCAATAATGCACTGGAGCTGTCCGTCTGAAGGGGCTGTGAAATGTTACCATTAGCTGTAAACAAGACAACCGATGCAGAGATTGCTTTGTCTCTGGAGCGTAGTCTACGGGAGTAATCTCATTAAAGCACCATTCGTTTTGTCCGATAATGAATGCTCTCAGAGCTCGGGCTTTATTCCAACTCAACCCT
The DNA here is from genome assembly GCA_039654775.1 of Spinibarbus caldwelli. NCBI lineage: Eukaryota > Metazoa > Chordata > Actinopteri > Cypriniformes > Cyprinidae > Spinibarbus > Spinibarbus caldwelli. Next base: position 28,811,521 of record CM077218.1, read on the forward strand.
GAATATGTTTGTTTGTATGCCTTACTTAAGTGCAAAACTTGCCAAGGCCTCTCTCTAGTTTATTGTCCAGCTCTGCTCCTGGAGGGCTATTGTCCTGCAGAGTTTAGCTCCAACCCTAATTAAACACACCTGAACAAGCTCATCAAGGTCTTCAGGATTACTGGAAACTTCCAGGCAGGTGTGCTGGAGCAGGTTGGCATTAAACTCTGCAGGACGTTGATCCTTTAGGAGCAGGATTTGACACCCTTGACCTATTCTGAAAAGACTAATGTAACTACTTACCAGCATATGTTGGTCATGGGGGGTAAGCAATTTTCAGCGTTTACAGGGGTTAGTCAGTGATTTTTTTGCCGTCTGAATCCAGAATGCCGATGTTTTTTCACTTTGTGATTATTATGGCAGCAACGGATATGTAATACAATTTTAAAATATGTGTTATATAGACCTACAATTACATACAAAAAAATATAAAACAAGCAGCTTTATGTTTGCCTTGTGTAAGAGGTTGCATTAACTAATTTCTCTTAATCTCCACATTTTTAATGACATTTAAACTATAGCATGTCTTTTTTTTTCTTTTTTTTTTTACAGGAGATTTAAATAATCAAATAATAAATAGGATATTATTAAATATGGATTTATTCTCATTCCAAGCATATGATGATTTTATTTACAGCAGACAATCATGCTGGCCTCATGAGCAGCACGTTCCCAGGTTCATAGGATCACAGAACTCGCTTCTCCACTATGAATAAATCACCATCCGAATCCAAGAGTTTTATCACTGAGGTGCCATGTAAATTTATTTTTTACAGACATCCACATGAGAAAAAATTACTATCCGAATAGGGCTTTAGACAGGATGAGACCCTCTGGTTTAGCCAGATTTTGTGTTGCTTGTACAGAGAACAATGTATCCATTCGAAAGTTATACATCCTTGTTATTTCACAAAAATATTAAAGTATACAAAATGAAATATGCCGTCTTGCTACTACAACAAAGTGCCTTAAACCCTTTGCCACTAACCACTGCAGATTCCAAATTCAAAGAATATTTCTATCTCAAAAGAGTTTATTTTATCGACCCATCTTCTTTTAAAAATCTTTAACAAGTTGCAGTTTTCCTCAGTGTATTGATGTACTGCCTGTTGAAAGAGGAAGTCTAGATTAATATAGCCTACAACTTTAACATTCCTGTCTTAAAACCAATTACTGTTACTACAGTAAGACTGAGAGAAATTTTAGTAATGCTCATTTACTCAATGCTGATTGAGTTCTGGTTCTTGGAAGAGATTTTTGCATGCAATATGCATTAGCTGGTCAGTGAATGGACTGTGGGTGGTGTGCCATCTGAAACTGAGACTACACCAGAACAAACCAGCTGGGAACAACACTATTTTCAATCAGAAACACTTATGCAGTTCTCTCTTTCTGTTTTGAAGCTGTAACTGGACTTGTCGCAAGGAGCTGATGACGGTTTAAAAACATATTGTGAAAACACAAGGTTGCGGATGCTCTGAGGGATGGCACACCTCCTGCACTTCCTGTCCCTGCCAGCTGTATTTGCATAAACTCTAAACTTTTACGTCAACAGAAGTCAGACCTTATTAAGCTGCGGAGATCATTCGCTAAAAGTAAACGATGCGCTTCATGAACAGGCTTAAAGTTGGGAAAAACAGGTGGTGGGTGGACGGGGGGATGTGATTTAAAATTTCAGTAGAAGTAGTCCCACAACCTTGACTGAACATGATGTGTTTTTAAGCATGCTAGCCATACATTCAAGTGATTCCTGGCCATTAGACTTCTATAATAATGAGGAACATTAGAATTATACATTAGACCAGTGGTTGTCAACTGGTTTTGCTTCAGGATGCACAACAACCAAAATCTCCTTTGTGCAAATAAGTGGGACTCTTGTGGCTTCACTTCTGTGTGTCAAAGTTCTATCATTCACGTTTGATTTGTATATTATTTATTTGAATTATTAACATGTAGCACTGTTTATCTCTGCTGTCGCTATCACAACCCACCAGTTGAGATTGGAGGCTTAGACTATCCTCCAACCGACTGAGGCCTCGCTCTACACCATCCACAACCGTCCATAGTTTGCTTTTCATCTGGATTAATCGGACAATCTGCGATTGGCAGCAACTATGCCTGTTATCAGCACTCCACACTTGCTCAAACCCAAAGTGCCCTGCCAAAAAAGTGTATCAGCTACGTTGCAGTTCACACATTGGCCTTCAAGACCAAATGCGTATCTACTGCTCATTGTAATAAAGTCTTGCTGAGTTTAGACAACTTTAGAAGAAATTACTGCTGCCCATACTGGTAGCGGTAGGGGGCGGTCTGGGTTCTATCAATTTTCTTGGCTGAGATAAGTTAGCTTCAGAGTCTTTGGGGGGAAAACATTACCTTCTGCTCTCCCAAGCTCAAATTTGGTAGTTTCACTCTGTCTGGATTTCAGACTCTGCAGAGCTTTGTATTCACCCTATCTGCTGTATGATTGGAATAAAAGGTAGACACCTCAGACACTCATCTTTCTACTGTCACACCACACTGCACTCGCAAATGCGATGACACGGAGCGCGTGAAGTTGCTGCAATTGCCGTGGTAAGGGACACGCTCTGGATATCTGCTTTGTCCTGTCATTCCATCAGCCAGCCTGAGTCTGTGACTTCTGCCACAAGGCAGAGAGGATTTTCCTTAAAGCACACTTCCTCCCCGCCTCCCCTGCTCTCAAACTGATAGAATGAAGAGTAGAAAAGAGAGAAAGAAATAAAAAAAAATTCAAGAGACCACCAAAGATGGACTGCAGAAAACCATTTTCAGTCCCTCTGGAATACCAATGATGGTTTCAGGTGGTATTTCAGGTGCCGTACAGTCGCCATGAATGCTTTGACTATGTCCATTCCCGTCTTGACTTTATCTCTTCTTGCTGAATGCAGATTCAAAGAAGATGAGGGAAGAAGCAAATTGAACAGAAGTTAAAGCATGTGAGGAGAAAACACATTTTTCTCTCAGTGTGAATGGATGAGGTTGGAGGCGTGGCCTAGTAGTTTGTGCACATTTCATGCACATTAAGCCTTGGTGCTCATGTAAGTAATGTGTTTTATTCCAGCTTAATGACCAAACAAAATAAACACATGAATCCTTATAGGTTCAACAACATTTTAGGCTAGTTTCTACAGATGTTTTTAACAAACAAACAAATAAATAAATAATAATAATAATAACAATAACAATAACAACAACAACAACAACAACCACCTGTTATAAAAATGGTGGCTGTTGCCAAAAATTCACTATGAAAATACTGTGATAATCACATAGGAATGACAAGAGCTTTTTTTGTTGTTGTTTTTTTTTTGTTTGTTTATTTTTTGTTTTTTTTATGAATGTATTATAGATTTACACCTTAAACATTATATGGTAATACATACTTTTACTTCTTAAAACACATTGTTTTGCAGTATCAGAGTAAAATTAGAATGGAGTACAATTATCTTAAAGAATTGTTTTAATATGCTTTTTCCACTGTATATTGTAAGGTAACTTACAATTAACCAATTAACAGTTCATATTTTTAAAGTGTAACACACAAATGGCATCCAAACAGTTACATTATAAAAGGTCAAATGCTCCGTCATGTGTGGGCAACCTAGATTCGAACCCAACTTGCATCTTTTCTCGATATTTTAAGGACTGAACATAATTCAAACGAAAATGAAAAACAAACTATTGTGACATATCTTAAAATGAAGCTCATTCAGATAATCAACTAATTCAGCACAAATAATACAACTTAATTACTATGATAGTAAATATATCTAACAGCCAGCTTACCTCTGTCCAGTTTTTCAGCCATCCCTCCACCCCAGTTTCTCACAGCTTGGGGATATATGGAAATTCTCTGGGTTCAGGGCTGTATTCCAAGCTCAGAGCCCTTCCCTCAGACAGCATGCCAAGTATGCATACTATTCACTCAATCTGATCATATGTAATAATCAAAATACAATGCGCAATATGGCAGAAAGTCCCACCTTCTAAATAAAAGAACCAATCACATCACCACAGCAGCTGCTAGAAGCTCCAGCTACTATCCACCTTTTTCCTGAACATTATTTTAACATATTATTTTATGATTTCACACACAGTATTTTAACAGCATTTGACATAGAAGCGCAAAAGAAGTACTTTACAAGAATTCACAAGAATTTTCAAGAAGTTTATTGCTGTTACTTTGGCAGCCAACAACTGCACAGCTTAACCCTGCACACATTTTTTATATTGAGTTATACTGAAAAAGTTTGTTTAATTCAGTCAATCTTTTTACCCCGTTTTAACATGGATTTCTATGAAGACCAAAACATAGCATCCAAATGGAAGTTAGAATCCATTTTGGCAGCACTCCTCGGTTACTCTGGAAAAGGTGGACAGGAACAGTCAGCATTCTGAGATGCATGCTTTGGACCGCACTTGCACATTGTTTGGTTAAGTCTGAAATATGAAATTTAATTGTAATCTTGGTGAACTGCTTCGGAGAATTTGATGTTTCCCCATTCAAAGAGATAGGAGCTGTACTTGCATGACTGACATAGCTGCCCAAGAGGAGTTTCAAAGATGGCCGCCGAGTAAAATGACTTGCCTTAAAGGGATTTTGATAGGTGCTCTGCAGCTCCTTCTTCGATGTGGAAATCTTCTCTGATTAATTTCTTCTGTTTAGTCCATCAAGGTCAGAAACCCACAACTTACAACTTAAACACATGGGAGAGCTGCTTTATAGTAGAAATTGAAATTGAAATTGTAATTCTCTATTCTTAGCAGCATGGTGGTGCTGGGATGTTCACTAGAAGTATACCACTGCTCAGGTTTTTCAATCTTTCTTTTTTTTTTTATTTGTTTTTGTGCGTATATCAGGGCCTGTACTTCTCCTGTACAAGGCAAAAAGGCAAGTAAAGGTAACACTTTATTTTGATGGTCCCTTTTGAGCATTCTTTTGACAATAAGTACTTTGCACCTACATGTCAACAAACTCTCATTAGAGTATTAGTAGACTGTCTGCTTAATATTTGCTAACTATTTATTGTGATGGTATCCCAACAGACATTCTACTGACTATAAGTAACTTTGCAAGTACATGTAAACTTATTCTAACCATAACCCTACCAGTCTACTAATACTGTACTAACACTCTAATGAGAGTTAGTAGATATGTAGTTGCAACATTACTTATATTCAACAGAATGTGTTAAAGGGACCATCAAAATCAAGTGAAACCCAATTGCTAGCCTCTGACAACTACATTTGCCAGCCATCCAACATTTTTGGATTGGTCAGTAAAGAGCTGTCTTGGAGATACAATGACACACCTTCAGTGGCATCTGGTGTGCCACTTCAGGGGGTGTAGGAGCACGCAGAGGCTCATTAAACTGATGACGGTTGATGTATGCGCGGTCGACTCCTGACATATCCCGTGTCATTGAATAAGCGCCACCTGGTTCTTCCTGAGCAAAGCAGCACAGAGGATTAGTCAGGAAGAGTGATGAGATGTTCAAGGTGAAAACCAACTCCTCGGTGGGCACCCATTCATCTTGCACTCTCTCATTCACATCGCCGTAGCATTCAGTGCTGACACACTCTTGTCTTTGGCATCATGTGGCCCACAAGAGCTGTGAGCGGAGGGCTGAGAAAGCCATGCCATTCTCATCTCATCTAGAGCAGAGCTAGCCATGTTCCCAAAGCTCTTCTCATCAGCATAAACATCTGCTCATCAATAGTGGACACACACAGATGCAAGCATGCACAATTCACACGCCATATGTGCCTCAGATAACATGACAGTCCTTTAAATTGGGCAATACTCATCCTGTAAATGGTGTAATTGGAAATCAATATGCTGAATGCACAGCAATAAACACAAAAGCATATGTTGTTACGGTTTGATAAGACACGTTTAATTGGCTATTTCGATAAACACGGTTTTAGTAAAAAAAAAAAAAAAAAAACACATGCAATGTCCATTAGATTGCTTCACCTCAGATTGCACCTCAGGGGTACGACGAGTGGCTCTAAGATGCTTGTATGTGTAATGCATTTTGTTTGGAGGTTCGTGCAGTGCAAGAGCTCTCAGAAATGGTTCACATGCACAGCTCCACAAACTGAAGTGGAGCAACACTGATATCACGTTAAGGTTCTTGCGCGAAACGCAGGCTTTCCTCTCCATGGCAGCATTCCAGTCCTTAGTAAATGGCAGAAATTGATTACCACCCCCAACTAATTGTGAGGCTTCCATCTGCTAAATCTTAATTGCAACTTCAGACCATAAAACAGCTAAAACTACATAAAGCTCGCAGAAACTCCATCAAACTGCAAACATTACAGCACTTGAAAAATTGATTGTGTATAATACTCTAGAGTGACGTTTGTTATGCCAGTAAATCAAACGGGTTACCAAGAACAAACTAGTCTTCGACTGGTCACATGGTCTCAATATTAAAGTCCCCTTGAGGAACCCGCTCCAAGTATAATATAACAGCTTTTGCTACTGATATGACTGTCTTAATCTCATGTTTAAAATTACATACGCTCACATATTTTTCAAAAGTTCTATTCATTTCCTTAGGGACTTTTTAATGAGGAAAAAATTACATGCATCAAAAGTCCATCTTTAAAATCAGTACAATAATGATAAGATGATGATTTTACTAGATAACTGTAGTTGCATATGCAAGCTTTTTTACTGACTCAAATTATGCATCAAGAAACACAACAAAACATGTTTTCTTTCTGTTCAACAGACTTTTCTTCACTTTTTTTTCTGAGACAATTGGACTTTATTCCACTAGGAAAACTGTTTAATTACCTACTGCCTTTCCAGCCCAATGATTTACATTCTAAGCTATTTTAATTATACAATTCATTGCATTTTAAATGTGGATAAACTACTTAAAATTCAGCGATTAAAAGCTGTTGAATAATATCAGAAGATTTAAGAATGGCCATTGCTGCAGGAATTAAAATACAAAATGTGTTTAAAAAACAGTTTACTTCTTTTGTTCCTCACGTTTATGGTGGTGGCCCATCCTTCACACACCTAACCAAGGTATTCAATATCACTATGTAGGTCCCTGATATCATTTGTCATATTTCAATCGCTTCTTCATCTGTCCTTATCACTCACAGATAAAAATACACTAACAAGAAGGTGATTCAAAGTCCCTGTCCTTCACGAATGGTCAAGTCATCACCTCTAATGGACGTCATCTGTACAGAAGACAATGTGTTTCCACTGAGAAAGCAAGACTGTTTTACATTCCTCAATTTGACTGTAAAGTGTCTGAGACAGCACTGACCAAAATCTATAACGCAACCGCTCTCTTATACAGAGTCCACGAGAACATTGAAATGCACCACTTGTTTGCTGGCACTTTACAGTCAGAGGACCTTGGCGGCGGTTCAATCTGTGATTCTGCAAAGAGTCTAGCACTGGAAATAGAATAATCAACAGGAGTAATACTCAGGAAGGCCGAGTAAGGATTAAGATCATAATAGAACTGCAGCCGAGACTTTGGTCTCTAAGGTACAGACTGAAATCTCATTTAACATTCAATATTTGAAATATTACATTATCAAGGTCTTTCACTTCACATCTTCAGAACTGTGTTCTTATTTCTCACTCCAAGAAGATAGCAATTTTAGATACTGTACGTTTTTTAATAAATGACCAGTATTGAGTATAACGTGCATTCTCCGGTGATTTAGTGTTGTGCACCATTAAGAATTTAGAGTGCCTTTATACTCCTATTCCATTTCTAAATTTAAAATTAGTTAAACTAAAGGCATCTCAAACAAGATGCAGAATTGCAACTCAAATTTTGATCTCTATTAATACTGTTCAAAATAAAATTCAAAGGAATTTAAAGGTTGTTTTTTTTAAATAGTACATTTATTTATTTATTTTTAATATGTATCACCCAGTATTAAAAACATACCATACACAAAATATATGGGGTATTTCCAAAACAATATTATGTGATACAGAATTTAATTTCTTCATTATTTATATCATGCTATATTAAATAACATTAAATAATAATCAAATAATTAAAATTAATTTTAATATGTATCCCCCAGTATTAAAAACATACCATACACAAAATATATGGGGTATTTCCAAAACAATATTATGTGATACAGAATTTCATTTCTTCATTATTTATATCATACTATATTAAATAACATTAAATAATAATCAAATAATTAAAATTAATTTTAATATGTATCCCCCAGTATTAAAAACATACCATACACAAAATATATGGGGTATTTCCAAAACAATATTATGTGATACAGAATTTCATTTCTTCATTATTTATATCATGCTATATTAAATAACATTAAATAATAATCAAATAATTAAAATTAATTTTAATATGTATCCCCCAGTATTAAAAACATACCATACACAAAATATATGGGGTATTTCCAAAACAATATTATGTGATACAGAATTTCATTTCTTCATTATTTATATCATACTATATTAAATAACATTAAATAATAATCAAATAATTAAAATTAATTTTAATATGTATCCCCCAGTATTAAAAACATACCATACACAAAATATATGGGGTATTTCCAAAACAATATTATGTGATACAGAATTTCATTTCTTCATTATTTATATCATACTATATTAAATAACATTAAATAATAATCAAATAATTAAAATTAATTTTAATATGTATCCCCCAGTATTAAAAACATACCATACACAAAATATATGGGGTATTTCCAAAACAATATTATGTGATACAGAATTTCATTTCTTCATTATTTATATCATACTATATTAAATAACATTAAATAATAATCAAATAATTAAAATTAATTTTAATATGTATCCCCCAGTATTAAAAACATACCATACACAAAATATATGGGGTATTTCCAAAACAATATTATGTGATACAGAATTTTATTTCTTCATTATTTATATCATACTATATTAAATAACATTAAATAATAATCAAATAATTAAAATTAATTTTAATGTATTGTTTGTGTATGTTTTAATGTTGTCATGAATCTGGTCCATGGACCTCCATTTGTTCGCCACCAGAGGTCACCCTTCCATCACATTGACTCTCTCACCACACACTACCCCGGACTTCATTTCCCAGCAGCCATTTCCTTAATCACATGCTCACACCTGATACCCATTTCGCAATCACACACACTACTTAAGCCATGGACTTCCTCAGTCAGATCGCCGAGTATTGTACGCAAATATCCTAGTGATAGCTACCCTACGAAGCCCTCTGAGTTGTCTTAGTCTTGCCTTGCCTGTTTTCCCGTGTTTTGATTTCTGCCCGTGTTTCCTGGATTAACCCTTGCCTTGTCGTTCGGACTCTGTTTGCCCCTCGTTTGGATTATTGCTGTTTACCTGGATTTATTCTCTCTGCCTTGCCCTTTGGATATTGTTCGCCAATCGAAGACCCACACTTGTTCTACGACTACTCTGTGTCTTGCCTGTGTTATACCTGTTTGCCATCGTCTGACCCTGCCTGTGTTTTGACCATGTTTTACATTAAAGCCTTGCATATGGATCCGCACGTCTCTCGTCTCGTCAGCCCCGTAACAGAATACTCGGCCACACGAGGATCCAGCGGCTTTTCTACAGGACCCTGGCCAGGTATGGACCCATTCGATCAGCTGCTTGACCTGCGACAAGGGAGTCTATCCATTGAGGAGTACGTCACTCAGTTTTGTGAGCTATCTAACAAAGTACCTTTTGATGAAGTTGTATTAAAAGACATATTTCATTTTGGACTAAGTGAGCCTGTAAAGTCATGGTTACCTGAAGGGAAGTTTAATTGTAGCTTAAAGGACTTTATAGACTATGCTTTGCGTTGCGCTGGCTCTTTGTTTACGGTGGGTGTCGCGGAGGAGGAACACGACACCGCGTCTGTGCCTGAAATGGCAGCTACGCTAGAGCAAGCTCACAAAATGGCGGCGACACCTGAGCCCGTTCACAAAATGGCGGCCACAAAAACACCCCGTCATGTCACAGCTGTCATTCCTGACCCAAGTCTCGTCACAGCAGATCTTCTAGAGTCCCAGCACGTCACTGCTGATCATCCAGAGTCACAGCACGTCACTGCTGATCGTCCAGAATCGCGTCACGTCTCAGCTGATCTGCCAGAGCCTCGTCACGTCTCAGCTGATCTGCCAGAGCCTCGTCACGTATCAGCTGATCTGCCAGAGCCTCGTCACGTATCAGCTGATCTACCAGAGTCTAGTCACACCTCCACTGATCTACCAGAATCTCTTCGCATCTCAGTGGATCTTCCAGAGACTCTCCATGTCTCCGCTGACCTTCCGGAGTCCCTTCACGACACCACTGACCCTCCAGAACCACGTTACATCACCGCTGATCATCCAGAGTCTTGTGACATCCTGTCCACCACACCCAGATATTCAAGGTCAGTGCTCCGATTTCCCAGGTTGATGTCCAGTGTGAGTGATGCACCGCTGGTGTCTGCACGTGCAGCTGGTATCCCCAAACCCACTCACTCTAGCCCTCCTGTCCCTGAACTGAGTCCCCTGTCCGCAGCGCTTCCCATGATGGGGATCGTTTTATGTTGCATTTGGGCTGCATACACCACCACCGAACTGCCTGAGGTGGCGGCGTCCACTGAGATGTGTCCAGAGGTGGCGGCTGATGCTGCAGAACCTCTTGGGGTAGTGTCGCTCACTGCTGTGTCTCCAGAGGCATTGTTGCCTAGTTCAGATTCATGTGTGGTGGTGGCGCCCAGCAAAGAACTCTCTCTCGTCCCCTATGGTACCACTGTAGAACCTCCGGAGGTGGCGGCATCAGCTGCAGAACCTCTAGAGGTGTCAGTGGTATCCACCGGTGAATTCGCGCCCTGCCCTGTCACGGCTATGGAGGCCGCCTGTGAATTCTCTGCCTGTCCTGTCACAGCCAGAAGGGCTGTCCCTGAACTCTCATCCTGTCCTGTCCTGTCACGGCTAAGGAGGCCGTCTGTGAGCTTTCGCCCTGTCCTGTCATGGCTAAGGAGGCCGTCTGTGAGCTCTTGTCCTGCCCTGTCACGGCTATGGAGGCCGTCAATGTATCCTCGTCCTGTCCTGTCACAGCCAGAAGGGCTGTCCCTGAACTCTCGTCCTGCCCTGTCACGGCCACGGAGGCCGCTTTTGAACATTTGCCCTGCTCTAAACCCGCCTTTGAACTCTCACCCCGTTCTGAACTAGCCATGGTGGCTGATTGTGAACTGCCTACCCGCTCAGTTGCCACTAGGAAAAATGTGGATAGACTTCCCATGTTTCCTGCCTCGATTCTTGGTTCCGTACATGTTCTCTCTCCTTCTTGTGTCTCAGTTTTCCCTAGGTCCCAGTCTCTGCTGTGGGTTCCTGATGCGTTGTGGTGCTCTCCTGATCCGTCATGCTGTTCTCCTACTCTGCTGTGGAGGTCTCCTGCTCTATCTGCTCTACCGTGGTGGGCTCCTGCTCCGTCTGCTCTGCTGTGGAGGTCTCCTGCTCTGTCTGCTCCGCCGTGGAGGTCGTCTGCTCCGCACTGGTGGGCTCCAGTTCTGTCTGCGCTACCCTGGTGGGCTCCTGCTCCGTCTGCTCCGCCCTGGTGGGCTCCTGCTCCGTCTGCTCCGCCCTGGAGGGCTTCAGCCTCGTCTGCGCCGCCCTGGAGGGCTTCAGCCTCGTCTGCGCCGCCCTGGAGGGCTTCAGCCTCGTCTGCTCCGCCGTGGAGGTCGTCTGCTCCGCACTGGTGGGCTCCAGTTCTGTCTGCGCTACCCTGGTGGGCTCCTGCTCCGTCTGCTCCGCCCTGGTGGGCTCCTGCTCCGTCTGCTCCGCCCTGGTGGGCTCCTGCTCCGTCTGCGCCGCCCTGGAGGGCTTCAGCCTCGTCTGCGCCGCCCTGGAGGGCTTCAGCCTCGTCTGCTCCGCCCTGGTGGGCGTCAGCCTCGTCTGCGCCGCCCTGGTGGGCTCCAGTCCCGCCTGCTCCGCCTTGGTGCCCTGTTCTGCCTCGGTCCTCGACCTCTCCACTCCCAAGTGGACCTGGCCCTCCGTCCCTCCCTCCCTCTGTTCCATCTCCGCTCCACCTCCCTCTTGGATTGTGTAATGTTTGGAGCGTCTGGAAGCCGCTCCTTAGGGGGGGGCTATGTCATGAATCTGGTCCATGGACCTCCATTTGTTCGCCACCAGAGGTCACCCTTCCATCACATTGACTCTCTCACCACACACTACCCCGGACTTCATTTCCCAGCAGCCATTTCCTTAATCACATGCTCATACCTGATACCCATTTCGCAATCACACACACTACTTAAGCCATGGACTTCCTCAGTCAGATCGCCGAGTATTGTACGCAAATATCCTAGTGATAGCTACCCTACGAAGCCCTCTGAGTTGTCTTAGTCTTGCCTTGCCTGTTTTCCCGTGTTTTGATTTCTGCCCGTGTTTCCTGGATTAACCCTTGCCTTGCCGTTCGGACTCTGTTTGCCCCTCGTTTGGATTATTGCTGTTTACCTGGATTTACTCTCTCTGCCTTGCCCTTTGGATATTGTTCGCCGATCGAAGACCCACACTTGTTCTACGACTACTCTGTGTCTTGCCTGTGTTATACCTGTTTGCCATCGTCTGACCCTGCCTGTGTTTTGACCATGTTTTACATTAAAGCCTTGCATATGGATCCGCACGTCTCTCGTCTCGTCAGCCCCGTAACAGATGTATTGTATGTGTATGTCTAGTTTTTTGTATCAGTGATAATGATATATATATGTATGAAGAGTTTGGTCCCAAAATGCGATAAATGCCATTTTTCAAAAAAATATTGAGTTTCCGCCAAAATCTGTATTGTATCTGGTTAGTATTGAAAAGTCCATTTTTAATTTTACGCAAAATGCGATATCCGGCGAGTTATTAGGTCATGTTTTCTCCCTTTTTTTCCAAACCTTTTTTTTTTCTCCTTTCTCTGCAGAACGTCTCCGGTTACTATCGTAACCTCGGTTCCCTGAGAGCGGGAACGAGACCACGGAGACATTTCTCCGTTATGGGAACTCCTTCTCTTCCAACCTTTCCTGAAGTCCTATTGGCTCACGCCAGTCCAAATGACTGGCCAATTGTCGCCAAGTATGCAAATGCACGCAAATACTGACGAGCTCGAGATGCAGTATAAAATGCGGTGCACACAACAATACGTCAGAATCTGATGCTGAACGCCGCTACAGCTGGTCGAGCAGCGAACACGGCGACCTCCGTAATGTGTCGTTCCCGCACTCAGGGAACCGAGGTTACGATAGTAACTGGAGACGTTCCCTCTCGAGCTTTCACAGGACATCACGGAGACATTTCTCCGTTATGGGAACAATATTCAGTCCCGCCATGAGAGAGGCTATGAGCAGCCTATACAAATTACACACTCAGCGAAGATAGAACACACACACAATTCCCACCAATAGTGACGCTTGTTAGGCGGGCTTGCGGCTGATAGGTGGAGATAAGCGAATGAGCGTCTAAAGCCCAGGTATACAAAATTTGTATATCTGGTCAGTAATAAGGTATGCTGCGCTGAGAAACAGGGCAAAAGCAACAACAACCACAGTATTGTGAGGGGGCTGCACAGAGATAACTGTGTTAAGCAGCAGTATAACACATAACATGATGGTACACCAATCGAATTAGACATTGAATAACAGGGGCTGCACTGAGTACAGGGCAGACAACAATAGCATATAAGGCTGCGCAGGGTAATTCCTGTGCGAGGCAGCAAACACACATGAATAGAGGTAGCATAAACGTGAATCAGTCACTCACTGACAGCACTTGGGAGGCTAAGGACTGAACGTCCAGCTTGTAAAACCTGGCGAGGGTATTCTAAGAAGACCAGCCGGCTGCAAAGCATATATCCTGAATAGACATACCTCTCGACCACGCCCAGGAGGAGGCGATAGCCCTTGTTGAGTGGGTCCTAATGTGCAAGCGGCATTCCAAACCTTGGCTCGTATAAGCAGCCGTGACAACGTCCACAATCCAGTGGGAAAGCCTCTGCTTTGACACAGCCCGGCCTTTCGCTCAACCACCGTAGCACACGAAAAGCTGGTCAGTCTGTCGAAAGCTGGCCGAACGGTCAATGTAAATCCTCAAAGCCCTGACAGGCACACCGAAGTCTGAGCATCCGCATCATGCGAGGTCGATGACTCAGAAGACAGGGCAGACAGCGAAACAGTCTGCGCTCTGAAGGGGGTAGATAGTGATTTGGGCATGTAGCCGGCCGGAGAGTGACGCTGCAGTCACGGCGAATACAGCGAATAGAGTCGCTGTCCACAGAAAATGCATGTAAATCCCCTATGCACTTAGCCAAAGCGAGGGCAAGAAGAAGTGCAGTTTTAGAGATAGCTCCTTCATAGCAACGGATGTTAAAAGCTCGAATGGTGGCTGTGAAAGAGCTCTTAACACCACCTCGGGTCCTAGGGCGGAACTGAGGGCGGACACGGGGGATGCAATCTCCTCGCCTCCTTCAGAAATCTCACCACCAGCGAATGTCTGCCGATCGATTGCCCGCCCAGCGGGGAGCGAAACGAGGCAATAGCGGCCACGTAGACTTTCAGTGTTGATGATAGACATCAACTATCCAGCCTGTACTGCTGAAAACACCGAACATCCGACACAGAGCAAGCAGCTGGGTCGATATGAACATCGCGGCACCACGAGAACACCCGCGCCTCCGAGAGCATGTCGAGCACATGAGAATGCAGGGCGCTCAGCTCCTCTGATATCCCCAAAGCAGCCACACATGAAGGCTCCATAACTCCGGGTTCGGGTGCCACACCGAGCCGCTCACCTGAGACAGCAGATCCTTCCTGATGGGGATCGGCCAGGGCGGCGCCACCAGCAGCCCTGTCAGGTCCGGGAACCAAGGCTGGTTCGGCCCGTTCGGGGCGATGAGTATCACCGAAGCCCCCTCCTCCCTGATCGTGCATAACACCAGCTGCAATATCTTGATCGGAGGAAACGCATACAGCCTGGCTGCTGGAAAGTGCGATATCAGAGCAATCCCCTTCCAGCGGGGAGTGAGACAGGGGGAAGAACAACGGGCAATGCGCATTCTCGCTCATGGCGAAC
Source organism: Spinibarbus caldwelli (assembly GCA_039654775.1). Classification (NCBI taxonomy): domain Eukaryota; kingdom Metazoa; phylum Chordata; class Actinopteri; order Cypriniformes; family Cyprinidae; genus Spinibarbus; species Spinibarbus caldwelli. The sequence goes on from CM077218.1 coordinate 28,826,677, forward strand.
AGATCCACCTCCGCTCTCCCGTAACAGGTTAAAATCATCCGAACTGACTCGGGATGCAACCTCCACTCTCCTAGAGGAATCCTCTTCCTTGAAAGCATTTCTGCCCCGCGGTTCAGGAGACCGAGATGTGCGCTGCTCTAAAGGAGAGAAAGTCACGGTCTGCCCATAGCAGGAGTTTCGCTGCCTGCTTGTACAGAGCCTTGTACGCCTCCTTGGTGATTTATGTAAGAAACCACAGACATGTTGTTGGTGCGAATCAGTACATGTCGCTGTTCCAGCTGCGGCAGAAAATCCTTTAGAGCTAAGAACACTGTTTCTAGTTCCAAGCGGTTTATGTGCCACCGGCTCTGAGGTTCTGACCACAGCCCCGAAGCCGGCATGCCCTCGCACACTGCTCCCCAGCCACCAGGCGATGCGTCTGTCGTGACCACAACTCGCGACGTCACCAACCCCAGGGGAACCCCCCCAGCTGAAGAGATCTGGGTTGCGCTACGGCCTCAGAGCTTTGATGCAGCCGCGGAAGACCGCGATGTGCAACGCCCCGAAGTCCACGCCGTCCATGGGACTCGAGATTTCAGCCAAAACTGCAGCGGGCGCATGTGTAGTAAACCCAGATGACATACCGCTGATGCAGCTGCCATGAGTCCCAGCAGCCTCTGAAATTCCTTCAAGTGAACAGAGTTGCCCAGTCTGAAATGGCGCAGGGAAGACAAAAAGGCCGCCGAGCGCTCCAGAGAGAGACAAGCCCGCATCTTCACCGTAGATATGTTATAGACTGACTCGGGGCGAGAATGCTCTTCTGCATGTTCACACATAGCCTTAGGGACTCCAAGTGACAAAGCAGTTTGCCTATATGGCTGACTAGTGTGTCCCGTGACTGAGCTAAGATCAGCCAGTCATCCAAATAATTGAGAACACACATCCCGCTCGCTCTGAGGGGAGAGAGAGCTGTATCCATGGCCCGTGCTCTTTCTCAAGGTACAAAGCCAGCCCAAACGGGAGAATAGAGTACTGGTACGCTGTGCCCTCGAAAGCAAATCTCAGAAAGCATCTGTGATGCGGTGCGGTGAACCTGAATGTAATGCAGAGTCCTCCATCTCTCTTGGGCAACACAAAATAGCGGCTGTAAAACCCGCTGTCCAGCTCGCTCGAAGGGACTCCTTCTATCACTCCTTTGTCGAGCAGACTGCATATCTCGTCTCAGAACCAGGGCATTTCGAGGCAACGTTAGAGACTGTACCCCGCCATTGAAATGGGGTGGTCTGCATCTGAATTTATGGGCATACCCACACTCTATCACACTGAGTAACCAGCGTGATATTCCCGGAATAGTTTTCCACGCACTCAGGAGCTGACATAGCGGCTTTAGTGGCTTGGCGTTGGATGCGCCGGCGAATGCTGCACGACTATAACCTGTGTGGGCAGCGGCTCTGCACCGCTCTGAGGCGGGGCGAGCGGCACTGCATTGACTGAGTGAGGGGGAGAGAGCTCTTTTGTGTAAATGTATGCCTTTTTAATGAACACACACACTCATCAAAAACAAATTTGAACAATTTTCCGACAGCTTGCGGCACTTGGGGGCTGGGCCGATCATGCACATTTCCCTCCTCTTTGGGCTGTCAGGACGACGGCTTGGCAGCTGACAGCAGACGGGAGTCACTGCACGGGCTCCTCCGCTGGCCATGGCGCCTCTTTGCTCATCGCTTTGGCACGCTTTTTAACCGGTGTGGGCGGCATCTGCGCCTGTCACTACAGACAGTGAACGGCTATAGGACCTAGTTGAGCACCACTTCGTAGGGGCATTAACAACTGACATAATAGTCCAGCGAAATCTGGAAGGCTGATAGGACGCGCGCAGGGGCATAGGCGACTCCTCGCTTTCGCACGCTTTTCCACGAAGGAGCATCAGGTGACTCCTCGCCTTTGCGCGCTTTTCCAAGCAGGGACATCAGGTGACTCCTCGCCTTCGCGCGCTTTTGTGCTCCGGGGCATCAGGCGACTGACTCACTGCCGCTCTGAGGTGGGGGCCGCTTTACTGCTAATGAGTGGGTGAGCGACTGAAGCGCTTAATCCTCTGTTCATAGTAGGTCACCGCACTGAAGCGGGGGCTGCATATCACAAAGAAATGAGTGAGAGAGTGGAGTCCTCTACACACGGCAGCCGCTGAAGTCGGGCTGGTATCATGTGAATGAGAGGGTGTCCTCTACACACTGTAGCCGCTGAAGTGGGGCTGGTATCATGTGAATGAGAGGTTGTCCTCTACACACGGCAGCCGCTGAAGTGGGGCTGGTATCATGTGAATGAGAGGGTGTCCTCTACACATGGCAGACCACTGATGTGGGGCTGGGATCGTGTGAATGAGTGAGGAGCCAGAATGCCGCTCTGAGGCGGGGGGCTGCCCACTTAGGCAGTGGGCCGTGCAGCATCTGTGGCGACATGAGAACCCTTAACGTTAGCTCCAGTATCTGCACTCGGCTCTCCACTCCGCCATGGAAGGGGGACGTGAGAAGCCGGGCTGATGTCCTGCAGGTTCGATGGGTGAGAGAAATGCGGACATTTGGTCCTGTATTCCTGTGGCTCAGTGGTAGAGCATTGTGTTAGCAACGCAAAAGGTCATGGGTTCAATTCCCAGGGAACACACATACTGATAAAAAAAATAATAAAAATTTAAAAATGTATAGCCTGAATGCACTCTAAGTCGCTTTGGATAAAAGCGTCTGCTAAATGCATAAGTGTAAATGTAGTCGGCATGAGCTCATCACCAGAGTCGTTAAGGTCCACCACTGATCAAGGGCAGATGGACTCATCTGGCATCTGAAGAAAAAGGTCATACTCAGGGTGCGAACTACGGGGGAGCTAGGGGGAGTTCGGCTCCCCTTAATAAGACATGGGCTCCCCTGAAAACATGATTTGTGAAATTTTGGGGGGTCTCAAAAAATATTGACAGTGTGTTATTTTGACGTGCAATTTCAGTTTTGTGTAATGTGATCATCATGTGTAAAATTGCAAAAATATTCATTCATGCATGACGGCGATTTAAACCTAATTCGCTTCAATAAAGATAACTATACATGCTATTCTTGTCATGAGCATCAAGGTGTGGGGGCGCTGCGGTGCAAATTCCACTCATCTTTAGTACGTTAACTCAAAAGATTCGTAGAAAAAGTATAAACGTTGGAGGCCATTGATCTGCGCGCGGAGTCCTTGAAATCCATTCAGGCGTCTGTGGTCGATTCTGTGTTAAGGTAAGGCATGTTATTCGCAATTATGTGTTGTAGATGCCTGGGTTGTTATAGGTCTGCGTGACTCTCGATGTCTTAGGTCTAATTGAACGGAGAAATTATGGTATTCTTCTGTAGCCTTACGAGTAACTTTAACCGTTGTTCATGTGAACTCAAAGACAGCCTGATGCTTTGTTTATAGACTATTTGTGGGTGCCCCCCGTTATAAAAAAAAAAAAAAAAAAAAAAAAAAAAAACAAGTGGGCTCCCCCAAAGTCCACGGTATAGTTCGAACACTGGTCATACTCACCTGAACGCTGCAGAGGAGCGGCAATCCAGGCACCACCCTCTGATAAGCGAACCTCAACTGTGAGCTGTAATAATTTATAAGCCATATTCTTAGGCTGTTCAGCAAAGTGAAGGAAAAGATTCTGACGTATTGTCGCGTGCACCGCATTTTATACTGCCTCTCGAGCTCATCAATATTTGCATGTATTTGCATACTTGGGACAATTGACCAGTCATTTGGACTGGCGTGAGCCAATAGGACTTCAGGAAAGGTTGGAAGGGAAGGAGTTCCCATAGGAGAAATGTCTCCGTGATGTCTCGTGAAAGCTCGAGAGGGAACGTGAAATTTCCGCTCAACCAATCATAGCGCACCATTCCACGCACTCTAGACCAGTGTTTCCCAACCACTGTGCCGTGGCACACTTGTGTGCAGTGACAGGTTGTCGGGTGTGCCGTGGAAAATTATCAAAAACTTCCTTATTTCAGTTTCATTATTATTATTTTAAATCAGAGCTGTTGGTCATCGTTACGTCTGTTTGTGAGTTTTTACAAATATTTAACCAATGAAAAGCATTCAAAAGAGCTTGTGACTAAACCTCGTAACACCATTGGATCCTCAAATTGTCAGTCAAACCTCATAACTCCGCCCCGCCTCCATTCAAAATAAAAAAATTTTGGTGTGTGTGTGTTTAAAGAGCAGAAAAGAGTCTTGGCAGTTGCTGTCTAGTTGTAGCCAATACACTTTTGTACGATTCAGATATTCTGTGCATAGCGGTTCGTGTTTTATATCGTGAGATTTTGGCCAAATTTATTAAACAATAAGAGAAACCGAGTGCCCATATAGCTACAATAAACTTTAAACCTGCAAACTGATGAAAAAACGTGATGCTATTTATTTACTGCCTCAGATGCGTCCGTTCTAATGATAATAAAGGACAAAACACTGATCTGTCATTCGGTCGTCAAAAACCTTGTTAACTCCATTTGAGTATTATTTTCAGAAATTAAACGCAAGTGTCTGATCATATATACACCGTGTGCATAATTATTAGGCACGTTGAGATTCTGATGATATTTTTTTCCAAGCACATATACCAATTCCAAACCACATCAATCTTAATAACTACTATTAATTTTGTATTTAATCTTTTATAATTGATAGATAATTGTCCATGAAGTCTAGAAGTGAAAAACTCTTTATATTCAGGTGTGCAGAATTATTAGGCATGTTTTCTTTTACTGACAAAATGAGCCAAAAAAGAGGTTTAACTAAAAAATTATTAAATCCCCAATGGAAATATTCAAAACTAATGCAATACAGAAATTGCATAATTAAGACATGACCATTGGGCAGTGGGGTCAGAAAAAACAGGTGGAGAAGAAGACACGTTAACTGCAAAATAATTAAGAATTAATTTGAAGAATTAGGTGTAAAACCATCAGGAAACATTTAGTCTCCAGCGCCATCATTTTTCAGAACTGCAACCTTCCCGGAGTCTCCAGAATTACAAGGTGTCAGAGACTTTGCTTGGGTAAAAAAAATCCTAAAAAATTACCCTCACCTAAGAATAACATGCTGAAGTGTTGTGAAATACATGAAGACTGAGTTTTATGGACAGATAAGTTTTGAGTGACTCTTGGAGGACCAGCACCACATCCTCTTGTACCACTGTTTGAAGAATTTATCTTCCAGAATCTGGCAGTAAATTTTAGGAGCTCATTTTTATTCCATCTCCTCTCCTGCATAATCCGTCTTGCAGGATTGACTAAAAATTAGCTCCTAAAACTTACTGCTAAATTCTGGAAGATAAATTCTTCAAACAGTGGTACAAGAGGATGTGGTGCTGGTCCTTCAAGATCATCTCAGTCTCATTTAATCTGTAAAAGAAAACATACCTAATAATTCTGCACACCTGAATATAAGGAGTTTTTCACTTCCAGCCTTCATGGACTATTATATATATATTACTTATAAATGATTAAATACAAAATTAATAGTAGTTATTAAGATTGATGTGGTTTGGAATTGGTAAAATGTGTTTGGAAAAAAAAAAATATCATCAGAATATCAACATGCTTAATAATTATGCTCTCAGTGTAAAGCCAAAATACCAACTCTGAAGACGCAATGTTTAATTATTGGGGTTAGGGTTAGTAGTTTTCCCCTTTCTGTGTGTGTGTGTGTGTGTGTGTGTGTGTGTGTGTGTGTATATGTATATAAATGTGTATGTGTATATATATATATATATATATATATATATATATATATATATATATATATATATATATATATATATATATATATACACATACACACATTTATATACATATATACACACACACACACACACACACACATATATACATATATATATACACACACACACACACATATATACACATATATATACATACATACATATATATTTATATACAGTGGGTACGGAAAGTATTCAGACCCCCTTAAATTTTTCACTCTTTGTTATATTGCAGCCGTTTGCTAAAATCATTTAAGTTCATTTGTTTCCTCATTAATGTACACACAGCACCCCATATTGACAGAAAAACACAGAATTGTTGACATTTTTGCAGATTTATTAAAAAAGAAAAACTGAAATATCACATGGTCGTAAGTATTCAGACCCTTTGCTGTGACACTCATATATTTAACTCAGGTGCTGTCCATTTCTTCTGATCATCCTTGAGATGGTTCTACACCTTCATTTGAGTCCAGCTGTGTTTGATTATACTGATTGGACTTGATTAGGAAAGCCACACACCTGTCTATATAAGACCTTACAGCTCACAGTGCATGTCAGAGCAAATGAGAATCATGAGGTCAAAGGAACTGCCTGAAGAGCTCAGAGACAGAATTGTGGCAAGGCACAGATCTGGCCAAGGTTACAAAAAAATTTCTGCTGCACTTAAGGTTCCTAAGAGCACAGTGGCCTCCATAATCCTTAAATGGAAGACGTTTGGGACGACCAGAACCCTTCCTAGAGCTGGCCGTCCGGCCAAACTGAGCTATCGGGGGAGAAGAGCCTTGGTGAGAGAGGTAAAGAAGAACCCAAAGATCACTGTGGCTGAACTCCAGAGATGCAGTCGGGAGATGGGAGAAAGTTGTAGAAAGTCAACAATCACTGCAGCCCTCCACCAGTCGGGGCTTTATGGCAGAGTGGCCCGACGGAAGCCTCTCCTCAGTGCAAGACACATGAAAGCCCGCATGAAGGACTCCAAGATGGTGAGAAATAAGATTCTCTGGTCTGATGAGACCAAGATAGAACTTTTTGGCCTTAATTCTAAGCGGTATGTGTGGAGAAAACCAGGCACTGCTCATCACCTGTCCAATACAGTCCCAACAGTGAAGCATGGTGGTGGCAGCATCATGCTGTGGGGGTGTTTTTCAGCTGCAGGGACAGGACGACTGGTTGCAATCGAGGGAAAGATGAATGCGGCCAAGTACAGGGATATCCTGGACGAAAACCTTCTCCAGAGTGCTCAGGACCTCAGACTGGGCCGAAGGTTTACCTTCCAACAAGACAATGACCCTAAGCACACAGCTAAAATAACGAAGGAGTGGCTTCACAACAACTCCGTGACTGTTCTTGAATGGCCCAGCCAGAGCCCTGACTTAAACCCAATTGAGCATCTCTGGAGAGACCTAAAAATGGCTGTCCACCAACGTTTACCATCCAACCTGACAGAACTGGAGAGGATCTGCAAGGAGGAATGGCTGAGGATCCCCAAATCCAGGTGTGAAAAACTTGTTGCATCTTTCCCAAAAAGACTCATGGCTGTATTCGATCAAAAGGGTGCTTAACCTAAATACTGAGCAAAGGGTCTGAATACTTAGGACCATGTGATATTTCAGTTTTTCTTTTTTAATAAATCTGCAAAAATGTCAACAATTCTGTGTTTTTCTGTCAATATGGGGTGCTGTGTGTACATTAATGAGGAAAAAAATGAACTTAAATGATTTTAGCAAATGGCTGCAATATAACAAAGAGTGAAAAATTTAAGGGGGTCTGAATACTTTCCGTACCCACTGTATGTATGTGTGTATATATATATATATATATATATATATATATATATACACACATATCACGTGCTTTCAGATGGAGCTGCATTTAATGCACAGAGCCGTAGATCACTGACAAGCTATGCAATATCGCGTTCATAATCGCAGATGAATCGCATTCAATTATGAACGCGATATTGCGTAGCGTGTTAGTGTTTTTATTAATGCCATTAATATTTTTGTTAATACAGCATATAGCACGTAGTCAACTAAATGAATGTAACATTAAAGATGAATGCACTTTTGTAAGTTGAATGTAAGGGAAATGTCATTTTGGAATTACTGTGGTCTAATGTGATGTTCATGATGAAATTTTATTTTATTGTTGTAATTAATTTAGCCTATAGCAAACAAGTTGACCCGTTGAAGTCATTTTGGGAGTGATTACTGATTGAATGTATTTTTAGTCCAGTGCCTGTATATAAGATTATGGCCAAGTTCAGAGCCTGTCATATGTGGATCAACTTACTATGTTGTGTATTTTCAACAGTTTCAATATGAAAAATAACTTTCACATTGATTCAATGGATTTATTGCATTTTGAGAAAAAAAAAAAAAAAGTATCATGGAATTACTGCATTTTGGGGAAAAAAAATACAATTTTATAATAAATCTTTGAAAATCAAAATCTGGATTTGAATTTTTAATGTTATTACAACCTAAAGATGCTATGCGAAAGTTTGAAACAGAAAATAGTGGTTTTCATCTTGCCACTTTCTTGGTAAAGAAAACATTTTTACTCAAATTAATCAAAATGGATTTATAGCGTTTTGGAACAAAAACTCTTCATATATAATTAGTCATTAGTCATTCTGTTAGAATATATAATTAGTCAGTAGTCATTCTGTTATAAGCATGCTATAAGCATGCTTCAGTTTTGTCATCTGCCACTGCTTGCACTCTTTAAAGTAGTGTGGAATTTGTTCGTCAACGCTATTATCATTCATCAGATGGAATGATATTGTTGCTCTGTCTTGTTATCGTTGGTTGCAGTGTTGGCATCCCCTATACTCATAGAATTAGAATGATTATTAAAACTTTATAGTTATCGTTATAGTTAACTCATAAACTGAAAAGAAGCCCATGGTTAAATTCAGAATTTTGCGCTACACTCACTAACAGACTCACTCTGACTTGTACTATAAAACTGCTATGCTATAAAATTACTTTTTGCCGGTTATGGGCCCTAGCTGTGAAATAAGCTTTTATCTTGAGCTGCTAACAGAAACCATAATCAGTCTTTAAGCTGCAGTGTTCTTTGTTCTCTTCCCTCTTGTCTTTGGTAGGTGTGCAGCTCGCACTGTGATCAGTGTAAGAATCTCCTCTCAAACCAGGCAATAAGCCCAAAGCTTGTGCTTTATCTCTGCTCTCTGTTCAGATCGTCTCTGTGTCCTCAGAAATACAAGTGGTACGTAAAAGAAAACAGTTATTGTGCAAAGATGTCTTTGGATAGTTCCTCCAAACCTGCTTTGTTTGGCTCTCTCTCTCTTCATCATTCCAACAGATCGATACAGTGCTCAGATAATTATCACTGTAAACCATAGATTGCAATGATATGTTTCACAAGCACATATTTGGCCCAATTCAGTTCAACCTGCTGCTGTAATCTTGTTTCAGGCAACCATACACATTTTCAGTCACACATTTGAAGCCGGAAAAAATAAATGCAGACCAAGCTGACGAACACTGTTCCCATTTACTCACACCAAAACATTAGTCAGTTTAACAGTCCATTCAAAGGAATCACTGCTGTTATTGTTTAGTCCCCAGGCTGTTGAGAGTTCACACTGATTGCCTGTCGTCCATATATGTTGAATTTCATCTGAATGCAGGTTCACCAGTTTATTTGTTCACACTGCAGTTGTATAGTGCTTTTTTCTCAAGGTCTAAGGGTTGCCAAACAAAAGGAACCCCAGGATCTCTTTTTCCCTCCTGCAGTGCACAAACTAGACTACTCAGTCACCTTGTTCCACCAAGCGAATGGATTATCCTTGTAATGGTAAAAGGGAACAAAACAAAAGATCAATAATTTAGTGACACACATTATAGGTAAAAATCAATTGAGGAAGAGAAAAAGAGTTTCTAATGCAAGAACACATTTAAAATAGCAGAAGGTCAAAGAAATGCTGGGAGGGTTTTACCATTATGTTTACACGACAACAATGTACTAAAAACGGAAAAGTTTGTCTTTTGTATTTTTTTCTACACTGATGACAACATGGTCAAACCTCTTTCAGGGATCTGTGAAAACGACTTAAACACTGTATTATGCATGCCAGGCCAGTAGTTGGCGATGTAACATTGTAAAGAAACACTACGCGAACATATAATACACGTGCATTTTCAAAAAACTTGCACTTGGATACCTGTTTTCAAAAGTTTGCATTTTCAGACCCCCAAAATACCATTGTCGTGTAAATAAACAGCAAAAACGCCAAAAAAAATTTTTTTTTAGTTGATAAACAGTATCGTGTAAATGCCCCCTAAGTTACAGAGAAGATTAAATTCACTCCTGAACAATATTAGAACTAAATACCACAGGAAAAAAAAAAGGTTTTATATTGGATTAAATGTGTTTTAAATTATACTCACTGTTCTAGAAGCTTTGACATATTTAGCCATAGAGAAATACATAGCTACCTCATTAGCAGATATGGGCCGCTATATACTTAAGCCATTTTTCATATTGGAATGGTCAAAGCCAGTCCGTGAACACTCGAAAACAACTGACTGCAATTTTGCAACCATAACTAAACACAGGAATGAATATTTATATCTGCAATAGACTTCAGCAAATGATTTTGCTAAAGTAACAATACAACAAGACGAAGGCGTTAGCTAACACAACATTTAAAAGTTACCACAGTTTAAAAATCTATCATATTGAGTTAGCCTAATGCATATAAAAACACAAACCAACACATCGGGTTTTACTATGAGTAACCGTTTCAAAATGGCGGACCTATATACATCTATAATATTTAGTCACTTGTGGCGTTGACCTCCTGACTATTCTTCAACGCAAAAGTAAGCCTATAGGCAAGACTTCAGGTTTAGCCGCTATAGTGAAATAAGCAGAAGAATAACAACGTGCAGTAAACAGTAAAACTGTTTGCACTACAAATCAATGTGTTCATAAGTGAGAATTTACATTTAGCAGACGTTTTTATCCAAAGCGCCTTACAATTTAGAAATACAATAAGTGAGTCATTATAAAGAGGCAAATAGACACAGGAAGTGCTTGCAACACAAAGTTTCAGGCATTGTTCAAAGTAAATAGTAGCAAAAAACTGTGAGAAGTTACCAAGATAACCTACTACTTCAAGCGAGATTCTGAAGTGTGCACCTGACGGATACTTTTCTATCCCATGAGGCCGTGGGAGAGGAGATGTGAATGGTAGTGAAGCCTACAAGGTTAAGAGAAAAAAAAAAGGCAACTAGAGGCTGATATTTATGAATGTATGTCAGTGGAGGGAGGATTTCTCATGACACTGGAAAACAAAAATAGAGCAAAAAAATAAACCTTTCCTCCTGAAAATAAAATAAACTAAACTAATGCTAACATTATCTTCTGCAATGTCCAACACCAATATCTCTGTTAATATTTTTAAAAATGTATTTTTGTGTTTTATGACCCTTTAAACACGCCCCCTCCTTCTACAAGCCTAAGCTTTGGCATAACCATGGTGATAAAGCAATTATTTACCTATCTGACAGAAGAAAACAAACTCGGAATCTGTTATCAAGTGCATAGAAGCTCTCAGCTTCAATTCCATCCAAGAAATGCTTTATTACTCACTGCCTTTTTTAGTCCTGATGCTTTTTGGTCTCTTTATGTTCCTCTGTCTTCCTGTATTTCTTTTAGGACACATGGCTATGAAAGCCTCTCGATTTTGCACTCCCCAAACTTCTGAAAACTGCTCTGCGCTTTCAGCTGTCATCTTCCCAGAAATGCGCCAAATGGTTGAAACACAAAAATAGCGCCTCATAAGCCTTCTGAGAACCTTCTAAAAAAATGTATTACATATCATATCATATAAATGAAACGAAAAGTGTCGAATGTGGTGTCACATTTCTTTTTATGCATTTTTACAGTGTTGAGTAACCATTCATACACAATTCTGTTGAGCTTATGAGTGCAATGGCCAATCAGACCCGTTAAGATGAGTCATGAGTGAAATGCCGGAGTTGTGTTCAGTGCGCACGCTGATTTCTGCTCTCTCGCGAATTCTCTCGTCATAATAAAGAGCAAAGTGCGGATGAACTTACGAATTAAGAGATTAATTTTACAGTGTAGACAGTTTCACTGATTATAACAGCAGATTTCTTTTTCTTTAGATCTTAAACTCGCGCTAGACTGAAGTCAGTGATAATGTTCTTTGATAATTTAAATGTTCTTTGCTTGCTTTTTGTATTCACAGTTTGAATAACCATGGAAGTTAAAGCTTAATTAGTAACTTAAATTTGCAATGTTTTTATTGTTATTAAATTGTGATCACATTAAATTTAAATTAAGTTGTATTAAAAATATTTTATGACATGATGCCCATATCTGGTACTTGCCTAACAAGACGGGTTTATGATGTGCGTAGTTAATAGACTGAACTAGGCTACTTTTTACATAACCCTGGAGTTTGTTCACTCTGTCTATGCTTTTAGAGATTGCAAATTGATACAAGACAGTGAAAAATGACTTGAAATAATCCTGAAAGTACGTAAATGTTAAAGTGCACCCCTAAAAGCACAATAAATGGCCCCAAGTGGCAACTTAGCTTTTAGCATCCAGACAAGATATTTAAACTGATATGGCTAAAACAATACATTTAAGATAAATGCTTCAGCTTTTTCTTGTTCTTATTTTTCATTGGAAATATTAATAAGAATGCTTCTTGATTGGCAGCTGTTTTTGATAAGCTACCTAATTAAAGTCTGAATGTCAAATTTCTAACTACTGCATTTGTTTAACACTTACATAATTTCTATTAACATGGCTTTTTGCTTCCCGGGAAAATATTATATTCAACTGTCCAGTCAAAACAAAAAATGTTATTTGGCATTCACTGCCAAATTCACATGATTTTTAATTATAAGATACAGAGGAATAAGACCATAGATGATGATGATGATGATGATGATGGATGATGAGAATATGAATCAACATTAAGGATAAGAATAACGAATTTTAAAAACATTTAGACTGTCTAGACTATTTTTATATATTTGTATTGTATCTTTATTTGTTTGTTTGTTTGTTTATTGGTGGTGGGGGCAATAAGGGACCTGGAAAATGAATAGGGGGCAAAAAAAGTTTGAGAAACACTCTTTTTGGGGAATAGGATCATTTTCTATACATTCTATATATTCTTGTGGTAGTCAATGTGTGGCTATGCAAGTGTAAAAAAAAAATAAAAAATAATTGTGTGCAATGTGTGTAGCACGTTGCTGTGTGGTTACAAGTTCTACTTTGTTACTACTTACTAGGGTATTGCTAAGCAATTATCTGAGCATTAGGAGCAGTTCAGAGGGTTGTTATGCATTTGTTAAGGTTTTTTGGGTGACTGCCTATGTATGGCTAGCTAGTTGCTAGTCTGCTGCCGTGCCGTTGCAGGTCAGAAGGGTTTTAAACATTTTGCTTTGTGGTTGCTTAAGTATTGCTAAGGTGCTTACACAAAAAAAAAAAAAAAAAAAAGATTCTTTAAACTAACTTAATTCAATTATGGACAGTGGTTCCACACAGCCAGATTGTTTTGTATTAACATGAATGGAATTTTTTGAATCTATGCAAACTCTTTGTGTTGTGTGAACACAACTGAATGAGGAAGAATCTATGTGAAATGGTAACGTCCAACCAACTCAATTTATTCACTTCCATGTAACTTAAACCAGTTAAGTTTAGTGAACATGTTTATTAAAAACTGGCCAAATGTGTTTCACTTCATCAACATAAGGAGGTTTGATTCAAACAACTCATTTAAATTATGGACAGTGGTTCCATCCAATTAGTTCTAGTAACTTTAAATAATTTCGATTTAAAGTTACTCCCTTCAACAAAGCTTTTTTTGTGTGTGATTGTCTTGTAATGAGTCATAAAAGACAAGATGTGTCACAAGTGATCAAGTGTATTTGTTAAACGAGCAAAACATACAGTTAAATACAGTTGAAACCACATTAGACAATTACACAAAATAGCAGAAGTATCAAACTACTGTCCAAACCTTATTCCAGGAACTGGCTCCAGAAATAACTTCTGCAGTACTTCAAATGTGTACCTGAAGTCAGGAGGGTTGCTCAAGTTCAGTCCATATATCAGTCCCAGAAACATGGTTTTGCAAAGGGTATACTGCTAGGGTCCTGAAGAACTTTATCTTCCAACCCTCCAACATCTGCTGGGCTGTCTTCAATGTCTGGACCTTCAAATCTTATGACGTAAATTCCCATGAGTCTTCTGGATCACCTCCTGAGTGCTGGCAACATCTGTATCCTAGAGAGGATATTTAAAAGGAAAAATACTCAAATTCTTGTGTATTAACTTTACCACAGCATTTATCATCCTTGAAAATACAAAAAAATAAAAATAAATAAATAAACAAAATAAAAAATAAAAAAAAAAACACACCCAACACCCTACTCACCATATACTCCATAATAAGACTGCTAGGGTCTTCAATCAGGTACTTCAATGTCATTAGTCTAAAGATGCAAACAACAACGAAATTGATGAGATTTAGCCTTTACATTTTTTAAAAATAAAATTACACATTTGAGGGTGAAAAAAAAAAAAAAAAAAGTCATTCATCAATTTTTATTCTGTCTGATCATTTCCTTACAGGAAATACAGGCAAGCAGTCAAGATGCAATTCTAACAAACATTTCAGTGGAAAATGAAACCATAACAGTACTGGGCCAGATCAGCACAGAAAGCCACTCTCCTGCAGAGTTCAGCAATGTTCCCAATTAAAGTGATAGTTCACCCAAAAATGAAACTTCTGTCATTAATTACTCACCCTCATGCCGTTGCAAACCCACAAGACCTTCATAAATCTTCGGAACACAAATTAAAATATTTTTGATGAAATGTGAGAGCTCTCTAACCCTGCATAGATAGTAACGCAACTGAAATGTTCCCAGACCCAGAGACGTTGTAAGGACATCAGTAAAACGTTACATGAGTGGTTCAACCATAATTTTACAAAGCTGCAAGAGCACTTTTTGTGAGCAAAGAATCAAAAACAATGACTTTATTCAACAGTTCTTCTCCAAATCGTGTCTTCCACCATAAAAGGTATTCTCGTAGCTTTGTAAACTTAAGGTTGAACCACTAAAGTCACATGGACTATTTAATTGATGTCCTTACTACATTTCTCGGCCTTGAGCATGGTAGTTGCGTTGCTCTCTATGGAGGGTCAGAAAGCTCTCGGATTTCATCAGAAATATCTTAATTTGTGTTCCAAAGAAAAACGAAGGTCTTACGGGTTTGGAATGACATGAAGGTGAGTAATGACAGAAGTTTCATTTTTGGATGAACTCTCCCTTTAAACACTCCTGAATCAGCTATTCAAAAAAAAAGTCTTACTAGATGCTCCAAGAGCAGGTTTGGACACGCCTGCCTTGCCTCAAAATAAACTGTTTTTGGGAGGTTAATGCATTTGTAATATCTGTCACATTTTGTATTCATTGTATTAATAAACCTAATCTCATTATATCTGATTTTTTTGTTAATACCCATGACCATAACCCTAAAACTCAGTAGCCGGTGAGAAAATGTTTCCATACAAGATTTTGTTGAGTGCAGTTGTTCTTACCTGTGTAGTGGGCACCAAGAGGGTTTAATTCTTTGTCCAAGGACTCTTCTTCGATTTGCAAAAACATCTTCATAAGTTTTGCAGTGAGGATCCATTTTGGCAAAGACTGTTGACACCAACGGGCCTATCATAATTCTGTCTCAAATTCTGCACAAATCTGTAAACACATGCAACTTGTTACAAGAACACCCATACAGTTTAACAGCAAAGACAAATTCAATGATCAAAAAAATCAATGATTTATTTGTGTGAGTGATGAATAGTGTCATGTTTATCATTCCAAAAGGGTGGACGTGATTACATCTGGAGCATATGTATAATATGTGAACAGCTCAGAGTACTGTCCAGTTTGAAGTCATTGTATGACTGTCCCGCCATGTTCATAACCAAAACTTCAAATAGGCTAAGCCATGGATTGTAACAAAAGTTGACAAAATATTACAGGGTATCTGCAGGATTTTTAAAATCAAATTTAAAACTTATAAAGACCTTTTTAAGACCTGGGGCCCGGTGCATAAAAGGTTAAGACTAGTCTTAAAAGTTAGCCTTTTTTTTTTTTTTTTTTTTTCTCTCAAGACTGGTCATAATTTATTTTTTAAATTCAGTTTGTTTATATATATATATATATATATATATATATACACACACACACACACAAGTAATATCAATCAAACTGCAGTTGGGTTGTTTTGATTAAGTAATAATAACTAAACAAATAAGACAATTTACAAAATTAAAAGTTAATTGAAAGTATGTTTTTTTTACATATTAAAAGTTTGTTTTATAGCAAAAGCAGATAACTCCACATTTCATGTTTTAGAGTTAATAAATAAATAAATAAATACATACATAAATAAATAAAAACACTTGTTTAATATCTTTGTAATCTCCTCAGATGACAATGTAGATGCCTGACAAACATTGTTGTTGTGATCATAGATTGTATGGTTGTGATTACACGCAATACACGGAGCTTTTCCCTCATCATTGTAACGCGCTGCTTTTGCAAGGCTCCGTGAAAACGTTTCAGCTTTTATTTTTCTTTACGGCCTGAAGATGATATCACCGGTTCATCAAGTTCGTCGAAATTATCCATCCTCGATCACTTTTATGCTGCCTTCACGTGCTATCGGAAATTTCCTATTTCCCACTTATGAAGTCGTGATTACGAGCTTGTCGTATTCATGTGCTTTAATGTCGGAAAGAATAAAATGTAGCATCCCATTGGTTGACAATCTTATAAACATTCACCGCTCTATACATGCAGTTCGCTGACAATTCTGGAATTTCGGTCAAATACATGCTTATTTCACTGCTTATAAAACACACAATATGCTTCGCATGATTGTTCATATCTAGCCTATAAATACATTACTTTAGCGACAAGACAAATGGATGTAGTTGTTGTGAGAACAGCAGTGACAGCAGCAATGGTTGTCACCTCCACCATGTTTAAAGTTTATGACCCGCCCAACTCGGAAACTCGGGTATCAAAATTATTTCCGAATTTCCCAGTAGTAAATATGACTTGAGAGGCCGTTCACGTCCAATTTCCGCTTAGGAAACTCGTATTTACGATAATTCCGATAGCACGTGAAGGCAGCATTATTCAGCACTATTCATTACTCCTCTCAGACAGCGCGTCTTTTCAAAGTGAAAGTAGTCTTGTCACCTGACCTGAATACAGCGCGCTGATTCGCTAGAATGGATTTATCGGCTTCTGTTCAAAGACAAGGGCGCTCGTCGACTTCTGCAGTAGGGGTGTGCGATACTGCAAATTTTGGTATCGATCCGATACCAAGTAAATACAGGGCCAGTATGGCCGATACTGATACTTTTTCCTTTTTAATAACATACATTTAAATGACCAATTACACTTTGAAAATTAACAATAACTTGTTATGACTAAAATATTACATTCACCTTAAAGCTATGTGGATATTATTTGCCTTTCTGAAAGGAGTTTGCAAGCAGAGGAGCCCAGAATATGAAAGCAATGCGTAAAGTTTCGTGTTAAGCATTTTCCTCCCATAGCCTAGAAAAGAGTTATAAAGAAAAAATAAAAATAAAAAACCAACAACAACAACTTAACGTGGCCTAATGCATTAAGAAAGTAATATTGAAAGGCCAACTCAGTATACTGATGATGCAAACTATATGCAGGCAAGCAGCCCAGGGTATGAACGCAACGTGCATGCATGTTAAGTGTTTTCCTCTGACAGAAAACATTTATAAAAAAAAAATAAAATTAAAAAAACAAAAAAAAAAAAACAACGTGGCTTAATGGTTGAAGACAGTAATACTGTATAAAAAGGCCAAATTCGGTAAATTTAATGGGTCTGGCTTCCAGTCTCATCCGTGTCCAGCAATTTTTAACTGTACAAAACAGCTCGTTTTGCTGCTTGCTTGGTATTGCAAACCGGTGTTTCTTACCATATTATTGTAATGTATTGTCTTAATTATAAACACACACGGTGGATAGCACAAACAATTTTACCGTTTATTGCACTGTTATTTTTCCTCATGATTTCCCTACCGTGCCTAATGAAGTGGAAGTCTCGCATATTCAGTCTCTGAAAAAAGCTTACTTCCACATTGAAAAAGGTGAATAAATTTGGTGCTGTTGCCACAGTATTGAATTTCTACTGTCCCATCTCTCGCTGCAGCCAATAATATCCGCTTGCGCTTGGAGCCGCTGAGTCACGTGATGGCAGAACAACAAAACACTAAAGCGGGGAGGAGCAGTAATGTTTGCATACGAGATGCGAAAAGAGCGGTATATAAACACATAGACATGTCTATTCTTTGTTGAATGTATTAAGCAATATAAGTAAGTGTAGAGGAGAGAAAATTAACCCAAAGTATCGATCTAATCAGGCTAGTATCGATCCGATACCGATACCAACGTTGGTATCGATATTATCGATATTAGGATCGATCCGCCCACCCCTATTCAGCAGTAAAACGTGAACTCACGATGGCTTGAAAGTGGACAATACAGGCTTTGACAAAATGTGTTTAGGGTTCAGATCGCGCTATCTGTGGAGAATAATGCGCGAAAGTGGCGTTTATCGTTTTTTTGCAAATGAACTCTTCACTTGCTTCCGTGCTTTAGCTAATGGAGTAGTGTAGAAAGAGCACAGGGAGGTTTTATTTAACTGCTCATATATCATTAATAAGAGGGAAAACCATCTGTATTTTAAAAATTTGCCCCATCGTCTGTTCCACAAGCACACATAACGTTACATATACACTAACGTTACAGTCCAAAGAGAAAGACATGCGCTTTCACATCTCCCAACCGCACGAAATCATAACGGTGCGGTAAACAGTTACACAATAACTACTCGACTGCAAAACAAAACACTAAGAGCACACTAACAGAAATGAAAGACTTTGACATAACACAAAGAAAACTAGATTTTCATACCTGACTTGTACTTCTAGACGCCATGACGCACCTCCATCAATCTCGTTCGAAATTAAACCCTTTACGTTAGTTTAAGGATTGATAATTAAGTGAAATGGAAAATTAACCAGTTTAAGTTAATTAAACAATACAATAGTGTTTTGGAGGAAAATGAAATATATTTGTGTTGTTTTAACAAAAAAATATCTGAGTAAAATGAACAGTGGCACAAAACCATTTTTTTTGAGTGTACTAGGGTGCTGCTATGTGGATCCTCAAGCATGCTAGGTAGTTCAGAAGGTGTTGCAATGTATTTGTTTTAGGTGGCTATGCAGTACTGTTGGGTAAGTTGCTCCAAAAAAGTGATTAATAACTAGTTACTACTTACATCTTCAACTAGTAACTTCAACTAGATTACTTATACTAATTACTCTCTCTAAAAAGTATTGCATTACTTATTACTAATTTCTTTGTAAATCCCATATCAACCTCGACCAGTTGAACAATACAAGGATAGACATGAAACTTGTCTTTTAATTCTAAATAAATTCTAGAAAATTGCACACTTCATTCTTGAACTGACCAAATTATGTAAAGCAGAGGTCTTTAGCCCTGCTCCTGGGGACCCACTCTCCTGGAAAGTTTATTTCCAACCTGCTTCAGCACACCTGCCTGCAATTTTCAAGCAGTCTTGGGGAGTTTGATTGGCCGCTTCAGGTGTGTTTGATTAGGGTTGTAGCTAAACTCTTCAGGATAGTGGGTCCCCAGGAACAGGGTTGAAGACCTCTGATTTAAAGGGAGAAGGTTACATTAAAACATACTTTTAAACATTAGATGTTGCATTTTGATGTGAAATCCACTCTTGCTTTATTTAGAATAGTTCTTTAGTCTATACAGTATTTAATGCAATTACATCAGGAGTAACTGTAATTCAATTACAGAAAGAGTAATGCCTTATTTTTTCAAGGGAAAAGTAATTAAATTACAGTGATTAATTACTTAGTTGTGCATTATACCCAACACTGCTGTCCAGGTACACTTCAAGAAAAAAAAGTACAAAAGCTGTCACTGGTGTGGTACCTTTCAATATGTACTTTTAAAGCACTTTTTTTTTTTTTTTTAAAGTACTCTCTAAAGTACTGTTAATGTGCTAATACTGGGGTTAAAAATTTACCTTTTAGATTTTGTTATGTAGTTTGCTAAGGAGTTCAGAGTCCAGTAATAGCACACTTTCCTCATTCTTATTTAAACATTTTAGCAGAAGTACTCAAAAATAGCCATGATTAAAGACATACGCTAGCTTTCCCATGACTCATAATGGCACAGATGAGTTAGTCAAGGATTTTCAGACAGACAAATGTCTCAATGGATGAAAGCAGATCAGAATAAAACAAAGTCTGAGGGAAAGTAAAATCTCCCCGCTCTGGATGTGGGATATTGCTCCTCAGCTCAGCCCTCGGAGCTATAGTGAGCAGTGGTGTCTGATTGAACGCAAACTCTTTGAGCCTGATGTGTAAATCTTCATTCATATGTATAGGCCTTAGTCACTCGCTGCACCACAGAGGGATTTAGGATTCCAAATCCCAAAAAGCAATAATCAAAGAGGAAAGACTCCTTAATATCACTATACGTTGTTTTGAACATCAAAAGCAAACCATCACAGCTGGCTCAGGAATTGGAGGATTAATGTGTAATAACGACAGGTGATGGGGAGAGAATTCCTCTCAGAGTCATTATTGGGATGTCAGCTACAACCTTTATGAAAATGTTTATTATGCAAATTCATCCTGTGGTGTCTTGGGACATTGTCATACGTTTATAATGTCAACTGAGGGAGCAATTGAGAAAGAAAAATGACGCAAATGAGATTTGAAAGCTCGTTTGAATCCCAAAACTGCTACAGCGTACGAGTTGACAAACTCGGTTTTGTGTAGCAAAAGGTTGTGGGTCATAATAATTAGTTATATTTAGTTACAGCATATTTACAGCTTCTGAAGCTTGTCAGTACAGCCGGTGCCTAATAATTGAATTGTTATGCAGGAAGGCCATCACAGTCAGACGGGTAATTGATAATAAAATCAATCAGACCTCTACTCAAAAATAACTGCATGGCAGGTTTGCACGATTGACCTTGAAACCCGACATGCCAAATATAACAAATATGCAATATACAGCTGATAGCACAACACATTTCTTACATTCTTCACAATGTCTGCATTGCTGAACTCATACAGAAACAGCACACTTGAGATTCTATGATTCATAGCATGCACACATAATAACAGATTGTCATTTTATGGATGTGTCCTTTAATTAAAAAGAAGTAAAATGTTCATTTCTCAGTGTACTGAGGTGTTGGAGATCTTTTCATGGTCATTCACTTTACTTGTCTTATCTTTATTCTCTTTGACTTGTAATGTGCTACTGCCACCTCTCGGTACATGATCACAGCCTCAACAAATAATTTACCACCCACATCTATATCCTAGAATTTTATAACATATGGAGTGTGTAGAAAGTGATATCATTAGGTTTATTTTTTTAAAAATGTGCTCAACATGCATAATTAAAATAGTTTATATATTTGCTTAATAACCTCAGTTCATTAATGCTGACCTATTTCATACATATTTTCTATACATTTTATAACTTAAGACAAAGGTACAAGACTGTGTGCTATTCATCAAGTACTGTGAATCAGTGCTGTAATTGATTAAGAAGTGATATTTTGGCATTGCTCCCTCCTGAAGTATTATTTGTTTCCATTATGTACTGTTCTTTCAATAAACTTCAAATCATTTCAGGTGAATAGTATAGACTGTGTATAGACCTTAGTCAGGTTAGACACCATATTTAATACAAAAAATAAAAAAATAAAAAAACAAGGCTGTGAGAGACAGACTTACAGTCTTGACATTGGCATACACTGTATGAATGTCCTCATTTTTACAACTCACAACTTTTAAAACTGTTTTATGGAGTTTTTGTCTACCGAAAGACTTCAGCACCTAAAGTAATCTAAAAATACAATATATTAGAAATGTATTAAATATTCAAACACAAAAACTAAACAGCTCTTGTTTCCACAGTAATAAGAACTTTTCTGATTGGTGGATTTTGTTTGAGGATTGTGGGTAATGTAGTAGTATCCTGACTACTGTTTATTCTCTCAATTTTTTATTTATTTATTTATTTCTTTCTTTATTTATTTATTCTATTTATTTATTGTCATTAACAGTCATTATCTGTAAGTCTAAAAATACAATATATTAGAAATATATTAAATATTCAAAAACAAAAACTGGTTTCAAACCATTCCTGTTTCCACAGTAACAGTAACTTCTCTAATTGGTGGATTTTGTCTCAGAATTGTGGGTAGTGTAGTACTTTACATTCAAACGTGATTACAAATGAATCTGCCAGGAGTCCTTGGTTTAGAAAGGTTTGAGAACCCTGGAACAGCACGATTTTTGAGTGAAGTGCCCTTTCTGTCCACGAGATGTCAATATTGAACAGGAGTGAAAGAGCTAATGGCACTTTATATATGTTGCCTAAAAATGTCTCAGATGCTTTTCTTTGAATTAGGCATTCATATTTTAAATGGATATGTCTTAAGAAAACAAAAGGACTACAGTCTTTTTCTATGTATACAGACACACTGGTTGCTTTATTATATTGTGTGTGAGATTTATTTGACAGCAGTGTGCACCTGTAAGCTTTTTAGTAGCACATTTTATAGCACTTTTTTTTCCATTGTGAATTTACACACATTTTGTGCTGTTTACACATCGAGCTTAAATGAGTTTACAACTTGTCTGGAGTGATGATCAGTGCTGTAGACGCGCGCGCGGTGCGCAGCCGCAGGAGAGGCGCGTGGAGACAGGCAGTGTCAGGGGCTTTGAGGGGTCACAGCTGATCACTCTGCATGCACTTACACACTCAACTCTTGTGTTATGCATCCTTTTAAGCGAAAAGAGACCGGGGAAATACTTTTACGCGGTTATCGTGTCACAACCACTGGTGGCGGATCTTCGTTGTGTTTGGTGTTTTAGAGTGACCGGTGAGGATTATCGGAGGGCTCCAGAAATCAGCGGAGTTTTTGAGTTTCGCGTCCGGGATGGCCTCATCGCGCCAGGACTACATTGCACCATGGTGGACCTACTGGCTGCACAATTTCCCGCATCTTAATTTTAATTTCCAGACGGTTGATAACACTTTTAAACCGGAGGACGCCAGTTATCAGCAGGTGAGAGTTGTTTGGATTTATAGTTTATGGAGGGGAGACCGAGGGAAAACTAAAAGTAAATATCATCATTTTCTGCTAGAGCTGTTTAGTAAACAACTGACACAAATTCATAGCTTAGTCAACTATAATGAAGGTAGATTTTAACTTAAAATTTGAGCGTGTTCTCAGGACAAGAGTATTAAGGCAAGGCCTAGATGTAATAGGCTACTTTTTACTACAGTTTTTGAAAGCGAGTTTCTGTATAGACACAAAAACATGACGGCAACAACAACAACAAAAAGAAGCCATTGAACATTTACACTGTTATGGTTTAAAGAGAGGGAAGAAATTGAGTTCAATGAACACAAGCTGGCTTGACCACAATTGGAGCATGTTATCATACTATGGGGCAAACTGTCACAATGTAACAGGCCGTTAAACAGCCTAAGACTTTTCAGTATGAAGTAAACAATGAGCAACTCATTTGTCTACCAGTAAATAAATAAATAAAATGGCATACAGAGATATCAAACCGTTGTCTTAGCCAACAAAAGTTATAATTAATAAATTGCATAAATTTCACCATGAAGGAAACCATTATGAGTTTAACAATTCATTAGACTGCAAATAAATAAAATTAGTAAAATAACATACAAAATATCAAAGCCTTGTTTTGCCCAGCAAATTACACCATGTGCCGACTTATTAGGTTTCCAAGAACATTTGACCAATTTCAAACCACATTAATCTTAATAACTACTATTAGCTTTGTATTTAATCATTTATAAGTGATATATAATTGTCCATGAAGGCTGGAAGTCAAAAACTCCTCATATTAGGTGTGCCGAATTATTAGGCAGGGTTTCTTTTACAGATAAAATGAGCCAAAAAAAAAAAAAAAAAAAAAAAGAGAGATTTAACTCAGACTAAAAGTCAAAAATTATTAAATGCCCATGAGAAAGATGCAATACTATTGCAATAATAGAATTTGAAAAGTTAGGGCATGACCATTGGGCAGCAAAATGCTCATTGGGTCAGCAGAGTCAGAAAAAACAGGTGGAGAAGAAAAGACACTTGTTAACTGCAAAAGAATGAAGAATTAAGGTGAAGAATTAGGTGAGAAACCATCAGGAACCATTTAGTCTCCAGCACCATCATTTTCCAGAACTACAACCTTCCTGGAGTCTCCACTAGTGCAGTGTGTCAGGTTCTCAGGGACTTTGCTTGGGTAAAAAAAATCCTAAAAAATGACACTCACTTAATAAGAATAGCATACTGAAGTGTTGTGAAATACATTAAGACTGATTTTTAATAGGCTTTATGGACAGATAAGTTTTGAGTGACTCTTGAAGGACCAGCACCTCTTGTACCACTGTTTGAAGAATTGATCTTCCAGAATCTGGCAGTAAGTTTTAGGAGCTCATTTTTAGTCCAACTCCTATCCTGAAAAGTCTGTCTTGCAGAGATTGACTAATATGAGCTCCTAATTCCGCACTCTGATTATTGAATATAGTTTGTAGCTTAAGCATTTAAGGACTTTGATCTGAGATAAAATGTGAGATAAATGTCTGTCCCTGAACTCTATAAATGTGCAGTATCTGGTAAACAGAGGTGTATCTGGTGGTGTGTCAGATCTCCATTAAAGAGACCCTATTTCTACACTGTGATTTGTACCTTAGCACACAATACTGTCTCCAGAGGAACATTTTGCTCATTGATTCAGTCGATATTTCTGCTGGGTTTTTTTATATTACGTGCCTTGTTCAAGGTCACATTTCTCTGGGTTACTTGAGGAAATCAATGGAGTGGCAGCACAAATTTATTTTATTTCTCATTCTAAAATAAACTGCTTGTCAAATCTCTCTCTCGGTTAAATTCCCTTGCTAGTGCTTATTTGAAATCAATCTCAGGAATTGTTCTTCTGAACATATTTCCAATACCATCTTAGGGGTGTGTGATATCAAGAGATGTGTTGACATTGCACAGATGAAAATGCCAGTGTGCAAATATTATATGTGGTTTTAGTTTTGGTGGCATAACATTTTCAAAAGCATTGACAAATTCGCACAATCTTTTAGATGTCTTTGGTGCCTTGGTGTGCTCTTTTAAGTATGTACCTTTAAAAGTACCAAAAATGGTATGTTAGTAGTGTCGTCATGGTTTTAAAATGTCTGTTTGATGAATATAGTCATCAGATGCCATCGCTATACCATAGTACTATCACAATGCTTTTTTTTGTAAGGAAGTGTATTTATATGAAATATGTATTTCCTGCATATGTATATAGGCCTCCATCTTTCTTCTGCATGTTTTCTTTAGCCCTGGCAGGAAGTTTGGTTTAATGTAGTAAAACTTCCTCTGATAACAATGCATGGGACAAATATAGAGATCAAACTTTTTTTTTTCATTCAGTGTTTGCTAGTTTTTAGAAAAACGTGATGAGAAATGTTTGAGATCTTAGTGAGATGTCTGACTTTTGATTGCAGACAATGGTGGATGAACTACACAAATTAATCAAGTAAAAGTACAGATACCCTATTATTACTCTAGTAAAAAGTACTGTAATGTTTACTTAAGGAAAAGAAAAAAAATAGAAAAGCACTTGTTTTTTAATCTACTTGAGTATTAAAAGTAAAAACTACTGATCAATAAACCGTGTTTATTTATTTAGCAACTGTATATATCATGCAGTATTTAAAAATTAAGAAAAACAAAACTTGTGGTGACATACTAATACAAAATATAAAAATATGCAACACGTGTTAACTTTTTAAGAGGAAAGCTATGCAGACATACTATTTTTATATCTTGTAAAACTGTTGCAACAGTGGCATTAATTTTTGAATATTATTTACAGTTATTCATAGTTTTTTGCCTAAAGTAGCCTATCCTGTACAAACAGTGACATGCAAATGTATTTATGTCCACTTTCAAGCATTTCAAACACTTGACTTAAACAGCTTGCCCCTTTACAGCAGATTTAGCTCACAAGTAACTGACAGTCATGACCTAAATATGATTTTCATTAGCAATAATCATTACTAAAATTCAACATTAGTAAGTTTTCACATATGAAATCTGCATGGGCTCAGGGGCTTTTTCACATACTTTTTCACTCAAGTGTTTTTTTATTGTTGTTGTTGTTGTTGTTGTTGTTGTTTTTGTTTGTTTTTTTGTTGTTGTTTTTTTTTTTTTTTTTTTTTTCGCCCTTTTAGTAAGTTATTCAGCTATTCTACATTTTGGTTTTGACTATAAATCCTCAAGTTCTTATGTGGTTTGAGCATTAAAAATAATTACACACCATCCTTTAGTGATTTGAGTCATTTCGCTCGGAATTTCACAAGAGCATGTTGTGATTATTCATTGTGAAATTTTTGCAATTGGTTTAACCACTCTTGGCTTTTGATGTGACTTTAAAATTTGAAAGTGTGGAGAAGTATTTGTTTTGCATTAAAATGAGCAGTAGGCCTAGTCCTTTTCAGTGTTTTCTTAAGCTAATAATAGATCCAATATCTCATATATCTATATCTAATATCTGGCTCTCCCTCTGTTAGCCCTGGATCACAAGACTCCAGAGCTGTTGTGCTTTACTTTCATCACATGATGTTTCAGCTCTAAGACTAAATGTTTCTGTTTAGCCTCAGTCCATGTGGGTAGCCGTGATGATGCGCATGGGGGCCCAACTCGCCCTCATAACAACCATCATGCGATTTATCCACCCACAGCTGCCATGAACACAAGCACAACATCAAGATACATCTTCTCTGAGAGATGAGCTCATCTCTGTTTTTCAGTTTCTACATACCTGTATAGACTATTCAGGAAAACACATATTGCCTTTCCTCATAGGTAACATCACAAATAACTATGTACCACATTCAAGTGTAGATCAGAAAATTTGCATTAGTTTGAAAATACTTTATCCAGTAATTAAAGGTTACAAAAAACACATTTAATTCAAGATTGATTCTCTGAAAGTATTCTTTTATAATTGTTTTTTTTTTTCTTCTGATGATCTTGTGGAAAGAAAGACAAAATGCGCTGATTGAAAAAAATGTAATTAAACTTTTTCTTGAACTGCAACACTGACAACAGATAAATCGGTCTACTTCCTGTTTGATTTGACCATCTGCCCCATGTTTACCTGACTCTGTTTGGCAGTCTCTGATCTTCCTAACCTGTGTGTCTGCGGTGGGTCTGGGCTTGAGTCTGCTGGTGCTGTCTGCATATCTGACCTGCCTGTGCTGCTGTAGAAAGGAAGAGGATGAGGAAGTCAAAAGGCCCGACACCTGCTGTGTCACATGGGCTGCTGTTATCACCGGTTTGGTCATATGGTGAGTACATTCACTTTGTTTCACACCCACCAGGAAACAGGGACTGATTTTATTTATAGTTTAGATCTTGTTTTAAATACATCATTTGCATGTCACTAAATGCGGATGCAGATGCAATGGAAATTAATACTTATATTTAGCAAGGATGCATTAAATTAAGCAAAAGTGACAGAATAGACATTTATAATAAATGATTTCTGTTTTAAATGAATGCTGTTTTGTTTTTGTTTTTTTACTTTCTATTCATCAAAGAATCCTGTAAATTCAGCTTTGCCATAAAAGGAATAAATTACTTATTAAAATACTAAAATATTACATGTTGATCAAATAAATGCAGCCTTGGTAAACATTAGTATTTTTTATATTTAAACTTTTATTTATTTATTTTTTTTAAATTTCTTGATAGTGTATTAATATTCAAAAACATTTGTCGTCAAATCTAAGGCTGTGTTCACACTGCAAGAGCTAGTTCTCAACAGTGTTGGTCAGGTTATTTAAAAAAAGTAATCTACTAGAAATTACTAATTCTTTAAAATTGCAATTTGATTACATTAACGATTACTGTATTTAAACTACTTTGCTTTCAAGTTACTTTCAAGTTTACTTTTTAAGTTATCAAAACTAAAAAATACACTACAAAGTGATAATCGTAGTTCTTTCAGTAATTTAATACTGACTGAAAAATGGCATAGGTATCAAAACAGCAACTTAAATGATCACATTGCATTTTTCCTGATAACAGCATTAAGAACTTAAAATGTTAATTTTAATGCATCATTTTTGAATGTATAGATAAGAGTGATACATCATTTGAAACTGGAAAAGGTCTACTTTTATTTGTATACACTCGCAATATCAACAAAACGCTGTGCTTTTGTAAAATAAAGAAAACACACAGGGTGTAATTTCTGCCGTCTCTGTCTCCTTGAACTTCTTTCTAAAACATGCCAAAAAAATGAACGAAAACTCAGAGAATACTTGACACACAGACAATTAAAGGGAAATATATCTAAAGAAAGCCTGAAATGTCTACTTTTAAATTAAGTCTTATCGAAAACAAATATTCTCACCACTGTCTTTGCTGTCTGAGCTTATCTGTAATGTGGTCAAACCCACACACAGCGCACTCTATTCATATGATAATCATCCACATGAGACACGCAAACCTAAAAACGCCCACATCACCGCCGTAAACAAAGCAGCAAGATTCATCAAGTTCATCTAGGTTACTTTTCGTTTTTGGAAGAAGACATGCTGTGAGGAATAAGCTTTGTATTTACCTCAGAAGAAGAATGCAATGCGACACATGACTTGATCCAGCAGAGGATATCATTCTGAAATGTCATTTATTTTATAACTTATATTAGTATTATTGTGACATAAACTTGTACATATTTACTAGTTGGACTAGCAACCTTTCATTGCATCTAAACTTTGTACGAACCGTCTGCATTTTAGCTCGCGCTCTCTGGTGATTTATTAAAGGGCATACTGATGCACAAAATATGATTTTAAAATGCATTTTACTTCATATTTTTTCTTAACGCTGCATTTGTAACTAAAGTAATATAATTTTTACTGACATTAGTAACATTAGTAATCAAATTACATAAATTGAAAATGTAGCACATTACATTAATGTGCTATCAGAAAAAGTAATTAGAATACAGGAATATCCAACTCTGGTTCTCAATTCCGATTTATTGATCAGATCAGATTTTTTGTGTGGCTGTTCACATTCTTTTTTTAATGGCCAATATTAAATTCCACTGTGAACTAATCACGGTTCTGAACGATAACAAGAAATAAACATGGAGGCCACTGAAGTAAGCGTTTACGCATTCATATGTAAGCTGATATGCCGCGGAAGACAGCGAATTCATGAGCATTTGATAAGGGGGATGAATATGAGATAAAAAAGAGCAAAGTTTTTAAATATTTATGCTACGACCTCAAAAGTTTAGCTTGTATAGAGCTGTCGCTGTAATACTTTTGAGTTCAACACCTCTCTGTCTTTCCACTGACTATCTCCAAAACAAAAATTTCAGGATTATGGAAAGATTTTTGCTTTTCTTAATCATGGACACGCGTAGGTGCCGTTCACACAGAATGTGTTTTTGAAATTAAATTTGAGCTTAGTTTTTTTCAAAATACTGTGCAATGCATGAGTGCAGCGGTCAAACATGACCATCAAATGCATGTTCCCATAGAAAAACAATGGAAAAGCAACACAGTGGATTGCAAAATTTAGGGGAAAAGGGGAGAAAAAGAAAATGAGTCATGTAAGACGTGCGCATTTCATTCAGAACCACTGAGTAGGAAAGGTTCAGAGGGCATTTAGAGTTAGACTGAAATTTTCTTTAAACTGTGACATTTAATTTAAGATGTCAGCGGTATTTTGCCAGGGATAATGGTACATTTGGATTGGATTTGTTATGCGACGGGTTCATGGGTGGGATGTGAACTGTGGAAGAGATATTTTTAGTATTTAAGCCAGATACGCTGTGACCTCGCACACAATTCCTTGATCTCCCAAAGGGCGGAGCAAATCAGAGCGCGAACCACTGCTTTCAGCTCTGATTGGCAGGAAATAAGAAGGAAACTCATTTCTAATTTTGTGAGAATTAATCTTCCTTTACTTCTGCTCTCACCGAGCTGGATATGTTGCATAAATTTATTCCTGCTAACCAGCACACACCTGTCACAGAATTCATTATGTCCAGTGTATGAACACATGAAAACACATGAGGAACTCTTAAACACAATGTCTGTGGGTGGATCATGTTTACAGTGAGATATAAACCAGTTTCAGGATCTATCTCTTGTAGTCTGGATAATAAGTGTGTGTGTGTGTGCGTGCGTGTGCATCTGTGTGTGTGTGTGTGTGTGTGTGTGAACAATATCATTACTTTGTGTCCTGACCTGAAGCTCACTTCTTACCCTCTGGAGAACCTCTAAATCGATTTCAAACCTCCAGAGCATTGGGAGTTAGCACACTGCTAACACTGTTTGCTTTTCATTATGTCAATAAAAGAGAGCAAATGTTTTCGCTAATGTGCTAAATTGAATTCGCAGAGGGTTCAGCTTAAACTTGTGACAGTCATGAAAGTTTGAGCCCTGATTGAGTTAACATTCCAGATCTAGACACAGGGCTGGTTGTCGTGCTAAGTGCTGCTACATGATGCAGCTAAAGTCCTGTTTAACCCTTTACTTGTGTACATGCATCCAACACACTCTATTGTAAGTAATGGGATTTTTTAAAGACCTATATAAGACCCAAACTGAAGTTATGTGGCTTTAGCCAATGCCTGTTAGCTTTACAGTCATTAGAGTTCTCTTAGAGAGCCCCTGACAATTGTAATTGACTGTAAAAACTATAAAACTGTTGATTTATAGTAATAAAAAATTGTATACTGATAATATTATTTAAAATATTATTTAAGTTTAAAGTATTTAGATACAGGTGAGTTTAGGGAGACTGTCTCGAAATTGCCATTTTTCATGTGAGTGGGCTGATTAGCTCTCTTGCCACAATTTACAGTGTCATGGTAAGTTACTTCTCTTATTAATGGATCTTTATCCAGGATTAGTTATGTACAATATAGTGTAGTTTTTCACTGAAAATTTTGCTGTTTTTCTCTGGAGAAGCAGTACTGGTGCTCAAGTTAAAAGATTTTTTAAAAACATTTTAAAACTTTGTTTTACCCCTAATTCAGTATTGTCCTTCTCACAGAATATAAATAGAGTCTGAATAAGAGTTTAGTAATGGAATCAAGTTGCAGGCTCAGTTTTCTTATTTCCTCCACTTACTATATGACATTATCATCTTCTGCCTACAGTTTCCTCTCTTTTGCTGAGAAACATCACTGACGTTTGAGTTAATTCTTTGGTTAACTAATGGCATCATCATCTTTTACACTTGACACCAAACTTGTAACCACATACATACGTAAAGGAATCTTTGACTGATTTGTCATTATTTCTACACCCTCATTTTAAAAAGTTTTTTTAAAACGAAATCTCTACCATAGAACAATAGACAAAAATGTGACAACGAGTGCTGCGGTCAAAGATGTCTGTCTATAGTGTTTACATAGAAAACAATGGAAGAGTAGTGCAGTGGAATGCAACAAGGTGTGAAATGTGTAAATGCTCCTAAAAGCCAAAAAATAAAAATAAATAAAAACGTGACTGGTGCACTTTATTCCAAGTCTTCTGAAGTCTTCACCTGTTCTGAAGCTTTGGAATTTAATTTGAATTTGAATGCAGTTGCACCACATTTGATGTCACTGATGCCAAAATTCCACTTGTTTACATGAAAATCGAACTCAACACGACATTTCAAAGAGGAAATTGAAAGCCTCAACGGAGAGAAAGATATACACAGCGTATGTAAATTTTGTCTCTCCTTCACACCAAAATTGTTGTATGGCTTCAGAAAGTGACTTTTACATTTTTGGATGAGACATTCCTTAAAAAATATAAATCACTGAAAAAACATATTTAAGTTGACCTTATATGGGTATGTAGCGTAGTACATACTGTATAGATGGATATATGAATAGACCAATAAATGAATAACCTCAATATCCCGTCTGTTCTTTACACTAAACTTGCTGTATCAGTGTATTGGCTTCAGAAGGTGATTTTGTTTTTGTTTTTCTTGGTTGCGGTATGTCTTAAAAATAGGACATAAAAAACAGAGATGATGCACCGCAGCACATGCTCTAAGCAAAAATGCTCTTATAATGAGACCTTAACTGAATAATGTGGCTGTTTTATCTCATGTATGTATTTGTCGGGTGGCTCGTGGTCCTTATTGGGTTATCCTATCAGCTCAAGTCGCTTTTTAATTTCATTATATTACCTTTGTCCATTTTGAAACTAATAAAACAGGACCAGAATAGTTTTCATCCAGTCACACTGGTTCACTTCCCTATAAAACACTTGACAATGGAGTTCTCTACCTACAGTACATCCATGTAGATTAGAAGCCAGTTTTCTCATTTACCGAATAACATTAGCCTTTTCCACCCCATTCTCCACAGTTTTCTAGTTTATCTCAATTTTTGCTAATCATAAATGAGCGTTCGTTTCAGTTAGCCATGCTCTGAGCTCTAATGACAGCGCTGACCCCATTAAAGCCCTGCAGAGATGGCTGATGGGTGAAGATTCAGGCGCAGTGGGTCGTTTCAGCAGGAACTGACTCTGTAATTCATATCCAGCTTCAGAACAGCATCTGATGGTGCGGCTTAGGGAGATAGTGTGTCTGTCATTTGCACATTTGAGCACAGGCGTTTAAATGGCACTTTTATCCTGCGTCGCTCTGTCAGTGCTCAGTGGGAGCACATAAGTGTTTACTGGAGCATTAGACGAGTCCTTCAGTGGCTTAGAGAAGGATTTCAAGAATCTTTATGCAGATCATTCCATACAATGACATTTTGTAGTGACCGAGGTTGTAAAATTTTACTGTAAATGAGAGATAAGAATGTCCATGATAAAGAAAAGGATTAATATTTAAAAATCTCATATGTGACAAGTTCTTAGACATGTACAATTTGTATTCATTGTGGTTTCATATGGTTTTGATGAAACAACCCACTGCGCCTGAATCTTCACCCATCAGCCATCTCTGCAGGGCTTTAATGGGGTCAGCGCTGTCATTAGAGCTCAGAGCATGGCTAACTGAAACGAATGCTCATTTATGATTAGCAAAAATTGAGATAAACTAGAAAACTGTGGAGAATGGGGTGGAAAAGGCTAATGTTATTCTGTAAATGAGAAAACTGGCTTCTAATCTACATGGATGTACTGTAGGTAGAGAACTCCAGTGTCAAGTGTTTTATAGGGAAGTGAACCAGTGTGACTGGATGAAAACTATTCTGGTCCTGTTTTATTAGTTTCAAAATGGACAAAGGTAATATAATGAAATTTAAAAGCGACTTGAGCTGATAGGATAACCCAATAAGGACCACGAGCCACCCGACAAATACATACATGAGATAAAACAGCCACATTATTCAGTTACCTCAAGGTTAGACTATTGTAATGCTTTACATGGTGGATCGGCGCCGGGAGATGATGTCTGCGACCCTGATCGTCGACGGAGGCCAGACACCTGGATGAGCCCCGGGGACATATCCCCAGTGAAGACCTCAACTTAAATACAATAAAACTATAAATAAAACAAAATAACTAAAAATATAATAAAATACCTAACTACACAATACTATTATTGTTAGAAATTGCAACAATATAAAAATAGAAATATAATACATTTAAAATTTAATTAAAACAATAAGTAAAAAAATAAACAATAATATCCTGGCCAGAGGAGAACTGGCCCCCCGAATGAGCCTGGTTTCTCCCAAGGTTTTTTTCTCCATTCTGTCACAGAGGGAGTTTTGGTTCCTTGCTGCTGTCGCCTCCGGCTTGCTCAGTTGGGGACACTTAATTTCTAACGATTATCATCAATTTGATTTCATATATACTATTTAAACTAAACTGAGCTAGACAATGACATCTCTGAATTCAATAATGAAATGCCTTTAACTGAAAATTGAGTATTTAATCTTATTATACATTACTGACACTCTATCCTCCAATTTGATACTGTTAAGTGCTTTAACACAATCTGTATTGTTAAAAGCGCTATATAAATAAAGGTGACTTTACTTGACTTTTGAAAAACTTTTATAACATTTCAAACAAAAACTGTTGTTTATTGCTCTAAAAATCTAAATGACCATTAAAGGAAAAGTTCACTCAAAAATGAAAATTTGCTGAAAATTCGTTCACTCTCAGCTCATGCAAGATGTAGATGAGTTTGTTTCTTCATCGAGACAGATTTGGAGAAATTTAGCATTACGTCACTTGCTCACCAATGGATCCATCTGATGGGTGCCATCAGAATGAGAGTCCAAACAGCTGATAAAAACATCACAATAATCTACAAGTAATCCATGCGACACCAGGCAATCAATTAATGTCTTATGAAGCAAAAAGATGTGTTTGTAAAAAAAGAAAAAAAAAAAACCCATTAAGGTATTTAACTTTAAATGCCTTTAATAGTATTCCTTTAAGTAAAAAGCAAAAAAGGGAAACATATTTCCCAGCATATGAGCATGCACATCTTAATCATATAATTTACAGTGTTTTTGAATATTTTTTCAAGATATGTTTTTTTTTTTTTCCCCCTTCCAATATTGTGAATTATGAATTCAAAAATATCAAGTTTTTTGGCAGTTGCGCCACTTACAGTTTGAACTAACCTTGCCTAGTCATAAAAATGTCAAATTATTTAGTGGTTTTGTAGATTTTGAAGGGTTTTTTTTTTCTCCTTCCAAATTTTAATAAGCTGTCAAGCATTTTTTTTCACATGCAGTCATAACAGAAGCGATTAACATTTAAAATCTAGAAGCTACAGCAGCAAAAACAGGCTGTTGTTAATTTAAAAATGTGTAAATTGGTTTTATTTGCTGATGGCCTCTACATGCATGTACTGGATTTATTAATATGAACATGTTAAAAACATCACAAGCAGTGTTTGTATGATCCACCCTGAAGGGGTCTTTAAGAACTGTTTAAATCTTTGTACTTTTTTTTTTTTTTTTTAGGTTTAATCATTCTGGGTTTGAGATCTTGCTAATTTACTCATCTCACAGACACTGTGCCCAATCATTTCCTTCAAATTTACACCTTATCTGCTTTTGGCACTTTAATAAATGGAGAGGTGCAGGTTGTAAGTGAGATGTAACCAGATGAGAAGTGATTTCAGCAGTGTGCTGGAAGCAGAGGGTGAAAGCTGGGCTCGCGCTCTCACCAGCTAATGGGAGCAGAAATGCTGCTAGCCTGAGGGAGTTCTAGTAATGAAATAAGAAAAGAGCCTGGAATCCATCATGCTTAGGGGAAATCAGAGACAGGATTCTCACTCAGACCACCTGCCCCCACACCAACACACACACACACACATCCTGTTGAGGAGTTATTATAGCAGGACAATTTATGCCATCTGCTCACTCCCCACTGTTCTTCAGTCTGTTTCTTATATTTGCATTGAAGGCATTTTTAGACTGTTTTTGATCTGTGGGTTGCAGTGACCTTTGGTGACCCAGTTTGTTTTGTCCCACTTTTGAGTCACTCAGTAATGGAATAATGACATGGACAGGTACAAGGGAAGAATGCTAGAGAAATAAATCATGACATGAATACCAAATTGGCATAGACATTCAATTTTTTTTCCTTGAAATAAGCACAGAATGTGGAAAAAGAGCAGCAGAGTCATTCTAGGTCTAGTTGATGAATATAAAATAGTTAATTTAATATAAGGTTAATTAAATTTTTCAGGGGAGCAGCACACGTTCACTCTGCATGAGGATGCCAAGATTAAAAAAAAAAAAAAAAAGAAAATGAAGAAAAAAAATATAAATAAATAAATCGTCTGCTTGGTGTTTTATCTACTTTAGCCCTCATCCAATAATGACTTTGACATCCCTGGGTTTTGTGAGTGTTTAAACTGGCCTTGAGTTTTTCTAATCCTCGTCCTCCTCTTCAGTGTGGGTTTTTATTTATTTGTTTATTTGTTTATTTTATTTCTTTCTTTTTTTAATAATTAACTAAGGAATGTTGAGAAATCAAAACTGTTTCAAGGTTATATGCCTTATGTGGTTGTTGTTCAGTACATTTTGGCTGTTTCCTATATCATTGCTAGAGCTGGTTGCTAAGGTAATGATACACGTTTCGGAGGTGTTCTGGGTGACAGACGGATAGATGGACAAATGGATAGATAGATAGATAGACCGACAGACAGACAGATGGCTGTATCATATAGCATATACAGGTGCATCTCAATAAATTAGAATGTTGTGGAAAAGTTCATTTATTTCAGTAATTCAACTCAAATTGTGAAACTCGTGTATTAAATAAATTCAGTGCACACAGACTCAAGTAGTTTAAGTCTTTGGTTCTTATAATTGTGATGATTTTGGCTCACATTTAACAAAAACCCACCAATTTACTATCTCAACAAATTAGAATATGGTGACATGCCAATCAGCTAATCAACTCAAAACACCTGCAAAGGTTTCCTGAGCCTTCAAAATGGTCTCTCAGTTTGGTTCACTAGGCTACACAATCATGGGGAAGACTGCTGATCTGACAGTTGTCCAGAAGACAATCATTGACACCCTTCACAAGGAGGGTAAACCACAAACATTCATTGCCAAAGAAGCTGGCTGTTCACAGAGTGCTGTATCCAAGCATGTTAACAGAAAGTTGAGTGGAAGGAAAAAGTGTGGAAGAAAAAGATGCACAACCAACCGAGAGAACCGCAGCCTTATGAGGATTGTCAAGCAAAATCGATTTAAGAATTTGGGTGAACTTCACAAGGAATGGACTGAGGTTGGTGTCAAGGCATCAAGAGCCACCACGCACAGACGTGTCAAGGAATTTGGCTACAGTTGTCGTATTCCTCTTGTTAAGCCACTCCTGAACCACAGACAACGTCAGAGGCGTCTTACCTGGGCTAAGGAGAAGAAGAACTGGACTGTTGCCCAGTGGTCCAAAGTCCTCTTTTCAGATGAGAGCAAGTTTTGTATTTCATTTGGAAACCAAGGTCCTAGAGTCTGGAGGAAGGGTGGAGAAGCTCATAGCCCAAGTTGCTTGAAGTCCAGTGTTAAGTTTCCACAGTCTGTGATGATTTGGGGTGCAATGTCATCTGCTGGTGTTGGTCCATTGTGTTTTTTGAAAACCAAAGTCACTGCACCAGTTTACCAAGAAATTTTGGAGCACTTCATGCTTCCTTCTGCTGACCAGCTTTTTAAAGATGCTGATTTCATTTTCCAGCAGGATTTGGCACCTGCCCACACTGCCAAAAGCACCAAAAGTTGGTTGAATGACCATGGTGTTGGTGTGCTTGACTGGCCAGCAAACTCACCAGACCTGAACCCCATAGAGAATCCATGGGGTATTGTCAAGAGGAAAAGGAGAAACAAGAGACCAAAAAATGCAAAGATGAGCTGAAGGCCACTGTCAAAGAAACCTGGGCTTCCATACCACCTCAGAAGTGCCACAAACTGATCACCTCCATGCCACGCCGAATTGAGGCAGTAATTAAAGCAAAAGGAGCCCCTACCAAGTATTGAGTACATATACAGTAAATGAACATACTTTCCAGAAGGCCAACAATTCACTGAAAATGTTTTTATATTGGTCTTATGAAGTATTCTAATTTGTTGAGATAGTGAATTGGTGGGTTTTTGTTAAATATAAGCCAAAATCATCACAATTAAAAGAACCAAAGACTTAAACTACTTGAGTCTGTGTGCATTGAATTTATTTAATACACGAGTTTCACAATTTGAGTTGAATTACTGAAATAAATGAACTTTTCCACGACATTCTAATTTATTGAGATGCAACTGACTAGTGTGTGTGTGTGTGTGTGTGTGTGTGTGTGTGTGTGTGTGTATATATATATATATATATATATATATATATATATATATACATATACATACACACACTGTATATATACACTGTTTATATATATATATATATATATATATATATATATATATATATATATATATAATAACAGTCTGAATATATTCATGTAACAATATGAAAATTAGCCTTTCTGCTGAAGCTATCAAAGAAAATAAGATAAACAAGTCATGCACATGGATGCCAGGTTGAGAAAAATACAGTAAAACACAGGCGATATTTCTGTATTGTACAAGTGTGAAGCTCTGATTTGGAGAATGCATCTCTTAAAGGGATAGTTCACCCAAAAATGAAAATTCTGTTATTAATTACTCACCCTCATGTCGTTCCAAACCCGTAAGACCTTCGTTCATCTTCAGAACACAAATTAAGATGTTTTTGATGAAATCCGAGAGCTTTCTGACCCTGCATATACCGCAACGCAACTACCAAGTTCAAGGCCCAGAAAGGTAGTAAGGACATCGTTAAAACAGTCCATGTGACATCAGTGGTTCAACCTTAATGTTATGAAGCTACAAGAATACTTTTTTATTCATTGTGATACTCTCCTGAATGGACAGCAAAGAATGACAAGAAAGAGAAGAAACTGTTGAATAAAGCCATTATTTGAGTTTTCTTTGCGCACAAAAAGTATTGCTGTAGCTTCATAAAAGTATGGTTGAACCACTGATGTCACAAGGACTATTTTATCGATGTCCTTACTAGGGGTCAACCGATTATCAGCCTGGCAGATTATCGGCGCCGATACTAAGCATTTGTAATGGTTATCGGTCAATTTAAAAACTGATTTGCCGATAAAATAATTTAAAATCATTTTAATAAAAGTTATTGTCAGAGCCCTTATTCTTAATTTTGACATTAATTTTCATTTTTACACCAGACACACACGGGTTTGTAGCGACATGAGGGTGAGTGATTAATGAAAGGATTTGTATTTTTAGGTGAACTATGCCTTTAAGAACCCAGACCAATTTCTCCTTATAGGAAAATTATGGGGCATATAAAATAGACCAAATGGACCACTTATAACATGTTTCTGCATTTGTTTTTGAAATACAACCCCTCCTTGTAAAAGATCTGTAATGTTACATATATATGACATTGGGCGCTTATGATCAATTTTTCATGTTACGTATACGTTACATTGGGCGTTTATTTCTCAATTGAAAAAAAAATACATTTTATAATTTTTTTTTGCTAAATAACAGTTTTTTTTTCTGTTTATTTGCTTTTCCACAACATATATAAAAATGATTACTTTTCTGGGAAGATAAAACAAAAACCTTTTTCAGAAGTAATATAGTTTTTGCATTTTATTTGCTTTGCCACAACATATTTCAAAACCACATAACTGTGACTATTAATTTTACAACAACTCTTTTGTAACATATCAAAATTCTATCTTTTTAGGTATATGGTTTAACCAGAAATTAATTTTTAGATGTTTTAGATATTTTTTTTTCACAACTCGAAAATGTGCAAACTGAATAAAAATAAATAACTACCTCACACTGGAGGTCAACATGTTAAACATGCACGTAGATTTGTTAAAATATGCTTTGAAATGAGCAGCAGAGAATATATAACACTAAAATAATTGAGCAGCTCATTAACATTTTTACCATTTTTCTTAATGTGACAAATACGTCACATCAAAATTCCACCTACTGTTTTAAGGTTAACAGCCCGATGTGACACGTCACCACAATATCTTCGTAACTTTTTTTAATATCAATTTGTTCAAGAAATGTATTAAAATCAGGTTAAGAGTAATCTAGGATATGTTATTAAAACATTAGAATCATTGCATGGGTTGAAACATACCTTTTGTAACAAAAAAAGGGATTTTAAAAATTGTTGACACTTTAACGTGCTAACCAGACATGACACCATTTTGGAAATGTTGCTATGGCAACAAAAAATGCACACATTGTCACATGACTGAACCTGGGTGTTCATTATATGTCACTTAAGGACTTCCTGAGTTGAATGCTTTAAAAAGACCTTTCCAGATAATCACCAGTGTTTGTGACAACCACGTCACCGTGGATTCTTATGGGATTAATATCAGAAAACCCCAGTTATGTTTGTCAGTGGGCCAGATTAAAACTTGTTGTAGCCTATATGTTATATTCTATTCATTAATTTCAGTGACCCTGGCACTTTTCCATTCTGTTTTAAATGCTGTTCTTGTATTCAGATTCAGTAGTACGTGACAATACTGTCAATACGTTAATATATCGAAAACAGAAGAGGTTTTCCAAAAGCAGAGGAAATATCACGCCTAGACTGTGTCTCATATAGCGGCTCTAACATAAGGAGTGGGGGTTAGATCCCTTGCTGACTGAGATGGACTGATCGGCCCTAATGCTTGACATTCTGCTCACATGGTTCTGATGAGGTTGCTTAATGAAGCTGATCTGATGCTGTCTGGAGAAGAGAGCAAGCAGACTGGTTGCTGTGCTGTTATGACACAACACAGCAGTCTAATTAGGTAGACTACAATTCTGGAGGCTGCTTTGAAATATTTACTCAGATTTCACATTAGAAGCTACCATGAGACCAACTGAGTCAAAATGACGAACTTTATAGCCAAACTGATACCGGTGAGCACACTTTTCATGTTTATTGCAGTAGCAGCAGGAGTCAGGTGTGTTTTAGATGACTAGTCTTTGTTTTATGCCAAAATGAGACCTTTGA
>CM077218.1:28872239-28962239 GCA_039654775.1 Spinibarbus caldwelli
AATATTTTTTGTTGGCGAAATGGAGCAAAAACAGGCAATATGGTGTCTAAAACATAAGTCTTTTAATATTAACTAACAGTTTATTGAACTGTTGTATAAAATAAATATCACATTTGTAATCATGCTTATTTTTGAAGAAAAAATGGCACTCTTGGTGTGATTTTAACTATATGAAATTTTATATATACACACATTTTCTGCCCACATATCTTGAATTTTGTGATCATTCTTAATGCATTTTATTAGACTGAATCATGCCATGAAAGAACACACTCTAAATGTGCACGTGCTCTATCACGTGATGTAAGCGTGCACTCCTTAGGTGTTTTGTTTGGTTTTTGCGAAATAATCGATAATGTCAAATTTCATATCGTTAAAACAACAATTACAATATTATTGCAGATGATATATGTCGCACACCCCTAGTATAGGTAGATATTTATTTATAAACACTACCGACTGGGGTCAGTAATTTTTATTTTTATTTTTTTCTTAATTCACCAAGGATTCATTAAATCGATCAAAAGTGACAGTAAGCACATTTATGTTACAAACTTTTTTTTTTTGTTCAAATTAATGCTTTTTTAACTTTCTATTAATCAAAAAATCCTGAAAAAAAATGTAACATGGTTTCCACAAAAATATTAATCAGCACACCTGTTTTTAACTTTGATTAATAAGAAATGTTACAGCAAATCAGCATATTAGAATGATTTCTGAAGGATCGTGTGACACTGAAGACTGGAGTAATAATGCTGAAAATTCAACTTTGCCAAAACAGGAATAAATGTCAATTTAAAATATATTAAAATAGAAAATTAAAATAACATTGTAATAATATT
Organism: Spinibarbus caldwelli; assembly: GCA_039654775.1. Classification (NCBI taxonomy): domain Eukaryota; kingdom Metazoa; phylum Chordata; class Actinopteri; order Cypriniformes; family Cyprinidae; genus Spinibarbus; species Spinibarbus caldwelli. Next base: position 28,873,082 of record CM077218.1, read on the forward strand.
GCACAATAATACAGTTGTGCTGTATTTTTAATCCAGTCTAGATTAGCATTCTTTTGTCAGAAATTTCTTTCAAAAACATAAAAAAAAAAAGGTTGTGTACAGTAGTATATATTTTTCTTGAGGAAAAATTAACATAACCAAAAAAAAAAAAAAAACGTTTTATTAATTTGTTTATTAATTTGTTTTTTGTTGTTTTTTTAAATATTATAATACAGCATTTTACTATAAAATTTAGGAAAATTATAGAATCACTTGAGACTATAGTGGAAATGATAATATAGGGATAAATGTGCTTAATGGTCAAAAAAATATACAAATATCCCCACAACTTTAAATCTTAAATCAATCCATGAGATTTCATCACATTTTACTCTTATTGTTAATTCTTCTGGTGTTTTCAACAAGTGGACCAAAGCTTCACTGACGTGTGAATGTTTTCCGTGTGACGCTAGTAGGTTTTGTACATTTAAAACGGACTGTTTTTGTAGTTAGTTCAAGTAAATGGCCTTTTTTTGAACTGAGGAGGATAAATTGATGAAGCCGCAACAAAATCCTTTATTTCATGAGATGAAAGACAATTTGATTGCTCATCTGACCCCTTTGAAGTGGTCAAAAATACACACTTCACCTTTTAAATGTTTCAAATCTTCAACAAGCAGTTTGAAGCAACATGAGAGAATTTTATTGATATGAAACCGTATTTGTAACACAAACTGTTGTTCTGCTTTGATTTGTTTTTCTCACAGTTCAGCGGTGGGCGTGGGTTTCTATGGAAACAGCGAAACCAACGATGGCGTTTACCAGTTGATTTACTCCATTTATAATGCCAATCACACTCTGGGTGGCATTGGCAGTCTGGTAAGAATTTCACTTCCTTCACCTGTCACTCATCACGTTGTCCCATTTCATTAGAATAGCCTGAGGAACACTGTGATTAAAACCAAATCTGAATTTTGCCTGTTACATTCTGCATGCTGAAAAACTAAGAGCTGGAGCCTCAGGGGCTTTTCACTGCTGCTGGAGTATGAGTGTATCATGTGATGAGTGACACACACACACACACACACACACACACAGAGAAACGCATAGAAGCAGCACTGCTGCAGGCTTCATCTCTGCATGTTGAGAACTGTAGTCATATTGTGCCTGTGCCCATTTTAACCTCCAGTTTGAGTTGTAGATAGACTCTAGAAACCTCTCCTGATGCAAACACATCCAGCTGGTGTGTGCATTCATGTGTGTAGGAAAACAGTAAGCACAAAGAGAAGACTGGGATTATCAGTTCATCTGCATTAAAGGGGATTAAAAATCTATCTGTATATCCACTCATGCATGCACGTTCACTGGTCTGCTTTAAATGTCTGTGTCGTCCTGCTGATCAAATTATTGAGGATTTATTGAGAATTTATTTAATATTATATTCATGTTTTTAATTTAATTTAATTTAATTTAAAATTTAATATAATTTAACATTTAATTTTAAAATTCAATTGAATCATGTCATATAAAATGTAATTTAATTATTTCATTTTTATTTTATTAAATACAGATAAATCAAAGTTTTCTGACAAGGAGAAATAACACAAAGTTATATAGGCTATGTTCAAAACAGATAATATGCCATCTCATAATGCCTTACTCATAAAGTAGTTTGTAGTAGTGCTGGGCCTTGTATTGATTGTTTACAATTTACAGTGAAATTTGCCCATGGTATAAAATTAAGCGGCACTGTAATATTACTGTGATTTTAATGCACTTTTTATTTGGCCATTATGTTTCCGAAGAGTATACCGGTTAGATTAGTTTTATAGTAAGCTTGCTTTTAATAAATCCAATTCAAAATCTGTAATTTAACAATTTGTTTGCATCATCACTTAGAAATTTTCATGTTCATCCTCTGCATGGAACTTTGCGTGCATAATTTGCATGTATTAATTAGTGCTGTCAAACGATTAATCATGATTAATCCCATCCAAAATAAAAGTTTTTGTTTACACAGTATATGTGTACTGTGTATGTTTATTATGTATATATAAATACACACCCATGCATGTATATATTTTAGAAAAATGTTACGTTTATATATTAAATATATTTATATATAATATAAATTATATGAATGTAAATATATACATGTAAATACATGTAAATATTTTCAAAATATATACTGTATGTGTTTGTATTTATATAATATACACAGTACAATATATAATATGTAAATAACTTTTATTTTGAATGCGATTAATCGTTTGACAGCACTAGTATTAATACAAATAAATAGGTAAATATTTGCTGTTTACTGGCAGGGTCCCCACGGGTCCTTAAAAATGCTTAAATTTATTTATTTTTTTATTTTTTAATTTAAGGTGATTAAAAAGTCTTAAATAAATAAATAGTTAAAGAAAAGTCTTAATTATCATTTGAAGAGGTCCTAAATTTGAGAACAGAAAACCAGGAATCACGACATGGCATAATGTGAGGGTTAAACATCAAAAGATTATGATTTAATAAAAGAAACATGAGCGCAGTGTGTTTCAAAGTAACAACATGGTGCTTATCCATGTTTTGGGTCAAAAAACGCTAATGTGCATTCAAAAATGTAAACAATTAGAATAATACGGTGTCTAGAAAATTACATATAATCAGAGCCGATTCTCCCAATACCGAAAGTACGCAAGCTGCGTAGGGGCCACGAAACACCAGGGGGCCCCCTTTCTCTCAAAGATGAATTTGTCCAGCAGTTATGAAAACATGAATGTTCATTTCTTTTAATGCCTTTCTACATAAATATCAGGCAAATCAGGCAATCAAATGTTTTGATGGAAACAAAGATGTGGAAAAATATGATTTTTATTGTACTGTATTTTACTTAGTTTTAAACATTTTGGGATTTCTAGGCTGCCATTGCTATTTGGTTGAAATTCCTTGAATTAAAAACGTACACCTTTTACTCATTTAAAAGCAAGTACATAAATATTGCAATATTTATTGATTATTGACGACTGTATGCTGTGCTGTTTTCAGCAAATAGTGAGCAAGTACTCTATTTCATTCTGAGCATAGGGTTTGAAACATTTATCAATGCATATTTCCACTGTTTCAAGTCACTGGTCCAAGCATACTAAGCAGTAAAGAGTATACTGCATGTTATGTAGAAGTATGCTAGTACTAGACAGACTTCACATTTTTATTAACAAAAAAAAAAAAGGCAGGGTTTTTTTTTTCTTTCTCTCTAATCTCAGTCTTTGTTATAATCGATGTGGATTAAGTGACAAGATCTTTCCTTTCCCGTTCAATCGTCTGAACATCATCTATGCACTGAGCAATATATAAGAAAAACAGGGTTTCCTGCAGTTTGTCTTGGATTTGAGGGCAGTGTAATTCAGCATATGGCAGGTTGAGTGTGACAAACGGAGCATTTGGCTGGCTGGCTGGCTGGCAGAACATTTCTACTCATACAGCCCTGATGTTCATTACCTGCTGGCAATGTGGTGACAACCTCTGTTCTTCTAATACACTCTCCTCCGAGAGCATCCTGCTGTCACTCTCACTCTCTGCCAGTGTATCTTTGGCTCACTGGCCCATAATGCATTGCTTCACGGTTGAGCGAACATATCTAAATATGCTGTCTAGAACAGACTTTTCACTGTTTGCTGTAACTAAAACAACATTCAGAATGTGAGAACAACAAACAGCCATTGGCTTCACTACAACTGCATAAATCCAATTTCAGCTTTAGTGGAAGTTTCTCTCTTAAAATTGAAAGGCAAAGAGGACCGCGTCTGAAGGCCAAGCTTGATTGCACAACTGAATTCATGAATGTTGAAGTGATTGGGAGAGTGTGGAGGAAGTTTTTGAGCTTCCAGGCTTTTTGAACGCCTCCTGCCTGTTGTTGCGTGCCAGAAAATAGCTGTTGCAACTGTGAGTAAATGGGTGTAGCGATTGCCATTTCGCATGCTTCTAACTCTTTCATGCAGTATCCACACCTTCTACAAGGGACGTGAATCTAATGTATGAATGTTAGTCCTTTTGAATCTTAACCTTTGTGAATCTTAATTATGCTTCCACTATCTCGAAATTGAGTTATAGAGCTATTATTTAAAAGAGCCACATATTGCAATTCACTGTAACGAAAGCAGAATGAACAATTATTTCCAAGAATGAGAGAAGTTTACCAGAAATGCCGCATGATGGCCTTTAAAAAGAGGGAAAGAAGAGGTCAGATGGCTGGATTCAACTATATATATATATATATATATATATATATATATATATATATATATATATACATACATACATACACATATACATTTATATTTATATGCATGTATGTATATATATATATATATATATATATATATATATATATATATATATATATATATATATATATATATATATATATATATATATATATATATATATATATAATTTTTTTTTTCAGTTGATGTACTGTGCTGATTAATTATATAAATGATTTGATGTCTCATAACTAATTTAAAACGGATACAGTCTATGTGTCATTAATCCAGTCTAGTGTAGCTTACTCTGGCTGGATAAGATTATATAAAATTGGTAGCTAATTACAATAAAATCACAACACTGTCATATAAAGGTTGTACACAAAAACTTTTAATGCTAATAAAAGCTTTTTTTCACAATTGGTTTGTCTCTATAGTACGAACCTTTGAGGGTTGTTCAGCAGTTGGTTTTTACAGGCTTTACGGATAGGTCGATACGTGGATAGATCTCTGACATCGACTCAAGCCTGCAACAGAGTCTCTAGTGTTTTAAAGAAATAAGCACAGAATATTTCATAGTCATATCTCTGCACCTAGGCAAGCAGATAACAGTAATATTTAGTGGTGACCTGACAAAATCCTCCTGAAAGCATTATTGATTCTCAGCCAGCTTCAGTGAATCTCACTGAAAGCTCACTGAAAACTGGTTTGTTACTTTCTGGGCAAGTTTTAAGCCTAGAAGTCCACCTTAACATAAACAATGGATGGTATGCCATAACAAATAAGCTTCCTTCCTGCCATAATATCAAAGTTTATAACAATTTTTAACAATTTTATAATCTACATTTTTATTTCGAGAAAATTGTTTAGCTAGTACCCTCCTTTAATCATAACATAACATAACATCACATAACATAATATAACATAAAATACATGGACACATTTTCCTGTAAGCAAATTCTCGCAGGTGAAATCCAAGAAATATCAAGTGAGGACAAAAAAGTTTCCCCATGCAGATTGCTCACACGAATTTCACCACATTGAAAAAAACGCTTGCTTTGAAGTAGAGGCGCATGATTAATCTGTAAAAGATGGCAATCTCGATTCAAACACCCAAGCTAAGTCATTTCTCAATGACAACAATTGCTCTATGTCTATTAAATCTTTGAAAAGGTCTTACTGGAACATTCAAATCTGCGTTCGCACTACTGCTGACACAGAGAGAGCATTTACCATGTTTTGGTACTACAGTATTATTTCTGTCTTAAAATCAGAAATACTGGGATGAAGGTTTATAGTTCAGATATAAACATGGAGATCTATGGTAGCGATCAAAATATAGCAAATCACCTTTTAAAAGTAATTGGCACTTCAAATAACGTTTGTGTCCATTACATAATTTCACCACTAGGTGGCGACAAGTGACTTAAAAATTTATTTGTCACTGAATCATTCATTCAAGAGATTCATTCAAAAAAAAAAAATGCTGATTCATCCAGTAAATGAAACAAGTGAAGTATTTATGAGTGAGTCACTGAATCGTTTATTCAGACCAATTTTTCATAATTTTAATATTAAACATTGGTTTATTAAATAAATATATATTTTATATTTAAATTTTTAACAATAAAAAAAAAATAATTAAACACTTTTAAACTGACTGCAGCAATTAATATTTTGTCACAGACTTTTGTGAATTATGCATTAATTTGTTCAGAATCGTGGGAGAATCGTGATCTCTATTTGAGACCAAAAAAAAAAATAAAAAATTGTGATTTTCAATTGGTCCAGAATCGTGCAGCTCTATCTTGAAGTGATTTCTGTGTAAGATATGCTTTATACGTTGCAAAATTATTGATAATGTACCCTTATTGCCTTTGAAACCGCACCAAAATTTCACTGTTACCACATCTTAAGTCACAAAATTCCATATATTCATAATTTTCTCACCTTCACATACATTCCAAACCTGTGTGACTTTGTTTTTTTTCTGTGGAAGACAAAAGAAGATATCTTGAGAAATGTCTCAGTGTTGTTGTTTTCTGTCTATATAATGAAAGTCATTTGGGTCCAATATTGTTTGGACCTCCAAATTCTTCAAAATATCTGTAATAATTAAATAAATCAAAAGCCTTAAATTATTATTTTTTTCCTTATAGAATTTCTCTGCTTTCTATCAGTCTCGCCACTTTACTCCTCTGGCAATCCCATGATCCCCTGTGCATGCCTCCTGCTCCCATAGAGAATTAATTGGAAACAGCTACTCGTCTCTGTGCCAGTGGGCCCGATCGCCATTATTAGCCTTCTAATGATGATCAGCATTTTTCTTGTCTCTATTCTCAGGTTGGAAACTCATTGGGCAGTATGCAGGTCGGGCTGAAAGAACACCTGGAGCGGTTGGATGAGATATTTTCTCCACGGGGAGACTACACCCAAACCTTGCGCTTCATGCAGCAGATGACCAACAACATTATCCAGCAGTTGACAGCCATGCCAGACACAAGGAAGGTGCAAGTGGATTTGGCAGCCATCGCGGATAAAACGTCATTCATAGAGTACTACAGGTCAGCTGCCTTTGGGCAGGTGGGGTAATGATGGCTTATTTACTGCACTCTGTGCTCTTAAAAGCTTTTGCAAGAACATGTCCTATGTCTCATCTGAGGTCAGAGATTGGATGGCTAAATGTACTCTAGAGACTGCTGATGTAGACTTTGGTCAGAAATGTGTCAGAATGTTTCAGAAGCCTCGTTCCTCAATAATGTGACCCTATTTTTCAGACTTCTGACCCTATTTTTTTTTAGACTTCTGACTCTACTTTTCAAACTTGTGACCCAATTATCTAAACATCTAGCTCTACTCCTCAAACACGTGACCTTGTATTCCAAACTTCTGTTCCTACTCCTCAAACATGTGACCCTATTTTCCAAACGTCTAACTCTACGCCTCAAACATACGGCCCTATTTTCCAAAATTCTGACACTACTTCTCAAATATGTCACCTTATTTTCAAAATTTCAGTCCCTATTCCTCAAAAATTTGAGCCTATTTTCCAAACCTCTAACTCTGCTCCTCAAATATTTGACCCTTTTTTCCAAACTTTTATCTGTACTCCTCAAACATGTCACTCTATTTTCCAAATTTCTGACCCTTCTCCTCAAACATTTGACCCTATTTCCAAACTTCTAACTCTACTCCTCGACTACTTCTAACTCTACTCTAACGTGTGATATATATATTTTTTTTCAAACTTTTCACTGCTTACTTCTTAAACATGTGACTGTATTTTCCAAACTTCTGGCCCTACTCATCAAACATGTTACCATGTTGCCCCCCTCTCCCCCCCACCCTACTACCCCTACCAAAATCAAGTTGTTTTTAATGGGACACTGCCTTAAAAGTGCCAGCATTGGCCTACTTGTTTATCTTTACTGACACTACTACTGGATCTCATGTGGACTTACTTGTGCCCTTTTGGAGCTGTTAGTCTTGTTAAATTGATTTGTATTCCCTCCAAGAAGATTACATTTCCATTTGTAGACCTGCACATTATGAACTCGCAGTGCATGTATTGACGAGTACCTAGTGTTTCAAACAGCTAAAGGACTGTGCTATTGAGCAGCAACGGTCAAACGTCTCTTCCTCCATTACTCATGGGTAAATCTAATCGACCAAGCTCTGGACTCCCTCCCTTGATTTATCATACACTTTTGTGTCCATATATTTCTCTCTCTCCCTCCCTCTCTCTCTCTGTCTCAAGATGTGTGGGCTTTTTTAAGTCCTTATGGTGTATGATTACCAATCGGATTGTGGCTTGCCAGGCATTCCAGTAGCACACCAAACCATGTAGACCTTGAATCAATGCAATACAGAAAATCCAGTAAAACTGCCTGTTTTTACTCATGGTTTCAATGATCTAACATTAGTTAGAAAACAGTGCCCTACTACTTAGGTCATTTTGTGAATCTTTTATTGAAATTTTATGCATTCATACTTCATAAAAAAATTTTATGGGATCAAACGGTATGCTTGATTACCAGAAATAACACCTTCTCAGAGTGAACTGTTTGGCCGATTGTCTGTTCTCACATACTATGCAGGAGCTCATGAAATTCTTATGTGTATTTGGTCTGTTCAAATATTAATTGTATGTATGGGAAACATACAATGGAAGACGGAAGAATAATTTGAATGCTATAAACACACACTTTTAAAGTTAGAGACCTACTGACAGTGTGCTCCCACACAGTAGATGAATATTAAAATCAGCACTGTCAACTGATTTAAAAAAAAAAAAAATCGAATGAGGTGACAGTTTAATTAATCAAATTATATAGAAAATAATAGCATAACATTATTTGCCTAGAAAAGTAGACATATGTTGTTTGTTTGTTTTTATATTAACTCAAGTGCTGGGTTCAGCCCGTTGGGTCATTTTATTGGGTTGTTTTTAATATTTTTACCCAGGTGCTGGGTAGTTGTGTTAAGTTGTTGGGTGATTTTTTTTAATGCTGGGTTATTTTTTTCTGCACAACCACTGGGTTGAGCTTGTTTCCAATGAAACAACCCAGCTGCTGAGTTACAGTTAGTGTGCTGGCTTTTTGAGTCGAAATAAAGGTTTGTATACATTTTATGTCATTTATAAAGTCTTTACTGTTCAATAAATTGTATTATTTTGCGCAACGCAACATAAGGACGAGATGTCAGTCAGCTGCGTCAGCAGCGCTCACTTCACATGATGGAAACGCCTTTTGCCTTGCATAATATAAATGGATTTTATTCGTTATAATACTGAGTTTAATATAATTTAATGCTAAAATATGTTCTCTAATCTCACTACTGTTTGTTTATGGGCAGGTTTTGGAGTAAATCACGGCATCTTTCAGCTATGAGTGAAATGCGAGGCCACAGCCTGAAGTGCGCAATTCCCCCGCAAGCAGCAGCCCATCACCGGCTCAGAATTAGCACTATTTTAGCACTATTGCTACGTTTAAATGTTACAATTTTTATGTCTTAAATGCTTGTTAAATGAGTTTAAATGCATGTAATGTTGTAAACTATGCTGTATTTACCCAAGTAAATTCAATTTGTATTGTATTTTGTCCATGTATTCTTGCTTAATAATAAATGTTCATCTTTTGATTATTGCTGTTGCCTCTAGTAATGTGTGTGTGTGTGTGTGTGTTTATTTCCAGTCCATTTTAAGCCAGCAGTATGATAATTTTTAAACAATAGTTGACTTAAATAAAACAACCCAGCATGCTGGGTAAAAACCCAACCAGCTGGTTCAAAATAACCCAGCATGTGTTCTGTCCAATATTTACCCAGCGCTGGGTTGCCAAATAACCCAAGTTGGGTTGTTTTGCATTTTTAGAGTGTAGCTAATAAGAATACTATAGTACAAATAAAAAAATTAAATATATATGTGCCTTTTTTATAATTATCTGAACACTTATTTCTGCTTTTATCATCTTTCGTTTGCTTTTTTTTAGATGGTTAACATACCTGCTGCTTCTGATTTTGGACCTGATCATCTGTCTCATAGCATGTCTGGGATTGGCAAAGCAGTCTCGATGGATGCTCGCAGTGTAAGTATGCTCTAAATATCTATGGTTAGACCTCTGGCTTTGGGTATTCCCTTCACAGAAAGGAAGTATGACCCATTTGTGTAATCATAAATATGTCAACATGGAGAAAGGAGGCAACTTGTCATATTTCCTGTATTTCTGCTTGCATATAATCCTTTACCATTGTTAATTGTTTGTATAATGTTGTGAAGTTGTTTATTCCTGCCAGCTTAAATGCACTGTAAAATAATGCAGCCTCTGACATACACAGACCTCTGTGGAATGACTCTGAGTGCATCGAGTGCTGTGGTTAGCCAGTCGCCAGCAAGCCCTGCATTTCCTCTCATCTCAATCCTCTCGTCTCTCTCCCCGTTAGCCTTATTGGAAGCTCCTTTAGATCCATCCCCACTTACCCCACTAATGCTTATTGATCTCTCTGCCCGCACAAGCATGTGCTCACCCTTAACTAATTATTACGTGCTTCCAGTCCGCTTTATTGGTGCTTTTAAGACCATCCTCAGACAAGAAAGGCCGTTTGAGGAAACCTCGGCTCCATTTTCCATGGCCACCAGGGAGCCGTTTACCCCATTCATCTCTGTCTCCTTTTGACTTCCTATTTGCTCATGTGATCGCTCACATACTCATGTCTTTGATCACTTTCTAACTGGTTTACATCCTCATTCATGTGCTTCCTACTAAAGTGTAAAGAGGATGGTTCATTTCCCCCACAAATTATACTTATGAGAAGGTTCTTTTAATGAATCGGTCAAAAGAGTTGTTTTGAATCATTCAGTAAGCAATGATTTACTAAATGAATTACCTACTGAATCTGTCAGAGCAGCTATTTGAAGTAACATTGGATTTACATACTGTGGCGGGAGGAGCAAACGACAGATACAATGGGTGTGACGTCAGGCTTTGGAGAGGCTTTTATTGAACAGAAATAATAAAAATAAAGTGTCCAAAGGGGGAAAAGTGTCCAAAATAACCAGGGGATCTGGTGTCCTCGTCGTACTGGGGAGGTACCATGAAGGAGAGGCAGTGTTCGAGAAGGAAGGGTCCAGGTAAGAGGCGGAGTCCGGCGGCCGCACGCGCTCCCCTCCCAGGTCCGGGGCGCGAGAGGCGGTGGCTTCGTCTACCGGCTTCGTGCCCTGATTGGTTATATGCCCTGATTGCCCTTAAATGTCTTTTTTTTTTTTTCTTTTATTACTATTATTATTATTATTATTAGTAGTAGTAGTAGTAGTAGTAGTAGTAGTAGTAGTAGTAGTAGTATTTTATGTATTTTGTTATTTTATTGTTGCTGTTGTTTTGTTTGGTGTTTATTGTGCAGTGTAAAACTAATAAAAAAAAATTTAAATAAAAATTTAAAAAACACATACATTGCCAATAGGTTTGTGATAGAGAATTCCATTTTAAAAATGAGTCCCGGGTTCTGTCCTGTATCGGTGGCCAATGAGCTCGCTGCTCAGCATTCAAATATTTGGCTAATGTTTGTGTTAGCAGTTTGCAGCTCACTCCAGAAACCCTCCACCTTCCCCAGCTCCACCTGTATAGATCTGCTACAAGGTGATTCATGTATGCTATATGGGGGTTATTCATATGTGTTATATGTGCAGCAGCAGAATTTCTTACATGCTCACAGCAGCATGTTGTGGATGTATTGGCAGTAGCAAGTCTCAGTACTTGCTCTGCCGCAGCAGCAGCATAGCAGATCTATTCTGCCAAGACCAAATACATTAACATTGTAATGTACAATACCATGCAAATCACTCCGAGAGTTGTCATGACAGAACTGTTTTTATTGTATTTTTGACCTTGGTAAGCATTAGAGACTTCTTTCAAAAAGATTTTACTGACCCAGATTTTTGCAAGGTAGTGTTTAATTTCATGTTTATCCTTGCATCTCACTGTTATTTCCTCTCTTTCTCTCATTTCAGTATTATGGTGTGTGGCGTACTGACCCTGATCATGAGTTGGGCGTCATTAGGAGCGAGCACAGCCACAGCTGTGGTAAGTTACTGTGTTTTCACATGACTGCCTACTTTAAACCCCTTTTGGTCAGTGTCCAGTGACTATGAGTCACTTCATTCACTAACACGGTCTTGGATTTTTTTAAAAAAAAAGTGAATGTTTGTAAGGGTAGAGGGGCATGAGCTGTGTGAAACTCTTAGGAGATTATCAGGGTTCAGTGACTGTGTTTATGCGTCTCGTGGTACATGCCAGTTTGAAAAGCTGATTACAAAGCCCTGGTCATTTAAATTAGACAGCCCGCTGGCTTAACGGATGTAAACAGCCGTTCTCTCTGTGTCACTAAACAGGCCAATACTCTGTCTCATGTCACGCCTTGGTTTTCAGCTCTGCATTTCTCAGGCTGCATGCATAATAAAGATAGCAAACTGTATTTGACATTCTGAAGATGCCTTATATTTAGTCTTGACTTCTAATACAGTAATTGGGTGTGCAGTACCATACACCTAGGAGCTAAGTGCCTTGTACATGATGTCACTGGGGTATTGAAGGGGGATCTCAGGTACTTTACACTTCCTGTGATGCACTTGCCTGACATCAAACATGCCACTTTTCATTAGTAATCCAAATCTTCAACCTTGCTTGAACGTGTTTATAACTAACAAATGCTGTGAAAGTAAATGCTATTTGCATTTTGTCAAGAAACATATGTTGTTATAAAATACAATGTAATATGATAAATATAGTGAATTTAATATATTTACTATAGTAATTCTATATTTAGGTGTAATCAAATCAGAAATGGTGTTTTTGTTTTTATCCATAAGCTCCACTAATATTTTGACTAATATAAAGGTTGAGTGATATTGCCCGTATACAGTTCAATAAACAGTTTAGATTCAACATCGACCAACAAAAAGCTACAAAATTACCTGATAATTCTGAACAATGGCTGATGACGGATGATTCTGAACAAACTGGTGTGTTTGAACAAATCAGTGGGAATCATTTAGTGACTCACTAATAAAGATAGTTGTTTCATTCCTGAATCCTTATTTTATGAAACAACTAAGTGACCTGAATCGATCTGTCCATCTATTAGACTAGTTTTTCCATGCATCTGATCAAACTCTATATTGTAGAGTTTGTTTGGATGCACAGTCTTTGTTGTCAACCACAAAATACATGGAATGATTTTTATCCTTCCTTTTAAAAGTTGACAAATCTGTTTATTTTGTCATTCTAACGAGAGTTAGAATCTTTACTCTCTAAATAATATCTTTAATTTCAATTAAGAAATGAATTAAAGTATCAGTGAATTGTCTTACTTATTTTAGCTTTAATCTTTGAAGAGCTACACATTAAGAGGCAAACGGTGAGCATGACAGTGATTAGAGTAAGAGCCGACACTTCAGTCAGGATGTCTGTAGGGAACAGAACTTAAGACTGCTTAGTGAGGGGTCAGAGCAGAGGTCGGGCCCAGCAGTAAAGTGGATTACTCCAGCAGTGCCTGACTACATTGATTCCCTCCTGTTACTGATAGTAAGAGAGAGTGGAAACAAGCCTTGAAGGAACATATGACTCTCACACCTGCATTTTTTCCTTTTTTTTATTATTTCAGAGAGAATTTAACATTGGGACCCCATTTGAATTACTCTGTAGTGGTTTTGAAACAACAACAACGTTCTGGTCCAACAAACCACCGTTGTCCTAACCTCACCCCTAACCTTACCTAACTAGGAAACGATTGGTAATAATGTCGCTTAAATCAAGGGCATCCTTGTGTTGAGTGTTGAAATTAAAATCTGGTTGGTTTTGCCTTCCAGTTTGTCACTTTTGAATCCGAGTGCATTCAGATAAATGCATGAATGAGATTTTCAGAGCTTTGTCAGAGAGAAGATTATCAGTGCAGAAAAAGGGTTCATGACACTTTCTCTCAAGAAAGTTTCAGGTTTCTTTGAGCCTTTTTCAGTATCTGAGGTAACGCTTCACATTGTCTGTTCTTGCTGCTGACGCCCACTAATTTAAGCCAGGCCATCCTCAGATCCCTGCAATAAGATTAGCCCCTATTTGATCACCTCGTATGGTCCTGACTTTCAGCAAAGGTCTTATAAACCCTGTCACCTTTTGATACAAACACCACAATCCAATATGTGTGAACACTGCAACAACATCCACCAAATGCTTTGTGGCTTTTCGATTTCTTTCTCTTGTTTAAAACCAGTTTTGCAGAATTGTACTTGTTGTGAGCTTGTTGTTTGGTCTGTTCTAGGGCACCAGTGACTTTTGTGTCTCTCCTGACAAGTTTATTGTCAATCAAACCAAAGACTCCTTAAGTGCGGGTAAGTAATATTGCTCCATATGCCTGTGTCCTTTGCATGAACCAGATGTTTTTAACACAGCTGTTCAAAGGCATATCCTATATGTTAGTCAGTGTTTATTGCACCAAAAACAGTCATGATGTAGTTTCACACAATCATTTTCCACACTCTCTGACATTTACAATGAAACTGTTTTTGCTACTTTACCTTTAAATGATTTCTATTGTGATTGGTGGCTTAATACTCAATAGCTGATATGTGGGCGGTCATATATTAAGGGAATAGTTCACCCAAAAATGAAAACTTGTACTTGTAAAATGTACTCACTCTCAGGTCGTCAAAGATGTAGATGAGTTTATTCATCGGAAGAGCGAAATGTAGCATTACATCACTTGCTCACCAGTGGAGGCAGTGAATGGGTGCCGTCAGAATGAGAGTCCAAACAGCTGATAAAAACATCACAATAATCCATAAGTAATCCACATGACTCCAGTCCATCAATTATCTTGTGAATTGAAAAGCTGTGTGTGATAAACGAATCCATTTTTAAGGCATTTTAACTTTAAACCATGTGGATTACTTGTGGATTATTGTGATGTTTTTATCAGCTATTTGGACTCTCATTCTGATGGCACCCATTCACTACACAGGATCCATAGTTGAAACTGAGGCCTAAGGGTGAGTAAATTTTCAGCAAATTATAATTTTAGGTTGAACTATTCCTTTAATGTGCTCATGATTAATGATGGTTTCCAAATGACCCATTTTGCTAGTTCAGTTTCATTTAATGGCACAGACTGTAAGCGTTTGAATCTTCACTGTGTTTCTATGTCCCTTGCAGATATAGTGCACTATTACCTATACTGCAGCCAGAGTCTTCCCAGTCAATTCCAGCAGGTAAACGATTCCCCGGGACGTCAGCATTCAATTCTTCCTTGAACTCCTGACACAAGCAATTAACGGAGCTTAAAGATTCATTTGACTTCTAATTGAGGCAAATACCCATGTTAAACCCATTATAGTGTTTGTGTAAAAAATCTGCATGGCTAATTAAATTATGAATAGGCGATATGAAAATAAACTTTGATCAAAGGGGTCTCTTTTGTCTGTAGTTTTGGGATAATTAGATTTGTCTGGCTTTCTCGCATTGCCTGTGGGAATCCTGTGAAAGATTTTCCACTAATTTAGACAGTATTCTTTGCTGGTTAAGCTGCTGTTTTGGAGGATCTATTAAAGTAAATGTTCTGGGAGAATGTCATAAAGCAGATGTATAAGACAGATGTAACCATTAACCAATTTTAAAACCTTAATAACCGTTAATCCAGATGTAAATACATATCCTCAGCATGGATTAATGACCATTTACTAGTCATTGCATTAACAGAAGGCAGAACCTGTAGTATGTCTATGTAGAAATCGTTTATGTCAGTGGATCGACTGCTTTAGGTCACGTTTGTCTGATTTGCTGTTGTTTCTGTATTGCAGTCTTTGACCATCTTCCAGAGGTCTCTGACCACCATGCAGATACAGGTGCAAGGTTTGCTGCAGTTTTCTGTCGCTGTGTTTCCCACCGCACAGGTAAGAGTGCTGTCAAAGAGGGTTCTGCTTCACATTCTCTACATCCCTTTTTCTAAATATTCATTTTCCAATTTGAATCATTTTAGAAAGATCTTCTAGGAATTCAGCGGATCTTGAACTCTTCAGAATTCAATTTGCACCAGCTTACCGCCTTGCTGGACTGCCGTAGTCTGCATAAAGTGAGTCACCTTTGTACTTCAAAGTATATTTTAACAGTTTGACTTTGTCATGTCAAATAGTCAGACATCTATCTATCGCCAATCTTGTTCACTGTTTTTTTTTTTTTTTTTTTTTTTTTTTTAGTATTATTTTAACCCAAAACCGCCCACGAGAATTGTTCTTAAAAATTTGGTTTTAACACTTTTTTTTTTTTTTACTTTTATGCCATTTTCAAAATTTCAGAATTTTAATGTCTCTAAAATTGTCATGTAAGTGTACAAATATTATTAGTTTTGAAAACATTTCAATATATTTTTTAAATAGTTTTTTTTTTTTCATTTATTTATTTAATTTACAAATCATATTCCTAATTCATACATACATAATATTTTGGGGGGAGTTGCACCACATGACATTTTATAACCCGAATTAACCTTGATTTTTCATAAAAATCAAGAAAGTCGTGATTTTTATGAAAGTCGTGGCCTAATGGTTAGGGAGTTGGGCTTGTAACCTGAAGGTTGCCGGTTCGATTCTCACACCGGCAGGAATTGAAGGTGGGGATTGTGAATGAACAGCACTCTCTCTGCCTTCGATACCATGACTGAGGTGCCCTTGAGCAAGGCACCGAACCCCCAATTGCTCCCCGGGCGCTGGAGCAATGGCTGCCCACTGCTCTGGGTGTTGTGTTCACTGTGTGTGTGTGTGCGTTTGTTCACTATTCACTGCTGTGTGTGTGCACTTGGATGGGTTAAATGCAGAGCACCAATTTCGAGTATGGTTCACCATACTTGACAATACGTCACGACTTTCACTTTTTATTTTTTTTCAAAAAGGTCAAATTATCTATTGAAGAGGTTTATGATGACCTTGGCATTAGGGGATTTTTTTCTGCTTGCTTGCACCACTTGACTTAGATTTTGCGGACAAAAGTTTTTCAAATATTTTTACCGTTTGAATTTGTTGATTTCATGTGGTTTTGAATTTATTTATTTATTTATTTATTTTTTACCATTTCCACCTAAATATTAAATTGAATGTCTCTAAAAATGTCATGTTGTGTAACCATCAAGTATAAAGTAATAACATTTTCCTTACACCTTGAATGCATGTAATAGTAATTATTATTTTCGAAAAGGTAAAACATATTATTATTTTTCTTAAGGTGACCTTGGTATAGAGGTCTATTTTTTCTTTATGTCGGTTGCACCACTTAACTTCTATTTTGCAAACAAAAGTTTTTCAAATATTAACAATCAGTGAAGCAGTTTTTTCTCTAATAAATAATAAATTATTATCTCAAATTACTTAAAAACAAATAAGGAACATGGTTAGGTCCTGTGTTGATCTAACAGCACTCTGGACCTGCAGGACTATCTGGAGGCTCTGCTGGGCGTTTGCTATGACGGCGTGGAGGGGCTCCTGTATCTGTGCCTGTTCTCTCTGCTGGCAGCCTGTGCCTTCTGTGCCCTGTTGTGTGCTGTCCCACGTGCCTGGACCCTCATCGCCATCAGGTACCATCCACCTTCTTGCCGTGTAATTGTAGTGCATGGCACCTGAGACCATCGGTGTGGCTGATGTGTGATTGGTTGTTCTTAGGGACAGGAATTATGATGATATCGACGAGGAGGACCCCTTTAACCCGTTGAGACGCATCACGCCGTATAACCCCAGCCGAGCTCAAGTTCACAGTTTCTGCAGCTACAGCAGCAGCATGGGCAGCCAGACGAGTCTGCATCCTCCACTGCAGGCCACATCCAGCACACCAGAGTACATGTGAGTGTGTGTATGTGAGTGAGAGAGAGAGAGCTGTTGTTTTCTCTCATGCTGACCCACTTATCTTTCTTCCTCTCCTGCAGGAACCAGTCCATGCTATTTGAAAGAAATCCTCGCTATGAAAACGTTCCGTTGATTGGGAGCGGTTCACCACCACCATCGGTATTTTGATTTCAATCTTCCATTTACTGACAGTTTTATTCCGTTTTTGTATATTTGATGGTTTCTATATCACCAACCACTGGTCTGTTAATGTGTTGCAAAACAAGCTCATGCCATTCCACAATAGGGCTCTGCTAAAAAAATTATAAATCATTATATATAATATTAATACTATATTTGATTAATTTATTTTCTATGTAAATTCTCTTAAAATTTCTGAAGAGGTAGGTCATCTAATTGAGTGTAAACTGTTTAAACTGGTAAAAATTCTCAACTCCATTTCATGTCTTACTGGACAAAAATAAAGCAAAGTTAAAATTGCAATCCAATACTGGTAATATAATACATTATGATGTGTATCATATTTTGAGGTAGTTGCGGATTTTTAGCACTATTACAAACCAGTATGTCTTGGTTTCTTCTGCAGACCATAGACATATTAAATTTTTTGTCAAGTTATTCTTTTAATTATCACTTTACTCAACTATTCAAAGGTTTTGGGTCAGTAAGATTAAAAAGAAAAATAAACTAATATTTTTATTCAGCATCTATTAAATTGAACAGTAAAGGCATTTATAATGCTACAAAAAATATATGTATTTGAAATAAATGCTGTTCTTTTGAATTTTTTACTCATAAAAAAATCTCGAAAAAAATTTATAGTTTTCCACAAAACTGATAAAGTACCATGACTGTTTTCTACACTGATAATAGTAAAAAATGTTTCTTGAGCAGCATATTACAATGATTTCTGAAGGATCATGTGACGCTGAAGTCTGGAGTAATGATGCTGAAAATACAGTTTTCATCACAGGAATAAATTACATTATAAAATATATTCAAATGGAAAACTGATTTTTTTAAAGTGTAATAATATTTCAGAATGTTTATATGGTATTTTGATCAAATAAATGCAGCCTTGTGAAGCATAGGAGACTTCTTTCAAAAACATTTAAAAAATCTTTCCGTCCCCAAAACTTTAAAAGGTATAGTGCATATTCATCATAATTCTTAATTTTGGTGAATGTTATATTAGATACAATAAGATTTCGTTAATGTAACCTGTGTCTAAGGTTGCTTTGTGTGATTGTGGTGTTCGAGATCATGAGAACTGAAGCTGAAAGCAGACATGGAGCATTACTGCCCCCTGATGTTTCCTTTTTTTGTTGAATATCCTTGCAGTTATAAAGGGAATCAGGAGAAATTACTATTAATTATTAATACTAAATTATTAATGAAAATTAATTAAAAACAGTCCTGTCTTGATTTAATTCAAAGCCAAATTTTCCATCAGACTTGTGCAGATTGTGAGCTGTAAGATGAATCAAGTGAAAGGGTGTAATTGAGAGGATCATCTAGTGAGTTGTGTTGGTTGAAGCATTGCAGAAGGCATAAAACTCATCACAGGACAGTCTTCTGTCTAATGAACCGATTCCCAGCTTCATTTTTAACTGTCAAGACTCTGTATTCACACAATGATATTTCACAGCTAATTGAGTTCTTTTCCTGTCTTTTATCACATGTGAAGTTATTTCCTCAGACATTTAAAAACAGTAAGTGCACACACCCCCCCCCCCCCCCCCCCCAACACATATATATATATATATATATATATATATATATATATATATATATATATATATATATATATATATATATATATATATATATATACACTAGTGATGCAAAGTCCGATTCATTTCCGCGAACTGGTTCTTTTCGGACAGTTCGGTTCATTGAACCGCTTCAAAAAGCTGATTCATCGGTTCCTGACGTCATCAAGCAGTACGTCTCTATGCATTTCTTTTCTAACAACTCAGTGCCATGTTGTATCAATGAAAAATTCAAATAAGTAATTTGTGTCATCACATATTGAAACATTCAAAAAATGAAGTTATTTGTGTGAACACATATTGCTGATTATTGCCATTATTGCCAACTTAAGTTAGTGGTGTTTGTGGTCACAGTTTCTTTCGCGGATCCTTTATATCAGACTGACTGACCAATATTGACTAGCCCAGTGGTTCCCAACCACGTTCCTGGAGGCCCCCCAACACTGCATGTTTTCCATGTCTCCCTAATCAAACACACCTGATTCAGATCATCAGCTCATTAGTAGAGACTCCAAGACCTGAAATGGGTGTGTCAGACAAAGGAGAGATGCAAAATGTGCAGTGTTGGGGGGCCTCCAGGAACATGGTTGGGAACCACTGGACTAGCCTACTGGATAAGATTTCTAAAAGTTTCGCACCTACAGCACACATTACAGACAATGGTGCACATACGCGGATATGTTCTACATGTCTAAAGTTTAAAGAAAGAATAAACCAGTCTTATAAACTCCTTTATTTTTGCTTAAGCGACTTTAAATATAATATGGTAATCCTCTGCAAACTTCGCCACGGCTCATTCGGTTCTTTTTGAGTCCTCTGTAACTCTCGGCAAACTTCAACAGTTGGTTAAACCGGCTCATTCGGTTCTTTTTGAGCTGAACGTGCTACTTCGGCTGTACGTCCTGCGTCATCAACCCGGAACTAAAGTTCGATTTGTGAACCGGTGCAGATCTCTGTATGTGTTTGTGAACGGGACTTGAGGGACTTTTGACTGTTTTTCACACATGCCAGTATCTAATCTTCAGTTCAGCATTCAACACAATCATCCCTCAACAGCTCATTCACAAACTGGTCCAGCTGGGGCTCAACACCTCGCTGTGCAACTGGCTGTTGGACTTCCTGACTGGGAGACCTCAGGCAGTACGGGTCGGCAGTAACACATCCAGCACCATCACACTTAACACAGGGCCCCCTCAAGGATGTGTGCTGAGCCCCCTCCTCTTCACTCTGCTGACCCATGACTGCACACCGTCACACAGCTCCAACCTCTTCATTAAGTTTGCGGACGACACAACTGTGGTGGGTCTCATTAGTAACAGAGATGAGACAAACTACAGGTGCGAGGTGAGCCGCCTGGCCGGGTGGTGCAGTGACAACAATCTCTCTCTGAATGTGGAGAAGACGAAGGAGATTGTTGTTGACTTCAGGAGAGTGCGCACTCAGCATGCTCCTCTGACCATATACGGTGCGACCGTGGAAAGAGTGAGCAGCACCAAGTTCCTGGGTGTGCACATCACAGAGGACCTCTCCTGGACTGACAACACCGCAGCACTGGCCAAGAAAGCACAACAGCGTCTCTACTTCCTCCGCAAACTGAGGAGAGCCAGAGCCCCGGCCCCCATCATGTGCACCTTCTACAGAGGCACCATCGAGAGCATTCTAATGAGCTGCATCACTGTGTGGTATGGCGCCTGCAATGCGTCCTGCCGCAAGACACTCCAACGCATAGTGAGAGCAGCTGAGAGGATTGTTGGTGTCTCTCTCCCCTCCCTCCAGGACATCTACAACACCCGTCTCACCCGCAAAGCCCTCTGCATTGCGGGTGATCCCACCCACCCGACACACAGCTTCTTCAGTCTGCTGCCATCAGGGAGGAGACTGCGGAGTCTCCAGGCCAGGACCAGTAGACTGAAGAACAGCTTCATTCATCAGGCTGTCAGGAAGCTGAACTCCCTCCCGACCTTGCCCCCCCTCCCCTCTTTTGCCCCACGCACCACTGAACTCTGACCCCCCCCCTTACACACTGTGACCCGCACCAGTCACTTAGTGCACCACTGGACTGCCCACTACCTCAGTCAGTATTGAACTGACCCCACTCAACTACCTCTTCTGTCACTTTAAACAGCCTGATAAGCTATTTTTGCACTACACTCTTTATATCTGCACAGTTTTCGTTTTGTTAAGCTCTTTTTGCACTACACTCATATCTGCACAGTTTTGTTTTGTTTTGTTTAGTTTTGTTTATTTAACCGATTTGCATTTCATCTGCCATGTGCCTTATGCCACTTAATCTAACTCTTTTCTACAATGTCCTTATTTGTATATCTGTATAGTTTGTTTTTATATTTTAAACTGTATTTATTTGCATTCTACCTCTACTGTTAGTGTTTTATTGTTAACTGTATGCACCATGGGTCTGAGAGTCACGCAATTTCAATTCTCTGTATGTATGTGCTGTACATGTGGCAGAATTGACAATAAAGCAGACTTTGACTTTGACTTTGACTTTGACTAATGTCAAACACCTTTAACATCTGTTTCTTTATTCTCTCTTTAACAACCGCAGTATTCGCCCAGCATGAGGACCACCTACCTGTCTATGACTGATGCCCAAATCAGACACTTCGGGACAGACTTCCAGATTTAGTTTTCCTGGTTCCTCGTCCTCAAGAGGTCTCCAGCAGCATGAGATGCGTTCCTTTAATAGGCGATCTCTCGTCTCATCTCAAAGGAGGACACCTGTTGATGTTAAAGCACAAATATTTAATGCATCAAAGGGAGTTCTCAAAGACTGCATGTCATCCAAGTCTCATCTAGAAAGGCAAAGGATACCTCAGAGGTTTATGGGTAAGCTCTGACCATGTAAATATTCGCTTATTCTCCCCAGGGGCTCGCCAGATCATTAATAAATAGTTTTCTGTGATAGCAACAAACTGGATCAGCCTGGCGTTTGAGATTCAGGTTTTGATTAGCACTTCAGCTTAGGGCATGCAAATTGTGATTAATAGCTAAAGCAAATGATAATGAAAAAATAATGTTTGCTTTTTACCACACAAAGGCCTTGAGCTCGATTATGAGCCTTTAATTAATATACTCTGACTTTTGTACTGGTTAAATAGAGACCAAATCATATAGAATGAGAGAAATGATCAATTGGACGAGCTTCTGTGAGGGTCTGCTATGATGAACATGTTTTGCATGAGGAACAAGGTTGGTTTGTTGGTGCCTCTCTTTAAATATAAATGTCTGTAATCTAGTAGACAAATATGTCTGCTATTCATTTCAGACTATATGAGCCTCACGGCACAGAACAAAGATAAATATTAATCATATTCTGCAATGGTAGATACGAGGGATGAACAATTTGGAAATCACAGACAGACTAGTTGTTTGTTTGGTTCAAGCTTCTTAAAGTATCTTTGTCTGTATGCCTGTGTATTCAAACTAGATCAAAGCTGACAAAGCCTATTTTTCTAGTTTAAGCGCTTTTGTGTGTTTGTGTGTACTGACGTACTGTATAGACCTGGCCATTTCTAAAGAAATTATTGTTATTGAGGTTCACAATACCGCTGTTCGGACAGGCAGCTGGCAGTGAATGAAAAAGAATAAAATTAGATTAGATTATAGGCCTACATGTTGAATTCTACCACTATTATTGTCTTTATTTGTCATAACATTTCAAGTGCTGTTTTTTATTATTGTTAATGTAATACGTTTTTGTGACATTTCATTCAATAAATAATTTTTACTGAAAGTTACTTTTTTATTCTTAATTTGTGCTGTAATGGAAGGCTGCTTCTATCGTGGAATTAAGGGGGGGGGGGGGGGGGGGTAATTGCGACTTTTCGTCTCGCAGCTCTCACAGTTATGAGCTTACATTTCGCAATTCTGACTTTTTTCTTTAAATTGTGAGTTTATATCTCACAATTCAGACTTTTTTCTCTAAATTGTGAGTTTATATCTTTCGATTCTGATTTTTTTTTCTCTGAATTGCGAGTTATTTTTTAAGTAAAAACTGTAATTGCAACTTTTTATCTTGCAAATCAGAATTTTTTTTTCCTCAGAATTACACATTCATATCTCACAATTCTGGGTTTATACCTTTCAGCTCTCAGAATTCCGAAGTCAAAATTGTGAGATATAAACTCAGAGTGAGGTAAAAAAAAATAATAATAATAATAATAAATAAATAAATTTTTAATTGTTAAAATCAGCTTCTTTTTTTTATCCAATGGCTAAAACAATCTTCCATAACATTAATTTTTAATTTCAGTTCTTGCTGTGTGAACGTGTGGTTTGATGTGAAGAAAAAAAAAAAAATCATTCTTTTAACCAAATTATATTTTATAGAGGTCAAAAGTATTAAAAATAAATTAATGAAATGGATAAATCAGTAAGTATTTGCACTATTGCTGTTGCACATACTGTACTTAGTTATGGACAAATAATAATTTAAAATAAATATGACACCTGTCATGATACCTCAAATCATCCAGCTTGTCAAAGAGACATGTACTATTACATTTTTTAAGCTATTGGAATTGCTAAAACTAAATATTCAATATATTTACACCGAAGGTACCTGAGCCATATGTAACATACCTTGATAGCATCTTGGAGACGTCTATTTGACGTCTGCATTTACGTACGCATTTAATTACGTATAGCATTTGTTTGTGTACGTGTGCTATATCATATTGCCTGTGTTTTGATTGTCACTGAAGGTGTCAGTTCGTTTGAAAACAGGTCATATTTCTTAAACTCGTGCACAAAAAGTACGCCAGGGAGCGTCAAATAGTGACATTATTAGTCTAGTGTATTCTCGCTGCATCACCAGAGGGCGCAGCTGCATCTACAGACGCTAAATGCGCTTATAGCGAGCCACATCTGAATAAAACACGCCGTCCTCCGCTCTACACCTGACATATCTGTGCACATCTTCTCTGTGTGTTATAAAGTAAAGAGCAGCTGGTATTTCATGTGAGATGTGATATTAGCTGTAAGACGGGAATGTGGTTTATTCGCAATGGGAAATGTTTTCGGCAGACAGGGACGAGTCACCAGTCGAGTGACAGATCAGGACAGGGCGATATTGGTAAGAAGCAATCAATCAACGAGCATCACACTCTCTCTCACACACACACACACACACACACACACACACGCACGCGCGTGTGTTAGGTTTGTGTCAGATATATAGAGCAACATACTGTAGTGCGTCTGGAATCAATTCAGCCATGCTGACGAACGGATTAGATCAGCTGTCCTACTTTACACAACACAGGATAGAAACCAGTGTAGAACACAACACTAGAATGTAACAGAACTGAGTAGAATAGATCTGCGGCCAATAGAATAGAATAGAACAGAATAGGGTAAAACGGAACACAATAGAACAGATATAGAATTGAGTACAATGGACAAGTGTTAGAGAACAGACTCGGAGTGTGCTGTGTGTTATAGAGAGCAGTTTATCATAGAATACAACATAACAGTCTGTTCTAGGATAGAACAGAATGGCTTTTATTGAATAGAATAAAATAGCATTATATCAGACATAGGCTCGGTGTCACAGACAGGGTTTAGACTAAACCAGGATTAGGCCATTGTTCAGTTAGGAAATTTAATTAATTTTTAGTAACATGCCATAGAAAAAACGTTACTGGTGTGCATCTTGAGACAAAACAAAGACACTGATATATTTTAAGATCAGTCAGTGCACGTTTCTTTCAGTTAAAACAGCTCAGATTTACACTTTAGTCTGGGACTAGGTTTAAGCCTTGTCTGTGAAACCGGGGGATAATGTTTAGAATAAAGTGTGACAGAACAGTATTGAGTAGAATGGAATAGAACCACATCTACTGTAGAATAAAACATATCAGTATCTACTGTATAGCATAAAAATCTGAACAATAAAAGCACTCTTTTGAGCATGATACAATTTATATTTAATATACAATTTACATTCTGTTTTATAATAGTATACAATATAATCTATTATTCCTATAGACCAATGGTTCTCAAACAAGGGGCCTCAACAAATTTACAAGGGGGTCGAACTAAAGTAATTAAAAGTATTTAAATTAAATTATTAATTAAATGTCTGATTAGATATGATATATAATATAATCTCTAATGAAAGTAATTGAGCTCTATATTAAAATGCAAAAAAAAAAAAAAATCAAAATGAAAAAAAATAAAGGTATTTCAGTAAATTTTCTTACAGTGTGTATCATGTCTAATAAATTTCTAAATTAAAATGCTAAAAAACAAAATCAAGATGAAACAGAAAATCCAAAAAATATTCATATAAAAAGCTTTACATTAAATTAATCATTTGCAGTAATAGTAATTTAACTCTAAATTAAAATGCTAAAAAACTAAATGAAATGTAAAATAATGAAAATAAAAGTATTTCAATTAATTGTTTACAGTAATTTTATACATATCATGTCTAATAAATTAAATTCTTTAAATTAAAATGCAAAAAAACAAAATCAAGATGAAACACAAAATACAAATTTATGTCATATAAAAACCCTTTACATTAAATAATTTACAGGAATAGTAAGTTAACTAAATTAAATTAAAATGCTAAAAAAAAATCTAAATCAAGATGAAACAAAATACAACACAATTCATATAAAAACTTACAATAAATAAATTATTTACAGTAATAGTAATTTAAGTCTAAAATTAAATTAAAATGCCAATAAAAAAATAAATAAATAAATAAAAAAAAACACAAAATCAAGATGAAATCCCCAGTTCAATAACTACGTTTTCATTGAAGAACAGTTCTGGAATCACAAAATGATCCGTGTTTGATTTAATATATCTAATACTCAGTTTCTGTTAATAAGAAAAGTCAACTTTATCAAAATTACAGAAGAAACAGTAGAAATATCTTAGCCTATATGGGGGGGTCTTTGAATATTGTGTTGCAAAATGGGGGTCTTCGAGTCACACAGAATATTCTGTCTCTTTGAGCGGAGTCTTATTTATCAGAACTCAGGAACAGGGGTTTCAGGTGATCTATGTGTGGACTGTGATATCATGTTTTTTGGACAGCTGTTTGTTCATCTTAGTCAAGAACTGACGCTTCTATGATTAAGAAGTGTTTCTATAAGTGAACTGTCATGTTTCTGCATTACATCTGGTCACTGGATCACAGCAACTGAAACAGCAGAGAGATAAACTGAAACAATATCAGAAGAAAAATCACATTACAGCTGGAGAAAGAGAGACGTCTGGCCAAACAGCTCCTGAAGGATGGCAAGAAGGAGTAAGACATTTCAGATTACACCGATACAAGTGCACTCATTATGCAATGCTAACATTCATGATAGCCATCATGCCTTTATTGTGCTGACGTGCTGCCATCTGCATCGTACATGGCAAAAGGGATTTTGGTTTAACAGATTCATTAACACGTGTGATTCATGCATTTCACAGACGAGCTCTTCTGCTGCTCAAAAAGAAACGCTACCAAGATCAGCTGCTGGACAAGACCGACATCCAGATAACCAACCTGGAGCGCATGGTGGGTTTAGATGATATTATTTGGTTTTATTTAAAGGTATTAAATGATACACACTGCTATATAGTATGCAATAATTAGATTTATTTTATTATTATTTTTTTTAAATAAAATAAGTCTCTTATGCTCACCTATGCTCTTAAAATGCATTTATTTGATAATTATTACAATTTCTATTTGAAAAATATTTTAAAATGTAATTTATGTGATGCAGAGCTGAATTTTCAGCATCATTACTCCAGTCTTCAGTGTCACATGATCCTTCAGAGATCATTCTAATATACTGATTTGCTGCTCATTTCGTCTTATTAGTAATTACAAAGATTTTTGCTGCTTAATATTTTTATGGAACCTGTGATGCACAACCATTCAATTGTTTGGAGGTAAGAAATAATTAAAATAATAATAACAATATTTTTATCAAGGAAGGATGCTTTAAATTGATCAACAAAAAAAAAAAAAAACTATAAACACATTTATAATGTTACACTAAAGATTTTTACTTCAAATAAATGCTGTTCTTTTGTACTTTTTATTCATCAAAGAATCTGATTAATCTGAAAAAATGCATCACGATTTACACAAAAATATTAAGCAGCAAAAACAACATTATTAATAATAAGGGTCCTTATTAATAAATGAGCACCAAATCATCATATTAGAAAAATATGAAGTATCATGTGACTCTAAAGAAACTGGCTATTTGTTTATTTGTTTAATCATATTGTGGTATTAAAAAAGCATGAACAATATAAAATGTACTTTGATTATGTCTCATTCAGGTTCAAGATATTGAATTTGCTCAGATTGAAATAAAGGTCATTGAGGGTTTAAAAGCTGGGAATGACTTTCTCAAGCAAATGCACGAGGTAAGTCTATACAGACCGAAACTAGTTCAGATCACAGATTTGCTGTATTGTAACAAGTGTATGCACCTGCAACAGCTTAGTAATCAATTATCGGTGGTGTTAAATTATTAGGAGCCAAGATGATTCATTGGTCTGTTTGGTGTTGTGCGGTGGGCGGTTTAGTTAGTAGCAGCATGTTTTAGGAACTGTTGGACATTGTTGTAGGATTAAAGGCTTAAACATAAAACTCTTAGATTACAGCAGACCCGTCTTTGTCTTGGAACTCCAGAACCCCTCGAAATCCCCTGCCCCTTCTCTAAGTCCCACCTTTAAATAGTAACTACTTTAGTACCTGTTTCTGTCCATTATATTATCAGACAAGATTTTGCTGCTTTTTTAAATATAAGTCTTTGGAAGATCCGTGTATCTGATTCCCAAATAAACATGAGTAAGGACACCAACATTCACAGTGTCATGTGTTGTAGGAACATTATAAACAATTCCAGCTCATGTAAGACTTACATCTTTTCCATTTCCACTGCTTTATATGAGCACGTTTTACTGAAATCTGTTGACTGATTCATTTCTGTGGGACGTTCTGTTGGGCTGGTCTCAGTGAGCAACAGTAACCAAATGGGGGTGGAGGTTAGCGAAGGGTCAACAATGTTATGAATATATAAAAAGTGATTTATTGAACTGTTGTGAGAATTTGACTGAAGTAATTTTTTTGCCTCGTATTGATCTTTTTTCTTCATCAGGTCATGTCTATTGAGGAGGTGGAGAGAATACTGGAGGAGACGCAGGAGGCCATTGAGTATCAGAAGGTTATGAGAGTCAAACTCAGTTCACTTAACATTCAGAGAAATGCTAACTTTGAAATGTATAAAAGTCATTGCATTACATAACACAATGAAACAAAACCAAGTGGCATTCATATTGAAGAAAGAGCACAAGCATGTACATGTGTAACATGTCTATAGTTAATGTGATGCACAACGTTTGAGATCATTTTTTTTCTTATTGTGAAAGAAATTAATACTTTTATTCTGCAAGGATGCATTCAATTGATCAAAAGTGACTCTCAGAAAGTGAAAAGCAGCACAACTGTTTTAACATTAATAATAACAAGAAATGTTTCTTGAGCAGCAAATCAGCATATCAGAATGATTTCTGAAGGATCATGTGACACTGAAGACAGGAGTAATGATGCTGAAAATTCAGCATCAAATTACATTTAAAAATTTATCCATCTACTTAGGCTTACGATGCCTTTGGGAAACACAGACCTGGACATTGGCCATATTGCTCTTTCCTGGTCTTTATTGCTTCGAATGTCTAACTGCTTCTTGAAACGTCTCCCCTTAAAGCAAATAGATGAACTGCTGGCAGGTTCTTTGACAGCGGAGGATGAGGATGCTGTGTTAGCAGAGCTGGAGGCCATCACTCAGGTGTGGAGACCTTTACCTGTCATCCGTGCTGCCAAATATCCTGTCTTTATCATCGTTCGCTGGTTGTGCATAGCTTGTGTCTGATCTAACGCTGCTCTCTTCGTCCTGGCCAGGGAGAAGACATAACCCTTCCAGAATTACCCACGGATCCATTGGCAGTGGTGCCTAGGGGGGAGACAGGTGTTGTTTTACTACTGTCAAACACAGCACTGTGTGAAAGAAGACATGGCTCTCTTATTTGGCTTTTGATTGCTTTCTGTCACTCACTTTGTGCTCTGTGTCTTTGCAGAAAGAAAAGAGACACAAATCAAGCCGGAGCGAGAGATGCTGGCAGCGTAGTGTTTGATCCTGCAACCTGGCTCATCGCTTTGTTTTGAATGAAAGGAAGAGCTAGGGGAATGTAACTGGCAGAAAAGAAGGCTTTCACAGCATATTTAATAGGCACGCATCAGAATCTGTGTTCCCATGGTCATGGAAAACTTGGAAATATCAGGGAATTTTATTTATTTTTTATTTTTCAGACTTATAGTCATGGAAAGCAATGCAATGTCACCAAAATTAATGGAAATTTCTTATTATTCTAATTTATTTATTGTAATTGGCTATATGTTATTGCAATTATATATTTTTTAAAATTATATTTAAAACATTTTCTTTTTAAAAGTAATTATGAATGACTTGAAATGTCACGAACAATAAAAGTTGGGCAAACCATGTAGATAGAAATGCTGTTGTTACAGAGTTTACTGTATTTTTTTAATGTGTTCTACTAAAATCGACCTTTGTTAGTTTGGGTAAGTTTGCTTGAAGCATAAATAGCAGTTCAGAATCAATTCATATTTTGTTTTGTCATTGATTTTAGTTTTTATTTTCATTTACAAATGCAAAAAGTGAACCTAATTGCTACAACACTTTTGCCTTGTATCTTTTTCATTGCTATCTATCACAGCTATAAATTAGCCTGTGGCATTGTTTTTTTTTTAAGCAGTGTTAGCTGTTTTGCTAACTTCTGCCAGACTAGCTAGATTAGTCATGATGAACTATTCATTCATTTTGAATGAATCCTATTGGAAGCAACAATTATTACCCCCCCCCCCCCCAAAAAAAAGGTTATAGCACTTTTACAGATGTGTTTTAAACAATGTGCTTTTTAAGCCTGTTCATGTATGCAAACCCTAAAAGAGTTTGGGTTATAATCTGTGTATTTGACTGTAGTAAGATTACGTTTATTTCGTAGTCGTGGCTCTTGCAGATGTGTGTTAGCATGTCATGACCAGCAGGGGGCTCTTAATATCACTAATTGAGAGGAAATTAATCTGTTCATGTATGGATGCATTTATATCCATTTATGTATCTACATTTATCTTTAATACTGTAATTATAAAGGTTTTTCTCTGGCTCTCACAGCCATGAAAAACCTTGAATGAATTTTAATGGATTTTAATATACATATATATATATATATATATATATACACGTTTGTGTATATGTTTTGTTTGTTTGTGTGTGTGTGTGTTTGTTTGTGTGTCTTACATTTAGTCATTTAGCAGATGCTTTTATCCTATATATATAAGAAATTAATACTTTTATTCAGCAAGAATGCATTGCATTGATAAACAGTGACAGTCCACTCTCTGAAAGTCTAAGGATATTTTGTTACAGAGAAGGATCATGTGACACTGAAGACTGGAGTAATGTTGCTGAACATTCAGCTTTACCATCACAACAATAAATTACATTTCAAAATATATTCTAATAGAAAATTTTAAATTGTGATAAGTGGGTATTAGACAATTTATATCCGGGAGGAGGCGGGCGCAGTTGAAGCGTAGCCACGCCTCCAAGACGCGAGTTAGAACACGGGGCGGGGCTACTCTTGTAAGCCCCTCCTCCATTCCATTGCCTCCCCAAGGTACTGTTGAGCAGAGATCAGACTCCTGTGGATCGGAGCTCGGATCCGCAGCTGACCCTCATCACGCAGACACACTGTTCGGATAACACATCACGTTCAGCAAAACACCGTTTATGGTTTTAACTGAAGATTTCACAATGTCTCGCACCGACGAGGTCCACCGCATCACGGAAAATGTCTATAAGGTAAAGTGCATTGATCCAGCTGATGGAACAACTTACTGATCACAGGTGGTGATCGAATAAGACTCGTGCAACGAAAGTGCATGCTTTTTAGATTTGAGTTATCGTCGTTGTTTACTGTATTGCATACGATGATTCTCTTAAGTGGCTTTACGTTTAGATTTATCATCGTTAATGAACTTGATGGGAGATCAAGTTTGTTCGTGTTGCTCATGTCATATAAATGAATTGCACCATGAGAACAGAAGTGATTTGCATTGTTTTTTACTTATCTGACACGATAAGAACCTCTCTCTCTCTCTCTCTCTCTCTCTCTCTCTCTCTCTCTCACTCACTCACTCACTCACTCACTCACTCACTCACTCACTCACACACACACACACACACACACACATACACATATCTATCTATCTATCTATCTGTTTACCTACATTACTTTTAACGACTCATATAGCCTAATACAGATTTTGTTGGTTTCAGTTAGTTTTGTTTCTCCTTTTTACCAAGAAATACAAAATAATTTAACTGAAACAAAAACATACTTAATATGAATTATTTTTGAGTATTTGCAATTTAATTTGTAATGCAGTTATATTTAAGGCAAGTTTGTTAACTAAGTGGTCACATGTATATACCTATGGCTGTTTGCAGGTATGTTAAAAGCTAACTCCTAGCTTAAAATATTATAAGTGCACTAATTAGTTTGCACAAAACAGTGCACTACCTGTAGTGCACTACTCTATCTATCTAAGAGATTGCCAATGTTACTTTTCATGACTGATTTGATATATTGATCGTGTGTAAATGTCTGGTAACCGATGTGCAGATTTTAGTTAGTTTTAATTCTGCATTTTGTCTAAGAAAATAAATACATATTTTATGTAATACATAAATATTATTTACATATAAAATACAATTAAATGCATCTTATTTATTTAGAATACATGCAACAATAAAAACATTATGAATATTTTAATTTATTTAATTGACTTTATTATTTAATCATATAATTTATTCATTTAATTTATGTAATTATATTTAAGCAAAATTTTGTTTTGTTGTTTTTTTTCTTTTCTTTTTTTTCTTTTTTTTATATAACCGCCATTATATTTTGAGGCTTGTTTCCCATAAACCTGTATTGGTTGCTGTGTTTATTGGCATGTGCTCCGTCAGGCATTCCAGCATAGGTGGTTTAGGGAGGAGGGGACATGCTGGAGTGTGCTGCAACAGGTTCAGTCAATGTGTGTCTCGTCAATGTTTCAATAGATTCCCAACGGGTTCCTGCTGCAGTTTTTGGTCTGTAACTTTAAAAAAAAAAGTTAGTACTTATCACACCATAGGATTACAGCTCTCATCAGATACTTAAGCCCGTTAAATAGGCCACCTGAAGTCCAACACCTAAAACGAGGACAAAGAAACTATTCTGGTTGATCAAGGGCAATCAGATGTCTCCCGTATCTAGGGTGTTACTCTTAAAGCAATGGAAAACTGACTACGAAGACTAGCATACGGCACGATTCGCATTATATTTTCAACCGTTCTGGCAGATATTTAAATTCTAGTTTACTATGTCAGTCTGTAGATTTACATTCCATAAACCTAAAGTGGGTTAGACCTCACGGGAGGGGTTTGAATTAGTCCACTAGATGTCTATTGGTGATCTGCCGGTCGTTTAACACAGAATCGTTGTGTGCCAATTCTTCGAGGGCTGGATCATTCGTCCAAATCCACCTGCTTTTCAGATAGCTTGTTAAATCAACCAGCTAAAGACCATTGAGTTCAAAAGGAGAGCATTATTGATGAGTGTTCTGTGTGAGAGAAAGATAAGAGGGGTAAACATCAGTGGTGGGATGTTAAACATCTGCTGAAGTGTCACAGGAAAGCCAGAACATGCTCTGTGACTCAACGCATGGGTGTACCAGGGCGTATGTGTGCACAAGTGTGTGTGTGAGATCGGTTGTTACTCAACTGTGCACACAAAACACTCCCTACCTGCGAGCGATGGCTGTGATCCTGCTGGAGTTACCATGGTTTTAAAACAAGCCTCACCTGTGAGTCACAGCCCGCCCTCAATCACTCAGCCTCCTGTCGTCAGACTCTCAGCGCCGGGGCCCGGTCATCCAGACAGCACCGGGCTCAGCCGGATCTCTCTAATCTCATCAGCCTCCAGCCGAGCACCGGCAGCAGGCCTGACGGGACCTTTGCCAGCTGGAGGGTGACATAACTACCGTCCGCTCACCTGCGTGTGTGGCCGAGCTCAGGTCAAGCCACTTAGGTGCAGTGTGAGGCCAGACTCTTACTGTGTGATAATGCACCTGCTAATGTATTGTTAGCATGGTGGTTTCGTTGGACTTGGGTGTGTTCTTGCGTCTCGGTGGTGGTAACAAACCTCAGTGCTCAGGGATTTAGCTCAGGAGTTAGCTTTAAATATGTAGCACAAAGTTGTGGCTTTGATTCCCAGGCAAAACCTAAATCTTGCACTTACTAAAACCTCTTGAATTAAAGTGTGTGTTGAATACAGTGTACTTGTAAAAATGTTCATGTCTGTATTGGTTGCTAGCGGGATCACAGACATTGCTGTGGCTGTGCCGTTTTAGGTGCTGGAAGTGCCATTTTGCAAACTTTAACCACACACCCTCTAAAGACATACCAACATGATGTCAGCAATCCCAAATGGTATTTCTGTATCTATCTATCATTCTATTATTCTGTTGTTCTATAGACCGTTTCATCGGTTGCACGTGCCTGGTTCGAAGTTAACTTCCGGGCTGTGATTGTCTGGTTAGTGGCTACTAATATGAGGTCGATTACAAACACAGTTAAAGTTAAGTTGATGAGTAAACTGAAGTTGGGCTCAGGTTGTTGTGCTGTGGGATGCAACCCAGTGTTTCCCATACATTGATTTATTTGTGACGGCCCATAAATAAACATGAATAAACATGAGCACTGCACATTTCAAAATCAAAACGCGGTGTGGGTGTTTTTATATCACTGTATCTCTGAAGGAAACCGACTGGCTTCAGAAAATTTTCGATGTCATTTTTATTTCATCTTGCATGTAATGCCTGATAAAGCAGCGTTTGTGAGCTCAGCGCTGTTTTGTGTACAGCTGTTACTGGGGAAACCTCTATTTCTGCCTCTCGAGAAGTGCCTCCTGCTGTCAGAGAATGTAATTTACTTGTTATCAGAAATAATCTACTCTAGAGGGACTCTGTTGTTATTGATTCTTTGCAGAAATCTACCGGAAGTTGAGTTTGGGCCATAAGCACGCAAGCGCAGTAACGTTAATGTTGTTGCTGTTGAAACCATCTATCAGTCTGCATCTGTCTGTCTGTTATTATAGTGCCCCTTGTGGCAACATTCAGAAATTCAGCGCGTACTTACAGTTATAAATTGTATTTTGGAGTATTCTGGAACATAGCCACTCTTGGTGATATTGCGATTTCTTGACAAAGCATTTTTGTTCACAAATTGCTGTAGGGTAAAGTTTACTATTACTTATGCATAATGATCGATTGGATTCTCCTCCAGCGGTGGTGATCGGGGTGTAGTGAGAGACATGTGATGCAGCAGGACATGTTTCATCTCGTCTACAGGTGAAACAATGCAACAGGAGTGTCTGTAACACCTCTCCCAAATAGTCAACTTAGAGTGAAGTAAACATGGTTACCATGTTCACACAATCCCAGGCGAAACTTATGTCTTTTTTTTTTTTTTTTCCCCCTACATGCCATGACTGATATTGGAGAACGGAAATAACAAGCAAAGGTTTTGGTTACAATATGCATATTACCTTCCCATGAATCTGTTTGATGAAAGCATTATCATACCCAACAGGCATAAAATTTCACTTGTTCAGGGACTCATTTCATCAGAGATCACCAGGAGCAAACTATAATTTGTTCTTTTTCTTTTCTTTTTTTCATATCAAAGTGAGAGGACATATTTTTCATGTAGAAAATCTGGACAGGTGGTTTCTTAGCAACAACATGCAACAAAATATTTCTGTCATGTCACTCTGTGAGATGCACAGACTGCAGATTCAGTAGAAACAGACATTGAGGGCATGTATTTGGTTATATTCATCAATAACGCATAAAGTTATGGGGCTAATGTGCTAATAGACAGGCCATTTTAGATGAGATTTTAAAGGGATAGTTAACCTAAAATGAAAAGTCTATCATCATTTACTCCCTCTCATATCATTTTAAACCAATTTGACATTCTTCTGTCTTCAGAACACAAAATGAGATGTTAGGCAGCATGACAAAAATGCAAGGCAAAAATGTATCATGAAAGTAGTCTATTAGCTATATTCCAAGTCTTCTGAAGTTTTCAAAAGAATTTTTTGAGGAACAGTACATTATTTAAAATACTTTTTGACAAGAAATCATGGGTGTTATAGGTCTAAGTTTCCATAATTTTCACTATTTCTCATTACGTACCCTCAAAGCTATTTTTACAATTTATTGAATATGGTTGAATAATTTTGGCTATATTATGGTATATATGGTAAGCTTGTGAGTTTAGAACAACATGCGGGTGAGTAAATAATGACAAAAAATGTACATTTCTTTTATTTGTCATAACATTACAATTCCCCTCTTTACAGTACTCTAACCAAATATAAACCTCTAAGAAAGAGAGCAAGAGAGATTTTTTTATTTTTTTCCCTTGTAATTAAGTAAACAAGAGATGTGCTTTTGTAGTGTAAAATATAGCAGCTGTTTACTCCCTCTTTTAAGGAATACACTCAAGTCCTATGAAATTCCCACAGCCCTTTGACACTTAAACAATCGATACATTTGCAGTCACTTCTCTGACAAGTTAATGGATCTCTCGACCTTACAATCACTCGCAATATATTTAATAAGTGTAAAACAACTTTCACCGATCGCCTTTGTGATCTCGACAAAGATATAGCTTTTGCCGCCGTGTCAGAAGTCCCTAGGGCTCAAGAGATTGCATTTATCATAGGTTTCCCGACAGTCATTTTAAAGGGAATGGGTTTTATAAGAGATGGATTCACTCCGCACACCCACTCTCCTCTCGGTCCGGGGGTGGATGGCTCTGAGCCGTTGCCACATCTTATTGTCTGAGCTCTCTCTTCAAAGAGCTCTCTATCTCTAATACTCAGAGCTCACAAGTAATGTTGTAGAGCGCTCACGAAATGCACACCTTTTTTACCATTAGCAACAACGCGCTTTGGATTTATTGCATAATGAGTCAACACATTAACCCTGATGAGGTTAGCTAAGGCGAACGCTTCATGCATATGGAACGTGGGATAGCTTGGTTTAGCATATTCATTAATTGAGTGTTTCTGTAACTTTTGGCCCTTTGGATTCGTTGAAATTACATTCTTTCTTTAACAAGCCCTTTCCAAACTATAGTTTATTTAATTTGTCTGCCAATAATGTCCAACAGGGTATATATCTCCAGCACAGATGAATTCTGTCATTTTTGCTATTTTCCCACCTGAACTGTCAAGAACGAATGTCATTTAATAAACAATGAAACTGTCATATTGAAATCCAGGATCTTTACAATAAAATGTATAAATTATAAAATACACTACCATTTAAAAGTCTGAGATATTTGTTAAAATTAATACTTTAAATGAAGGATGCATTAAATTGACCAAACGTGACATTAAATATATGTACCGTAGTTAAAAAATAAAAAATCGAATAAAATAAATCAAGATTTAAAATAAATGCTGTTCATTTGAGTTTTCTGTTAATCAAAGATTTGTGGGAAAAAAATGTATCACAGTTGACACTAAAATATTAAGCAGCACAACTGATTTCTACATTTATAATAATTAAAAAAATGGATCATGCAACACTGAAGACTGAAGCTAATGATGCTGAAACGATGCAGAAAATTTAGCAAAATTCATCACAGGATTAAATTATTCATATCGAAAACACTTTTTTTTAAAACTGCAATGTAATACTGGTTGTACTGAATTTGTTGATCAAATAAATGCAGCCCTTGTAAAAGACTTTCAAAGCAAACAAATAAAAAAATTCTGACCCTAAGCTTTTAAATAATACTGTACTGTACATTGCACATACTGTACATTTCAAAAGTATGAAAATTAAGTGATTGAGACCAGGCAGAAAAAGAAACGACAAAAAAAAAGAACCCTGATAGTATAAATAAAATCAACCCCCATGTCATAAAAGTTCTCATAGTTGAAGAAAGTCCCAAACATGTAGAAAGTTCTATAAAAACGATTTTTGGAAAGGTCAGAATGGCTTAGTGTCTTAATGTCTATAGTATCTATCAAAACTGAGAAGAGAATGAGATCTCAAGACTGGCCTTTGAAAGAACAGATGAATGTGGGAGCAAGATTTGGGAGGAGGAGTGTGGGTGAGAG
The DNA here is from genome assembly GCA_039654775.1 of Spinibarbus caldwelli. Classification (NCBI taxonomy): domain Eukaryota; kingdom Metazoa; phylum Chordata; class Actinopteri; order Cypriniformes; family Cyprinidae; genus Spinibarbus; species Spinibarbus caldwelli. The sequence continues at coordinate 28,910,782 of CM077218.1, forward strand.
AAAGAGAGCTTCCCGATCCTTGTGGAAATGGTCTGTAATTGCTGTGTGGAGATGTGGGCCTGTAATTATTCAGGAGGAGGTGCGGGCGGCAGGTCATGGAGTCGGCTGAAAGGAACCTCCTCTGCTTTTGATTCCAGCACTAATTTACCAGTGGATGGTTAGATGCACGTAGGCATACGAAATGAGATTAGCACAGAGTAATGCTACATTTATTTCTAACCTTTTTATTGCTTGACCGTAATGGAGCGAATGGCCCTCAAATGACTCTTTTCCTACAGGAACACGTTTTCATTATGTCTGGGTCACAGGGGTCAGTCCTGCTGTGACAAATGGGGCAAACTGTATTAGATCTCTCTGAAGAGGTCAACTTTAACTTCGGGAACTCAAGGAGGTCTCTCTTGTGAACAATCTGCTCTTGTTTTGTGCAGATGAAAGTGGAGGTTGTCTTCCTGTTTCTGAAGGTTGAGGGGGAAGAGGACACTGTTGGTCACTTATAGTGTGAAGTGTGTAAATGCAATTATACCTCCGTGTTCACCTTTTGGATATAAATGGTTTTATGCTGTATTCACTCAAATAAATTCAGTTTGTCTTGTGTTCTTGCTTAATAATATAAATGTTCGTCTTTTGATTATTGCTGTTGCCTTTTTTTTTTTTTTTAATTTCCAGCCCATTTTAAAGCAGCAGTATACTAATTTTTAAACAATAGTTGACTTAAATTAAAACAACTCAGCATGTTGGGTAAAAACATTAACCCAACCAGCTGGGTTGAAATAACACAGCATTTGTTCTGTCCGATATTTACCCAGCACATTTTTTAGAGTGCAGATATATTCAAGATGAGTTTTGAAAGTCTGAACAGCAAAAAAAAACTTAATTTGCTGCCTTGGAATTATAAGGTTCTATCTGCATTCTGAGTGGTTTTGAGATATTGAGCTTCAAAGATTTTGCATTCCATATAGTAAAAAATGATATGGGGAACAAGTCTCTTTCCTACATGAAATTGACAGAGACCCTAAATGTATTCTAAATGTACAATATCAAAATCCTCTCAAATTTTTAAATGTGGATTTTTGGAACAGGTCAAATGCAGATAGAACCTTCTAATTCTAAAAAGTCATTTTCCGCTTGGAATTATAAGGTTTTATCTTGCAAAACATTAATTGAAGCAACAGTTTTCAAGAAATACAAATAGTTTACTTTATAATTTGTTTTAAAACATAAAATTAGTGTTGTAACAATGTGTCAACATGTATGAGAAAGGTAAATTTAATGCTTTATCACATTTCATATTTTTAGATCAGTATGGCTGAGATAACATGCTGACGTTTATTGTTGTAATTAAGACCCTATCATTTAAATGTTGACTATTTTGATCTTTAAGACTTGATATTGTAAAATTTTAAGAAATTTTAAGACTTTAAACTGCATGAAATTAGCGACCCAGATTTATATCTAACACTGATAGATCTCTAACTGCTGCAATAGCATAAAACTCTCCTGATATTTAAAAAACAATAACAAAAGAATAAAATAAAGCATAGGCTACTTCCTTACCTTTTCAAACTTAGAATAGTTCGATTTAAGCAGCTGATTTTACCATCAGTGCCATCGTCAGAGCGCATTTCCCCGATACATTCAGCATCTGGCTCATAATCGCGATCTCAACCATATTCTCAAAACTATCGTTTTCAACATCTTCAAAAACTAAATTTTGATCGCTATTCACCGCATCCACCATCAAACGACAGTGACACTTATATTTCATTATATACAGTAATTGCTCTGCAGTAAAGCCATTCAAGCCTGTTAAATTTTTGCAGATGATATTATTTGTTTTTTATGCATGCGGTAATTATGAGTGAATAATCACATCATCATCATTGTTTTAAACAGTGCCACTTTGAGGAATAAAGGTGAATAGCACTTATTGATTCTGCAGACATGTAATTATTGTTGTTTAAAGTTTAATCTTTCCTGCTGTTACGGAGCAGTCCGGCGACATGACAAAGAAAGTTGATCCTGATTGGTCCTCTTGTGTGCATTCGAAGTGCTGATTGGCTCAAAGATAGAACCTTATAGAACCAAGTTAGAGTTCGACTTTGTAGATAGAACCTTTTTGTTTTCTAAATAAAGTCCTAAAATGTGCACAACTTTAAAAAAAAAAAAAAAAAAAAGAAAAGAAAAAAAAATCACATAATGTAAATAAATTGTCACAGAAAAAAAAATATGTGAATAACTCAATTTTGACAAAAATGTCAGATAGAACCTTATAATTCCAAGACGACGAATTGTATTTTTTCAAATCTTTTTCAAACCTCTTGTGCAACAGATTCAAAATATTGTCAAAAAATGTGACTACTGTATATCATAGATTTGTGACCCAGCACTAAAAAACTCATGTGTCATTGTGGTATGTATTCTGTAAAATAAATAAATAAATAAATAATCCTCAATCTGTTATCATCAATCTGTAACCCCCTCATATTTTCCAATCCAATGATGTTAATGAGATTTTTTTCCTCCCATAGAACATAAAAGGAGTAGAATCTCCAGACTGTTTTGCTGAAGGTATGCTGCTTATTGAATGGAGTAGTTTAATGATCAGGGGACACCGAGTTCGCTCCTAATTAAGTTCTCAAAAATAAATCAATCAGCGTGGAACCTGCAGAGGAAGACACACTCGCAGATGTTTCCATGGAAACCGTCAGTGAGCTGCAGGAATATGAAGTGTTGTCACAGGGTCAGGAGGTTATGTGTTGAAAGCGCTGTCTAACAGCATCACCTACGTTCTGAAGCAAAGACACTTCTGTCCAGCTCAGATGTCTCTGCCTCTCTCAGAGCTGCTTCATTTAATTGGGCTAATTGAATCTAGATACACAGTAATCTCAGCCAATGGCACAGTATCGATCGCCCAAGCTGTCTGTTGTAGTCTGCCATAACAGGCTTTCTTTCTCTATTACATAACGTTACATTCACTGTATAAGTTATGCAGGATTTGTTCTTTGTCTTGTTCCGACTATAAATTCTGATTGGATGAGCCTGTTTGAAGGGGTTATAATTTAGGTACACAAGCATTAGTGCTGTGAACATTGAAAAAGAGAAAACATGACGCCTCGACCTAAACTCAGAACCACTCATGGTCTGAAATGCCACCAACAAACAAGGAAAAGTCTCAGTGGACTAAGTGTAAATCGGTATTGGGCTAAATATCATCATTATTGAAATACTGCTGGACCAGTCAAATTAGAGGACAGGAACTAATCGTTCAGTGTTTATTGTGATAACCACACATTCAATATTAGTCAAGCTTCTAAGTTTTTTACATCCTTAAACAGCTTTCAATTTTGAATTTTTCTTATTAAGAGTTTGGGTGTTTCTTCAATTATGGATACTTTGGGAACTGTGAACTTTTAGAAAATAAACTCCCTGAAAACACATTTTACATAGACTGACTTAATTTGATTATTAACAATATCTGAAAGTGTAAATGCCAATATATGCATCTCGCACTCATTTTTTTTCTTCTTTTTTTATTTTTTACTCTTTTCACTAAAGAAAAGCCAACTTTTTTTTTTTTGAAACAACAAATGTCATTTCCACTCACTTTCATGAAGTTTTCTTACCTATTTTTTAAGTTTTTAGTGTTTTTTTTTTTTTTTTTTAAATCTAATATTAATATTTTTCAAAATGAAATGAAAGAATGAAAATTAGAAATATTACCTTGGCAACTAACTGATATAAAATAACTTTAAGTTGAAGTACAACATTACTTGGAAGAAAAAAAAAACGAAATACATACAATAAATTAAAACTTGGATAAATATAGATTAAAAAAAATTACTAAAATGTAAAAGAAAACTGCATAAAAATAAAAATGAAAGTGAATTCAAAAGAGTAACAAATGCTATATATTGTACATAATAGTATATAAATAATACAGAAAGAACAAAATGAGCTGAAACAAAATCTTGAGATGTGGTAGTATTTGAAAAGGAGCAGTTTTAATGTACAGTCACTCTCAAAAAAAGTGAAGAAATCCAAATTATTTGATGCCATCTTCTATCATCATTCTGTGCAAATTGTTTAAATCGTGAATCCACTCAGGGTTGTCTCTTATATATTTTTATCACATGCTTTGCATCGTGCCTAACAGCTCTTACCCATGGTAAAAGAAAGGCCACCGTGGTTTGAGACAGTCACTTTTAATCTGTTGTGAAAAAAAACTTTTTACATCTTTTCCAATTGCTCAGATATTCAGATGTTTGTTATACATTGAATATAATGCAGAATTAAAGTTTTTTTTGTCGTCTGGTGTGTCTGAACACTGGCCTTGGCTTGACTCCAGCAGCTCTGTAGTGTGGTCAGACCAGTGGTGCTTCTCATGAAGTGCATTCTGGGAATTCCTAAACATAATGTGAGGATCTTTAAGGATCCTTCATCCACTCAAGGGTTTAGAATGATAGTGTGTTTCATAAGAAAGTTCAAGCCTAGTTTGAGCACAAGACAGCGAGAGAAGTTTGCATGGATTTTCTGTGGTTGTTCTTTAACTAGTGATGAGTGATTAGTGCTTTGCATGCACTCTCATTTGGTGTCGTCTTCACTTATTAAATAGGCTGATGTGCATTTTTTAACTAGGCTATGTCAAATAGATCTCTGTTGGGTCTTTTTAAAGGATAACTTCCAGATAAACTTGCAGTGCTTGTATTATCACAGTTGCCTCAACTGGTGGGTCATGACCCAAAATAGGTCACGGGTCTGTTTTGATGCAGTGTTTTGTCACAATTTCATTTTGCTTAGCTAATGAATATTTGGCCCAGTGTTTGTTCCATGTGTTACACCGGTAAATCGCACTTCTGCTGTTGTTTATGCATTTACAAAATTATAATTTTTAATGTTTTGTAACTGAACTTTGAGGCTATCTGTATGCTAGTTTCTAAACCGAAAACCATATATACACATATTTTAGTCAATCAAATGCTCTTTAGCATTCATCCCTCTCCTTAGCACCACCTACAAATGGCTAGCAAGCAAGTGTGGTATCAATTCTGTGTCCTTTTTAGGCTGTGGCCCTTCAGAATGCCCCTTCCAAACTACCTATATCATATGGACAACATAGGTTCCATATGTATGGCTTTTGTGATGCAGGAAACTTGCTCGGTAGCCCACCTGGTACAGCATTGCACTTGCAGTGCGGAGTTCTCAGGTTTGATAAAAGAGCTCAAAATCTTGTAAAAGCAAACTAAAATGACATGGTTGTTTGAGTCAGTGGTGTATCAGAATTTCCAATATGGTTATGTTTTCATTATGAGTTATTCTTTTATGGTTGTATTACATTATATTCATATTACTGCATTATGTTACTCATATACTCAGTTACTCAAGTATTATGCATTTATATTCATAATTTTAGTTAATTCTAGTTGTGCTCATATTCCATTGACGTAGTATATTTCCTTCATTTGACATAAAAAGTAGATTTTGTTATGATTAAGTGATGTTCAGACAGGATATTGGAAACTTATTCTCTGCAAAAATATTCTCTTTTTATCTTACTTCTACCTGTATTTCATAGGTCATGTCAACGTGAAAATTCACCTTAGGTAGGGGAAATATTTCACAACATGTATAAATGACATAACAGATAAAAACATCTTGACATTTGTCGATCAGACACAAAAACATTCCATGATGTTGTTAGAGGATATAAGTCTCTAGTGTATATATTGGTCCCCAAATTGGCTTCTTAACTCTTATCTCTTTGTATGCACTGAAGATCTTCATCTCTTTTGCTCTTGAAGATTATTATACTCAGATTTTTAACCTGTTCTCTTGGATTTTTAGCAGAAGATATTCAGTTCAGATATTGTATCCAATTTTAATATTTTCTCTTAATTTTCATATTTTACATTTAATCGTCTGTAATCATTATCTCTTATACATATGATAAATGATTTTAATAAAATATAATTTTTTCGGAAAGACTTCATCTGCCTGGATCTCTTCTCAGTGCATCAGTATATGCATTATATGCAGTATATGCAGAATGCATTTTTCTCATGTTTGATTTTGTTAGCAGTATTAGTTATGTATAGTGTAGGTATTATTTTAAAACTTAATAGAGCATTAACCTTTTTGCGCAACTCACCAGACGTTTCATTTCCAAACTGCTGTGCTACATACAACAACCAATGTAAAAAAAAAAAAAATGCACTTGAGTGATTTTCTTGGTGATTAATAATTTAACATATTGTTGGGCATGTGCAGTTCATGGTAATGTTAATCTTTGTTTTTTAGAATGTCTGTTTGGTCACCACTTGATTTCCAATGTACAAACTTGGTTGTGAAGTAAATTCATTTGGGAACCACATTGGCAGGCTTGTGTTAAGGAGGATTCGTCATTGTTGAGCCTGAATTAGGGATCGAAACTGAGATGAGATTTGTATTGCATATTGAAAATAAGCCTGCATGCAGCCTGTCCAGAAACAGAGGGAGAGAGAAAGAGATGATCCTGCTTTTTTTTTTTTTTGGCCACTTGATGTGATTAAGACAGGGGTCTGATGGAGGGGGGAGAAACAGTACGCTTGTCATTAGAATGATACAGTCGCTATACTCCACACATTCCTCTCTGATTGCACACAACATGTGCTCCGTCTGCCGAGGGCCCATGCACAGACCTCTGCTGCATTAGATTAGCACTGCCAGCATGTTGTCAAGCGCAAGGCCAGCTGTTGTTGGGTTCTGAACATTTGTAGTGTCAATCATTTATTAAGCCTCAAAAAAAAAAAAAAAAACCGAAACACATTGATGGTGTTTAAAGAGTTGCATACCAACAATTTTTGATGTTAGAAAAATTATCCTTAATGTAAAGAACAATTTAATAAGCTTACAATTTTTAATTGCACAGATGAAAGGCAGGAACATTTCCTGTGTGAACAGCCCCTTAGAGAACTCAAACTCATCTTCAATCTGTTTTCAATAACTTTTTGATACCAAAACTGGTTTTGCTTCAAACTTATTAGATTTATGTAAGGGATAATGCATGATTAGGTGGTCATAACCATAAAATACACCTAGACTGCATTATTTGGGCCCAAGAAGAAGATAATTCACATCTGCAATAATGTCTTGTTGTCACTCTTCCCGGCCCTGTTTCCTCTTAAACGCTTCTTGAGTGTGTTTAGGTAACATTTTCCCTTAGCCTTTTATTGTTAACACTTTATTTCTTTTATTTCTGGCCTGTAAGTGCTAATGTCAAGTATTAAAGTCAACATTTGGTTCCCCATAGCACCATAAATGCTGGGTGGCTGAGCAATGGTTGCCTTGGTCGGTAATCAAGAGGTTTAGGATTGAATCTGGAAGTAGTGTATGATGCGGCTTTGTTCGGAAATAAATGGACGCATTGGATGCAGCTTCATATTTTTTCCATTTACTAATGATGACAGGAAAGTTCTTTGGGAATATTGCAACAAAATGATGGGCCAAGGATTCACAGTAATTGATGTTTCATCAGTGGATTTTATCATATGAGCCAAAAAGTGGTTACTCATAAATTTCTTGAAGAGGCATCATTGCTATTCTTTGATTGTACACATTTTTTGTACCAATCAAAGTTTAATTACCAAAAATGCAGTTACAATTTCCTTAAGTCTTCTTTAATCCCCTTTAGAAAGATAAGGCTCAAAGGCAGCTCAAACAGCCAACGGTTGTAGATGTTTTGACTCAACCTAAACCTAAATTGAACAACCTAGGCTCAATGGAAGAATGTGAAGATAGCGAAGATGAAAGTGAATGTGGCAACGTTTTATGTTTCTTGTTGTATGTAACAGGCAATTTGGAAATGAAATGCCTGGTGAGTAGCGCTCTAAGTGGTGCTAAAATGGCATTTCAAAAGAACATACAAATAAACCCTACCCTAAACCTAACCGATAGTGTTAACAAAAGAGATAAATGTGAGAGAAAATGCTTTTGTTGAAGCAACCATGCATTTTAGTAAACATATGGTTGAACTTGTTAACACCTCACATAGGGTTGTGCCGATGGACGATAGTATCGTGTATCGACAATAGTCAGAGATATCGCCTGTGGCGATGCCTTTGACAATAGCAAGGTGATTATTATTATTATTATTATTATTATTATTAGGATAGTAATACGATCTAATTTTAATATTAGGGCTTATTTGTTGCGTTATATTCATTTTTCAGCGTTTTTACAGTGTTGCGCGTTATAACCAATCACACACATGATTCTCTCATCATAAACAACAAAGTGCAGATGTACGTGCGATGTAAGTATAAGAGATTTATTCATCTTACAGTGTAGATTCACTAATTATAACGGGAGTGTTTTTAAAGTGCATAAACTTGCTCTAGACTGAGCTTGTGATGAGATCTTTGGTAATGTATATGTTCTTTGCTCGTTTTCCGTAGCTGCTTTTTGAATAACCGAGGAAATGTAAGCATTATAATTAGTAACTTACGATGTTTCTATTAATTTGTTATCATGTTAAATACAAATTCAGTCATATTAAAAACATTAGGCTGCTTTTAGCCTTACGCTGGAATTGGTTCACTTTCCAGCAATGAAACTAAGTAAATAAATAGCCTAAATTAGCACGATAATATTGTGTATTGGTGATCTCACAGGCTGACGTTAGGACGATATGAAAATTGAGCATATCGCCCAACGTTAGCTTCACACAATATAAACCTTAACATCAATTTTAATTATCTTCATTTGCAGTGTTAACCATATTTATCCAGTATTCACTCTCTGTTTTTACTGTGGCTGTCTTGCCTTGTCACTGAAGTGAAGGTGTTGCACACGTCCCCCTTACAGAGAGTCAGGAATAACCAAGCTCTCAGACAAAGTGCTGGCCTCATATTCCAATTAGCTCTTGCAATTAGGCTGGCAGATGTAGCACATGAGGACTGGGATGATAAAATTAGCAACACTGACAGAATTTAGAAAATAAACCACCTAAGCCCCACCCACTCCCTCTGACCTCACTTGTGATTCATGAGTTCAAGGTGCTAGCATTACACCAAGCTAATTACACCTAGCTTACGTGACACTAGCATTAGCAGAAAATTGCACATTTTCAGTGTTGAATGGTGTTTGTGTGAGAGTTACACTGTCTAATTTTTGTAGGCACTGGAGTGCTGACTACAGCTCTGCTCCTGTGAGCTGTCTTGCCGTCTGCTGCTTACATAGACAGATGACATAGGCAGCATTTTACCTGAAATGGCACCTTAGGCTGAAGTGGAATGCGGTACATTGACACAAAGCAGACGAGAAGAACACTACTGATTTGAATAGTATTTGATGGTAACGTTGCTAAATGTAAGCTAAATGTATACGTAATGTATTTTCCGCTAAACTTAAACAGATACATGCCATAATTTTGATCAGTCTGAATATGTCCAGTCTGATTTTAGGTTCTTAAAGTTCTGTTTATATGAACCCTAAATTTTGCATTCTGATTTACATATGCGTTTACATGGGTAGTAGCCTTTGTGTATTTTGAACCAAACTTCAGTGCGTCTGCAAGCTCAGGTGTTTACATGAAGATTTTTTAGTTCGATTGAGCATGAAAGCGATTGTTCGGGTGCATTTTAATGTGGGTATAGTGCATTCTGGGATTACCTCCTCTGAGAAAGATGCATGCAATGCTTCCAGTTTTGGCCAAAACGAGGCACCTTTGAAGCCAATAGAAGATTGTTTCCTATGTTTTGGGACAGCTATCGCATCAAGAACTCATACGTGATGCCTTAAAATGCCACCTAGGTAGGCAGCTTGCTAGGTTTTGTAACAGAGCCGTCTTCATTACTGTACTATCATTCCCACATCAGTGTCACCCAGTTTTGCTCTTGATTGCTGGAGTGCCATATGAGTCAAGACCTGGTCTCGCCTAACCGTTATGTAAACCACCCACATGTAGCACCAAGCTCTTCACATCTCTACCTCTCTTCATTGTACCTTATCTCTCTCTTCCTCTCTTTCTTGCCCTCACATGTTATGAGGATGTTGTTGACGGGGTCTTTTTAATGAGGTATACTGACGGCATTATAAAGGTGTCACCAGGGGAATAGGGAAGGAGAGGGAAAGAGTCAGAGGGTAGGTAAAGAAAGATTTTCTGAAAAATCCCTTGAAATGGAGAGAGGTCTTTCATCCTTCAGAGAAGAGAGCCGTACTCCTCAGTGTCAGTGTATGCTCTCCACATATCATCTCGTTCCTGAACATTTCATACCTTATCTTGCTGTTGTGCCAAAGCCTGCAGACTGGCATTGAGACACATGAAGCCCAAACAAAAAACCCTTGCTAATATTTTAAACAATGAATATGTATTTTTTTTTTTTCCTTCACTTGCTGTGCGTCTCTTTTTTTCTTTCCATCTAATGGAGCTTCTGGGGTGACTGATTTTGCTGAGGCACTGCTGCCTACTCTCCATCTTACTCTCCGTCAGGTGCAGACCCACTTTTAGAGCTGCCCAGAGAGTGTGGCAGGAGCGGGAAGGTGACCTGTGACGTCAAGCCAATGAAGCCTGGGGAACAGGTCTTGTCGCTCTACTAGAGATTCCCTAACTAACAGCGCTCGTTTTGCTCTCAGACTTAATTTATTGTGGAAAACATTGACATTTTTGAAGGATTGATGAAATATTGAGTGAAACATTTGTCAAACTAGTGCTTAAGTAGATTGCTGGCTATTAATACCTGACCCAAATCTGCTACATAAAGTCCGCCCAAAAATGCCTTCCAGTCCATGCAACTGAGAGCGTTTTGACCTGGTATTTCTCCATCTGTTGGCATGTTCCAGCCTGTATTTGGCTCCTCTATGTATCTTGATTGATTGAACAGCATCTACCCTGCCTAAAACTCTTAAAAATGCTCAATCCTGGGTAGCACCAGCTGTTCCGGAGGTCTTTTTTTAAATTGGGACAAAGCTAGCTACTGCTTGTTTTGTAACTACTTGAGTGCCGCTTTGTTCCTAACACTTAAATCACCTAATGCTTAGCCACTTACTATGTCATCTACCTTTATGGATCCATTAAGTTGTAAATTTGTGAACTTAAAGTAGTATTTAACGATTTGCTGTTGCCTTTATTTAAATAGAAGAAAGTAGTTAGATTAGACAGGCAGTGAAATGGGAGCGAGAAAGTGTAACAGGATCGGAAAGGACCACAAGCCGAGAATTGAACTTGATTGTTCAGGTTGCAACTTGTATTGGAATTGGTAGTACACACTGAATAAAAGTGCCTTCTGTACCTTCTGAATAAAAGAGCCGTTTGGAAGTTAGTGAAGTCATTGCATCACTGTAGATACTGTTAGATGGTCCAGTTTTCCAGTTATAAGTCTTGGACCACAAAACCAGTTATGAGAGTCAATTTTTTGAAATTGATATTTATACATCACATGAAAGCTGAATAAATAAGCTTTCCATTGATGTATGGCTTGTTAGGATATGACAAGATGTGGCTGAGAAAGAACTATTTTAAAATCTGGAATCTGAGGGTGCAAAAAAATCAAAATATTGAGAAAATCACCTTTAGAGTTGTTCAAATGAAGTCCTTAGAAATGCATATTACTAATCAAAAATTAAGTTTTGATATATTTATGGTAGGAAATGTACAAAATATCTTCATTGAACATGATCTATACTTAATATCCTATTGATTTTTGGCACAAAAAAAATGTTAATTTTGACCCATACAATGTATTTTTGGCTATTGTTACAAATATACCCGTGCTACTTATGACTTGTTTTGTGCTCCAGGGTCACTTATAGACAATAAGTGACCAACACTAATGTAAATTGAAATATTTAGGCTATTTTAGTTTTATTTAGTCATTTAGCAGACGCTTTTATCCAAAGCGACTAACAAATGAGGACAACAGAAGCAATCAATTGTAGTATTAAAACAACTGAAACAGATCCAAAACTAAAAGCTAATGCATACAACAAAATTTCAAAACTTAACATTTAAATTAAAACAAAAAAAAAGCTAAAAACAATTCAAAATATTAAAGAACAAAAGGTATGAGTATAATAAGGATTCTAACATAACACTAAGCCAAACACCAAAAAACAACTACATATGTGTATAACCACACACACATACATATACATACATACATACATATATACACATTTATAAATTCAATATATATATTATTTCATTTCCATTTAGTTTGTTGAAGTACTAAAATAACTCCAATTAAATAAAACTAAAACTTAATAAAAAAAAAAAAAAAAACTATACAGACATAATAAAAAAACTAATAAAATGACAAACATTATTCCAACTTTAAGTAAAATTAAAATAGATAACAAATACAAATCAAACTACATTAGTTTATCAGTACTCCTAAAAAATAACACTGAGCCAAACACATGCAAGTAGTAGGAAAGAGGAGAAATAAAAAGCGATACTTACACTATATTGCCGAAAGTATTGGGTCACCCCCTTCTAATGAACAGGTTTGACTACTTTAGTAATTTCCATGAGTACAAATCTTAATGTTTAAGCATATAATGATATTCTAGGGAATTGTGTGCTTCTAATTTTAAAGCAACAGTTTGGACAGGACCCTTTTCTATTCTAACATGACAGTGCCTCTGTGTATAAGGCAAGGTTCAAAAAGAAATGATTGATTTAGTCAGTGTGGAAGAACTTGACTGTTCTGCAGAAAGCCAAGTCCTAATCCAAGCTGAACACCTCTGGTGTGACTTTAAATGCAGATCTTGAGCCAAAAACTCATCACCAAACACCAATGACTTGTACATATGGGTACAGTCATTTTAGACACTTCCAAAACTGTTGCAACAGAGATGGAAATACAATTTTTAAATACATGCATTATGTTTCCATCTTTGTTGCCACAGTTTTGGAAGTGCCTTTTTCTGTTCTAAAGAAGGTGGTGTCCCAATACGTTTGTCCATATAGTGTATGTACAAGTCATTGGTGTTTGGTAAAGAGTTTTTGGCTCAAGTTCTGCATTTAAAGTCACACCAGAGGTGTTCAGCTTGGATTAAGACTTGGCTTTCTGCAGACCAGTCAAGTTCTTCCACACTGACTGAATCAATCATTTCTTTTTGAACCTTGCCTTATACACAGAGGCATTGTCATGTTAGAATAGAAAAGGGTCCTGTCCAAACTGTTGCTTTAAAATTAGAAGCGCACAATTCCCTAGAATATCATTATATGCTTAAAAATTAAGATTTGTACTCATGGAAATTACTAAAGTAGTCAAACCTGTTCATTAGAAGGGGGTGACCCAATACTTTTGGCAATATAGTGTATATGCTTTGCCCTGGATGAGTCGCACGGTAGATAATTATAATTAAATAATAGCTTTAATGCTATTTGAGTATAAGAAAACACATTAGTGAGACATAAATTTGTTACTGACATGAAATATGCTTTTAAATGTGAGTTTGGCAAGCAAATTTTTGAGATTTCGGTATTTCCCGATTCAAACAGATGGGAGTCTTGCGTGCCCAAAAATAGCTGCCTGGAGGCATTGCAAATAATAGACTGACTATCCTTGAAGGGGACTTTGATTGTATCAAGGGCTGGGCGATAAATCGATTTTATCGATTAACTCGAATATGTAGTTTACGTCGATTTGTTTGAATGAAAATCGGTTTTCTCTTTAACATCCGCTGACGCTCCCCTCTGGCTCCTGTAGTTCCGAATGAGCTCAGCCCTCCCCCCGCGCGTTTCCCATATAGGGTTTGGCCGATAGACGATGCCATCGTCCATCGCCGATGGCTGAAAGACATCATGATGTTAAAGGCCTAACGTTACTTCGTTTTTGTACACGTACGCTAGTGTATGCGTACAGTCGAACACGCAGCCTTTCAAAGTATACTCCATTTGAAGATGTACATGAACCGCACGCACTCTAGAAAGATTCAACCATGTTCAGTGTCTGCTCTATTTTTCCCCGTTAAGTCATGACTGATAACAAATATTTTTTAACTCTGTTAAACCAAAGCTGAGCTCTCACATACCCTCTCGCTCACAAGCGCTTGTCAATGTGAGCGTCTGTTGTTGCAGTCTCAGCTATTTTGTTGTCCGTCTCTTTAGTTTCGTTTTCAACTGTGAAACAAGTTATCCCCATATCCATTTTTTAAATGTATGAGTGTAAAAGTTAATTGGTGCTGGATATTAATGTCATGGATTTAGCTAGATGCTAATGCTACAAACAAACTGACACTACATGATAATAGGTTTTATGGTATTAATTCTGTGACATGGTATTATGTGCCAGTAAAGGGATTGAGATTGAGGGTTAGAGATTGGTCAGTAGTGATGTTTACTGTGGAAAAACTGGCTTGAATTAGACTGTTTTTGAGTTGTTTATGGAGGGATAGTCGAAAGGTTCCTGTGAGGTGTTAAAGGCTGCTGCATGGGATGTAGTTATTCATGGTGAATTTTGGAGGAAGAAAGCAGGGTTCGGTGGTGTTTTGCTGTCAGCTTCAGGCCTTTGTTAACCCTAAGGCCCTGGCAGACTGTGGCTGCTCTAATTGGAGGAAGCCCTGAAGGGGAAGTGGATGGTGCTCAGGGTGCTATGACAGATGCCCGCTCGAGTGAGCATCACTGAAGGATTACAGCATGGCGAGGCGGTAAAGTGTTTATTTTGGTTGCACTAGGAAAGGAGCTTCAAGACAATTTGCCCTCCCTGCATATGTGCCCTCTCAGAAACACCAGACATTCCAGCCCTTCCTTAAAACGCACTGTATACACACCCTAGCAGTTTAACAAGCCCACAAACTAGCACTTCAGAGCAAAATATGTTCATTAACTCCTAACATATGCTCACTTTCTATCTCTTTTACTTCCTCGCATCCTCTAAAACACAGCCTCAAAGCCCTGAACAAAATGTCAAAGCTCTTTGCTCACCCCCAGAATGAGTGTCTGCTTCCCTCCCACAAGAATAATCACACTCTGTTTAACACAACATGGAATGATGGGTGGTGTGAACGAGGGATGATGCTGTGGACAGTTTTTGCATAAGGGGAAATGAAGCATCTCTGGTATATTTGGGTGTACAGGTTATAGTTATGTATAGATGCCCTATTTGACCGCTCCAGATACGTTGACGTGTCCGCCATTTTGGAATGGTCAACTTGACGTCATTCACAATAATAATCAATGAATATTCAAGGATATACATGCGTATAATTTGCTGTTGCAGACACACACAGTCAACTTGCGCTGGGTTCGTAGACCGTTCCAAAAATGGTGGATGGCTTGCGTATCACGGCCCATAGAAACAGTTGCTAATGAGGCATCTACGTGTATATTTCTATGGTACAGATGCACAGCCCATGCTGCCTCATATTTTAGATGTTTTGTGCTGGAGCTCCTTGGTCAACTAGCTTAACTAGAAGGCACTAACCAGGCTAAACCTTCATGGAAATTTATGCATAATCTAGTCTTTTTAGCAGGCAATAAATGCTATCAGTTGCCTTTAACCAGCCCCAGGTGGTATCTGCTGACGTTGAGATGTTTATTGATTTATTTTTTTGGTAAACAAAGCTAGATAATACTATGATCTAATTTGTAGCTGACAGCATTATTAAATTAGCCAAGTATTTAGTAAACAAGCTATGGATGGGACAGGTTGATTAATGAATTTACTTATGTATTTGTGTATACATATTTGCCCAATAATTATTATTTGAATGGTTATTTAAATGTTTTGTTTTTGAATATCTGTCCTTGTTTCAATTCCTGCATTTTCTTCGTTTCGCTCTGTGCTGTTTTTGAAATAGTTGGTCTATGTTTACAGTGACAATTTTATTATTATATTATATTTATTGTATTTATTATTATATATTATATGTATACATTTATTTATTGTGTGTGTGTGTGTGTGTATATATATATATATATATATATATATATATATATATATATATTAGATCAGCATATTAGAATGATTTCTAAAGGATCAAGTGACAGTGAAGACAGGAATAAATGCTGCTGAAAATTCAGCTTTGCATCACAGGAATCAATTACATTTAAAAATAGAGAAATTTGTTTTGTTTTTTTTTAATTGTAATCATATTTTACGATATTAGCGTTTTTACTGTATTTTTGAGCACATCAATTCAGCCTTAGAGAGAACATAAGAGACTTAAAGACATTTAAAAAGCTTAATATTTTCAAACACATCAGAATATTTCTGAGAAATTAAATTTTCCTTGATCTTTTGACATAGGCCTACTAAATTTCCTTGCAGCATTTAAAAATGATGTTTATATTTTTTTGTGTTTTATTTTACTTTTATTTAGACAAAATAAAATGTAATTTTAATATTAGCTTATTGGCCAAAGCTGAAAATTTTCAGTTGATTGGTATTGGTTAGCTTTTTAAAGTTGGTGCATCCTTAGTGTGAGGATTTTAAATGGGCCTGCCGATAACACATGCACACTTAACATGTTGCAATTCCACCTTTATAAACAAAACTTTCCCTCTCTTGCAGAGCATCATGGAACAGTTCAATCCCTGTTTGCGGAATTTCATTGCCATGGGAAAGAACTACGAGAAGGCTCTCTCCAGTAAGTACCCTCACATCACATCTCCAGACATCCGCCGTTTCATCCGCGCTCAGGCAGCTGTCCAAACCCTCCACGCCTTCCCATCCGCCTTTAATGCCACTTCATTTGAAGATGATGACAATATTTGTCATCCTGTTATTCAGATGGCCACACAGCCTTATCAACTCTCACACAGCCTGAGACACCTCCTGAGCTCAGATGGGCCGAACACAAGCGCTCCGCTGATGAGGGCATTCACAGAGGAGATAATGTGCCCAGCCTCACTGATGATTTGATATTTAGCCATTAGACAGAGGAACAATCAGATGACTTTGAAGGCTTTGTGCGGTAGGTGACTGATGAAAGCCAGACAATTGCCCATTGATGTCTGCGTTCACATTGGCAAATGTAATCTTGCTCTGGCAGCCCCGGCAGTAAAACCTTTAGGGTGTTGTGCAGGAATACATCTTAAAGGAATATCCCAGGTTTAGTCCTAGCTCAATCGACAGCATCGATTTTGAAGAGAAAAAAAAAAATATATATATATATATATATAATATAGAGAGAGAGAGATATATATATATATATATATATATATATATATATATATATATATATATATATATATATATATATATAGAGATATATAATATAATATAATATAATATAATATAATATAAATAAATCTGGGTTACAGTGATGTGCTTACAATGGGATAGTGAATAGGGACAATCTGTAAATGTTAAAATCAATGTTATTTTAGTATCATTGAGATACCGTTATAATTTATTCATACTGATATTTTGAATCAGTTTTAATTTTATACTTTTATTTTTTTATTGTAGTTTAGTGATGGTAAAAAATGATTTAAACCATTTTGCAGCTTAAATAATGCACTTATTACTTTTTATGTACTACATTTTTACAGCAATTTCATCATAAAAAATACTGAGACAATGTCTCAAGTATTACTTTATTATTGTGTATTTTACAACTGATAAACATAATGTTAATATTCTGTAATTTTAATATATCTACTTGAACCACAGCTTAAATCATATAAAATGTAACACAAAATACTGTAATGTTGACCAAAAAAAATATTTGTAAAAGATATAATCATATGTGATGTCTCACAGAACTTCTGGGCATGTATTCTTACTTCACTGTAAATTATGTGGTAATTTTTAAAGTTTACTTCCAAATAAAAACATAAATTTGACAGTATCTTACAGTAAAATTACATATAATGTGGCCAAATAAAATTTTTCACTATGTATGGCAAGATAACTTAGTTAACCAATTAACAGGTTTTTACTGTTGCATTTTTAATCTTTCTTTTCAGTAAAAATTCCAAACATTTTTTACAAAGTGCAAATGCTGTCAACTTAGCTTACCCTTATTGAATCACAATAATCCTTTAGAAAGTCACAAAGGAAACAGGGGCTACCCATAAATCCCAGCACCCAACCTACTTGGGGATTTATGTAAAATCTGTGAGACAGCCTGCCCTTCAAACTCTTGAGCATTAAAGGCAGACTGGCTGAGGTGGTTGAAAGAATCTTATCCTCAAAAAGGGGCTGACTGCACACAGGGGTCCATATGCTGCCAGACTGCTGTCCACAAGTAACCAGTTGGGTAGAGTAGTAGCGCAAATTATTCAGCAGTGGCATAGAGAATGGTGTGGGTTTTTTTTTTTTTTACCATAGAAACATGGCTGGAAGGACATAAAGGCAAGAGACAGCGTTGAAAAAGAGATTTATTCCATAATTAACTACCTCGTACTGAGGGAAACTGGGGTCTGGTGGGAGGTCCTAGGCCACTAAGCCCACCAGAATAAATCGTAATCCTCTTTTGCTCTCAGTTCATGTCTTTACCACCCTACCCCATGTTTTAGGAAATTAAATCACTCAGACACAAAGCTTTCTACCCCCATTTATTATTTCTGACTGGTATTGTTCTTGCTGATTTGTTTTAGAGCCTCAGGCACAGAAAGATGAATGAGTGCAGTAGGAGGAGTGTGTTATGACATGGTTCTATCTCAGAAAAAGATAGAATTTCAAAGTGGGAGACCTACATATATGGATGAGAATTGTGGAGATTCCAGTTCCACTTAACAATCCATTAACAAGTTTTGAGGAAACATATGCAAACTATCTATAAATCCATTCTGCTCCAAACCACTCTCGTAGGGTGAGAAGGATAATGGATCTCGGGTCTCTCATTTTTAAGAACCATATGTGAGAGAGAGTATTGAGAGTAGACAGGGAGAAATTGGATAACCATCAGCTATTTTCTGTCAGCATAATGGAATTCATTCAGAAATTATTCGTTTGAGAATTAGACTACATTGGTCACACTTTGTTTGTTGTACTAACTACTGAGGACAACAAAATAATTGGGTTGTGCAAGCTGTCTATTTGTTGTCTGTATTATTTTGTGACTTTCAGTATTTCTCTCTCATCACATTCAGTTTGGTCTGCAAACAATCTTAAACAATTAGCTGTGGCTGTTGATTCAGTATTTTAGTAAATGCTGTTCCACATTGACAGATGTGTTAACAGAACTAAACTTCATAAATCATACAATCATGGTATTTATTTATTATTATTATTTTTAATAATGTGTCAGGTTCTGAAAAACAACCAGTTTTCAACCACCAAAGTAATTTTACTTAAAATAAACTTAAGGCAACCATTCAGGGCTTTTGAAAGCGATTTTCTAAGTGGATAAAAAAATTATAATGTATGTATATAATGTATGGCGGAAGAGCACTTCGCAGCACGTCGAACTCGGCGCAGTAAGTAAGTGCTGCGAAGTACTCTTCCGCCATACATTATAGTTATCATTTTTTATCCGCTTAGAAAATCGCCCCGTTTTATTTTGTCACCATACTTACTCGTGTAACTACTCATGTAACCATCTTTAAATAGGGAAAACATGGAAGTGTTTGGTAGCTTCTAAATTCATCTCTGTTTGGATCTTAAGGAATGAATGGTGCTAAACGCTAGCATAGTGGCGCCGCGCGCTAGAGCGATTAAGTGCACGCACTGAGACGGGAGAGGTACGTATCAACTCGTCTAAATTAAGGGAAAAACATATTGGAATATGGAAAAACGGTGGCGTTTTCCTTTAAAACAAAACAACTCTTCATCCTTTCTTCCTGACAAATCAGTTTATCAGCAAAAATATAAGTTCCTGTATTGGCCTATCCAACCTAGAAGAATATAGGAAGAAAGAAACAGAAACCTAAAAAAAATATGTGGGCCTTCTATCTGTCTCTGTGTGAATTCCCAGAGTTGATGGTCCCATCTGTCAGACACGTTTTTGCATAATTTCCTTGTAAATAAGCCCTGAACACTATCCACATAGTGGCTCACCTGCAACAGTCTGCTTTGGCTTACTTAATCAGAGCCACAGCTGGTCAGCTTGATGAATTGTTTGCTCAACCGATTTTTTTTGTGGCCTTTCTGCCCGTGCCAGAAGCGCAGGGTGGTTTTCCACAGGCTCTCAGTAGATTCAAATGAAGGTCTCAATTGATTTCTGAATGAGTTCCATAAAGAATAGCTGACTGGTATCCATTTTCTCCATGCCTGTTTTCTACGCTCTCGCTCTGAGGGAGGTGAAGAGGCATTGTTTCAGCCGTGGCGCAGTGTGGGACACGCTTAAAGGAAGCATGTTGCATAATAGTACCTGAGTTGCTCTTGGAGGTTTTTGGGGAAGACCAGCATCTTGGCTGCCAGATCTTGCTTTGCAGTTATAGTTTGTGGCAGTGGCTTTGTAATTCCTTGGTACTGTGTTCTCAGACCAAGAGTGACAGTCATGACGCAAGTCTGAGCAGCTGATTCCAGTAAACATCTGTGAGGTAGGAGATACAGGTGAGCCCTGTATGAGTGGGCCACCTTTACCTCTTTACTGCTCTGGTTAATAATGAGTGCCACCAGTCCTATGGAAATCACCAGCATGTGCTGTTTGGCTGTTCCAGATCTCTCACACTTTCCCTGAGTTGCTAATCTGATTCCCTTCGATGCACTATATATGGAATAGGGAGCAATTTTGACACACTTTCTACACAGGACACATGGCTACAACTGAATTGCTTCATTATGATTAACTTTGCTGTCTATATTGCGAGCATCTGTTTCATTTACTAGCTTCATTACACAGATGCCCTATCTATATTTTTGGAGTGCTATACAGCTATTTAATTTTATTCCATTTTATTTTGATGTCTGACATATACATAGAATACAGATAATATATATTTTTTTCTTTTTAAAAAAATGTATATGTTTATTCAAAGTCGCATTAAACTGATTAAAATGTACATTCATAGTGTTAGAAACTATTTTATTTCAAATAATGCTGTTCCTCAAACTTTATCAAAGAATCCTGAAAAAACACAACCTTTTTCAACTTATAATAATAATAATAATAATAATAATAATAATAATAATAATAATAACTTAATAATAATAATAGATTATTATTGAACAGCAAATCAGGATATTAGTATGATATCCAAAGGATCATGTGACAATGAAGACTGGAGTAATGATGCTGAAATTTCAGCTTTACCATTTCAAGAATAAATTATATTTTGCAATATATCATAACATAAATTGCAATTTAAATTGCGATAATATTCCATAATATTACTGTTTTTACTGTGTTTTTGTATTTTGTAAATCTTGCTGACCCCAATCAATGGATGGATGGTAGAGGTGTAGTGCCCAATTACTAGATTAAACTTCTCCCAGGTTTGAAGATTATTAGTTCAGAACACGTTTATAGATGTATTAATTGATTGAAAACAGACCAATCAGTACACAGTTTAGAGATGTTTTGTCAATAGCTTTAAGATTTTTTTTTATGTTTATTATATCAGGTGTTTACATATTTTGTGTTGTCCCTTATAAATGCAGATTCATCATAAAATTAAAAGAATTTATTTTCATATTGTCCAAAACCACACATATTGTTTATATTGTCCAAAACCCCTAGAGCTTTTCCAAACATTTGCAGAGCAGTGCATATACAGTAAATATCTTCTGTCTGTTACATCAGCCTGAGTGTGATGTCTCTGGTGACTTAATGAGACTGACACCTGCTTGAGCCACAATAAGCAAAACTGTAGTTCATGAAGTCTCAGAAAAGGTCGAGTTTTACTAGTGAATAGCCTAGCATTACTGGCCCACCAGTTAGACCAACACCAAAACAGCCTAGGCTAGACCACTTCTTAGTTGGAAAATCGCACACATTCTCTCTCTTCCACACACGTGGAAATCCAGGGAGAGTTTTGGAGATAATGATATTCTGTTTATTCTTTTTCACCGAAGTTGACATTTTAAAACCGTAATGAGGCATGGGATTGGGAAATGGTGTGTGAGGGAGACAGCTGGGCTGGGCTGGTCTGGTAAAGAAAAAAGGGCCAAATTTCCATAGTCACAGAAGGGCTATCTTTACTCATTCTAAATGTGTTTCCTGTACAACTGATTGTGTTTCCTGTTGTGCAACAGACTCATCCACTCCTATAGATTTTTTGCCGCTCATTACCCAGCTGGACGGACACCAACTTGCACAGCTGAGAGCTGTCCCATCCTCGTCATGGTTCCTTTGATCATCGAATATACTGCTGTAATGAATGAGAGATGAGAATGTTTGTGACATATTTTTCCACTTGCCTCTATCTTTTTGCAGGTGTGACGTTTGCAGCGAAGGGCTATTTTGATGCACTGGTGAGAATGGGAGAGCTGGCCAGTGAAAGCCAAGGATCTAAAGACTTGGGTGAGTCTCGCCGTGCTGTTTTAGCTTCAAGGGAGCAGGCAAACTGTGTGGCTTGATCCGACATGACAGCACAAAACACGCACTAATGGAACCACATGCTCAGCAAAGTGCCGATGTTGCTTTCATTAGGCCTGACTGACAGAATTTGTAGCTGAAAAGCTTTTTTTATTGAATCTTTTTAAATCGGAAGCATTTCAGACGTAGTTTATGTACTGGCTTGAATTATTCCTTGTTTTACTTGCTCAGTTTCTCCAGTTTGCGTGGAAAATGAAGTCAAAGGGCTGACAGCAGTGGATGGGAATTCATCTGCCATGCTGCAGGGAAACTCACCGATGCATCATTTATGATCCGTTTAAAAAGCAGATCTAGTTCGAGGGCTATAACATCTTGAAATAGCATTTCACTTTCTGCTACGGGAGGCTGTCAGAATTGTTGGTCGGTTCTTTGTTCTACCAAGGATGTGAGAGTGGGTGTATGCATGACCCTGAAAATGCTTGTTGCTAATGGGGATTGGCTTGAGGTACAGCAGCAAAATCTACTTTGTATTCGTGGTACGACATCCATCATCTATTGAACTTTCAAGTCCTTTTGGGCATGGGCTGAATCTTTTTCTACCTCACTATCAGGGGCCCCAAGTGAATTTTGACCCTAGTTGACTTTTGTTTGAGATACTTACATTTACATTTATGCATTTAGCAGACGCTTTTATTCAAGTTACAGTTTTTACAATTGATGAGCTCTTGCTTTCCCTGGGAATCGAACCCACAATCTTGGCGTTGCTAGCGCCATGCTCTACTTTTTGAGCTACAGGATACTTGGGGATTTTCAGGCAGACTGTCAGTCTACTAATACAGACGGTATATTAGTAGTTGTTGAGTATTGATACAGGAGTTATTGAATCATTCAATCAACTGATTTGTTCAAATCATTGGTCCATTTAGGAACAAAACAAGTGAGTTGCTGCTTTCAAAACTGATTAATAAGTAGGCACTATATTTCATGAGGAACCAACTTGGCGACCATTGTAAGATGTTCTATGTAGTATGAATGTTTGTACTAGTAGTGCTGTCAAACAATTAATCGTGATTAATCGCATCCAAAATAAAAGTTTTTGTTTACATATATGTGTGTGTGTGTATACTTATGTAAATACACACACATACAGTATATATTTTTGAAAATATTTCCATGTATATATTTATATTCATATAATTTATATTATATGTAAATATATTTAATACATAAAGATAACACATTTTTCTTAAATATACACATGCATGTGTGAGTAATTGTGTATACATAGTAAATATACACACTTCACACACACATATTATGTAAAGAAAATCTTTTATTTTGGATACGATTAATCGTGATTAATTGTTTTACAACACTAGTTTGTAGTATGAGTGATGTTCAGACGTATTACATCCACCATGTTAGCATGTATGTGTCAGTTGCATTGATTACCTGACATGGCCTCATGTGATGGTAAAGTGTCCATTGAATGCACACCTCTAGATCTCAACAGAAGTAGTTGGTCATCCGCATACTTTTCCGGGTACTACTGTTTTTCGAATGTATTCGGACATACTACTCATTTGTAATACTGTTGCATGCTATATATTAGGGAAGTAGGCATATTCAGATGCAGTGAGTGTCTTTATGAATGAGCCATTGTATTATTCACTCAACCATCTGGGATCGTGAAGTGTTCATCGGAAGTGCGCATCAGAATATCGCCAAATCTAGAATGTTATCCTGGTACTTTTTGCCTACTATTTTCGGAATACTACTGAATACATACTCTTTTCACACTGATTTACATCACTATATACTAGAGAAGTATGCAGCCACAGTTTTTATAAAGGAGACATAGAATCATTCGCTCAACCGATTCATTCAAACATACTGATTCATTCAGAAACAAAACAGGTGTCTGTATTTATGAGTGAGTCATTGAGTCAATTGATTTGTTTGAACACACTGATTCATTCAGGAACAAAACACCACTACTGTGTTAAACAAAGAAGCGCCATATGATTCCACTTTGACTTTGTTTGCAACTGTTTTCAGTAGCTGTGCAAAAACAAACAGACAGTATTGCGTCTGAAATGTAAGTTACTCAGTTATAACTTCTTTCATGATTTCATCATGTCATTCTAAACCTATAAGACTTTCATTTCATTTCATCTTTGAAACACAAATTAAGACATTTTTAATGAAAACTGAGACTTCTGTCCCTCAATTGAAATCCTATTACACCAAAACTTCATAAAGATTGTAAAAAGAAATGCTTGAAAGGACAGAAATCTCTCAGGTTTCATTAAAAATATTTTCATTTGTGTTTAGAAGATGATCAAAAATCTTGTTTGAAACCAAATCAGGGTTATTAAATTAAACAGAATTTTCATGTTTGGGTGAACTATGCCTTTAATTATGCCACATTACAAAATGTCTGCATAAGCTGTCCTTTTTGTGGTATAAATGCTGTTTGAAATGGGAATGCAGTGTATGCAGTGAATTTAATTGGCTCATATCTATCGCACTGGCTCAGGAGTGTCACATACACTGGAGCTGTTGCTCAGGACATGAAAGGCACATCTACGTTATTTCATTTCCACAGGGCGTTTCCTGGACTGAGGTGGAGTAAACTCCCCCCTCATGTATAACGCAATCATCAGTGCAGTTCACCTCTCATTTGAACTTGCAAAAGGTATTAGCACTTGAATCCCACTCTCTCGCTCTGACTGAGTGTGAATCACAGAGAGAGTCTCAGCCTCAGTCACAGACCCCCTGGACATACAACACAATGCGGCCCTCTCGAGTTACACTTCATATACACACAACAAATCATCTGTGATGCATGAAAGACACTCCCATACGAAAGTGTGCTATGTTAACCATAGATTTTCAGCAAAATACCATATTATATACAGTACTTGATGTGTTAAAAGAATAATATTTTTCCCACAATATTGAATTTATACCTTCTATCTTTTAGTTTAAATTTCATGTTTGATGACACTGGTGGTGATTAATACCAACCCTTGCTAAAAAAAGTTTCCATGGTAACCATAGCTACTGCCAAGATACCACAATTAATTACTACAGTTCCTGTAAAATAATAATACATTAATATGGGATCTCATTCAGTACAGTATAAGATACTTGAGATTTTTATTTATTTATTTTCGCTTGATGACAGCGGCCGGAATCAAACAGCATCTTACTTAAGATGCTGATTTTTCATACAGAGATAGGTCGATCTGCTTTTTCTAATTATGCTCTGTATGGAACAAGCTTCAAGGTACATTACATATGGAATTTGTACCATCTCTCGTTATGAAACTCTCGCTACAGTTTGATTGTGGAAGCTTTGGCTGAATCTGCAGCTACCATGGTAAATTCCAAAAGGCTGTATCATTTACTCACCCTCATGTTGTTCCAAGCCTGTATGAGTTTCTTTCTTCTGCTGAAGACAAAAAAAAAAAAAGAGAGAGAGAGAGATTTTGAATAATGTAGGTAACCAAACAGTTAATGGTAGTCATTGACTTGCATAGTTTTTTTTTTTTTTTTTTTTTTTTTTTTTCCCCTTTCTATGGAAGTCAAAGGCTGCCGTCAACTGTTTGGTTACCAACATTCTTCAGAATATCTTCTTTTGTGTTCAGCAGCTGACAGGAATTTATACAGGTTTGTAATAACTTGAGGGTGAGAAAATGATGACAAAATTTTCATTTTTGGGTGAAATATCCTTTAAACTTAAATCCAAACATTCATTGTTTAAATGCAAGATAAGTTAAGATGTTGTGTGTGTGTGTGTTACAAAACTAAAAACGTACGTAGTTGACTGATGGTGTTTTGTCATTTTCAAATGCATTTACATGTAGATAATGGGCAGGTGTGGTTCGTGAGAACCTGTGCCATTGTTCGTCAGCAGTGTCACAATGAGTCATTCTGCTTTGATTAAGTGATGTGAGTGTGTGCATGCATGCATTCATTACTCAAGAAGAAAAGCGCCTGCATTATGCATTAGAGCAAGAGTGCACAATCCTGAAGATCTACAGTAGCTGCTCTCAGTCTGCTAACACACCTGACTATAATTTTCTAGTGAACCCAAAACCTTGATTAGCTGTTTCAGGTGTGTGATTAGAGTAGCAGCTGAACTCTGCAGGAAGGTTATATCCAGGAGCAAAGTTAAGCTACGGACACACTAGGCTTCCAGCACTAAAATGACTTTGGACTCCACAACAAATATGGGCAACAGGATGTGATGTCATGCTCTAGAGCTTAACATTTTTGTTAACGTCATCTGCTGGAATGGCATTCTATTGTGAACACGTGACGACAGTTAGCGGAAGTGAGAGATTACTGTTTAGAAAATGTTAAATATGGATATTTTTCTTACAAAAATGCATCGATTCACAACAGGAGACCTTTATTCACCCCCCCCCCCCCCCCCCCCCCCCCCCGAAGCTGTGTGAGGCACTTTTTTTTATTATGGATGGATGCAATTTATTGGACTTCTTTTGGACTATTGAAAAATAACACCCATTCAATGCCATTATAAATCTTGGAAGAGCCAGGACATTTTTTTTAATTATAATGAGATATCCACAACTCTAGTTTAACCGAGTATAAAGACAGTGTTATCTGTCATAACTTCTGGCGAGAAATACCGCAAATGCTGGGCGAAAATTATTATCAAATGAAGTATAGTTTGAAAAGCTGCGCATTCGGCTGAGAAGCTTCAGACAGAGCAACAGTAGTGCTTCAACTGACAAAAAAACACACACAATTGTCAAAATGCGCGGTTTTGGCGAGTTACCTCGTAAGTGTAGTCTTAACTGAGTTACAAAGTCTTAAATGACCGTAAAGAGTTTTGAGAAAATCAGTGTCATGTCCGTGTCATGTGCATCAGCTTTTAAAGTGAATCTTGCTGAAGTCTGTTATTGATGTAACTCAAAGAACAAAAGAAAAAGAGAAATCACTCTGCTCTAGTCACTGATTAACTTTTGTAGCTTGAATAAAAATTAACCAATATAGTTTATGCATATACAATTGATAGTTTGTGAAGATTGTTTTAAAATCACTTAAATTAAAAGTTGTTATATATTTCAGAGCCTATTAAATGTTAAAAATAATGGCTTTCAATTATACTGTAATGTTGAATGGCTATAATTAATAAGTAAATTTAATAAGTAAAAATTGGCCTGCCATTTTTGACAAGTGATATTGTGCAATTTTGTACAAAATAAAAGCATTTAAAAGCAAACTTCCTGATTAAACATTAAAGCACACTAGTGTGATAAACAGTGCAAATTTTCATAATTTTTTATTTCATATTGTAAAAATTTTTCATAAAAAATGATTTTTTCACTCAAAAAAACAAGGTACCTCCTTTCAGATAAATGAGGCCTACGATTAATCAGATGCAAATAGAAACACAAAACCAGTCCTAAATGAAAGAACAAATTGACAAAAAGATTGAATCCAATATTTGGTGATAATATAGCATAATGAGTGATTTATAAGCAATTGTTTGGAGTCCGGTCATTTTTGACCGGGAACACCACAAGTGTGACACGAACACTACCAGAGGGTTAATTAAAATAATGGCCTTACATTGGCCTTTAGATATTTCTTTTAAGTATTTTAAGTTATCAAGTAATTATTCAAGTACAGTAAATGGTAGTATCAAGTATTCAAGTAAACCACTGAGAAACAGGGAAAAAATGTAAGTAAATACATGTAATATAAAAATTAATTAACTGGCTTAGTCTTAGATATAAACTAATAATATGGCATTGGTGTCAGAGATTGACTAAGAAGCAGCTCTTTAAATAAACTGAGCTGTAAATTATTTTCTTTTTTGTTTTCCCCCCTTTAAGCCTAACTTTATATGCAAGTTTGTTAATAATAACTAAAATTATCCAGCCACAAACAATAAGTCATCACTGAGATGATACATTTTATTACCTAAACTGCAGGAACACTGCTATCATTCCTTTTCTGAAGAATTTTTTAAGCATCAAATTGGTATCAAAACACTACTCCTTTTGACATCCCTAATGCAAACCATTGATGTTTATATTCTTTATGTTGAGCCAGGAGGTCAATCTATGACATTTAGTTCCTCTGTTGGTAAAATGTCACAGGTGTGCATTTATCAGCATTGTCGGTGGCTTCAAACGCAGCTCATCCAATCAGAAATAAGAGTGGGAACTAATCTTTTTTTGCCTCATGGCCCACACCCAAACCTCATTTGAGTTTTCCTGTCGAGTCTCTCCCAGAGGAATCGCCCAAGGTTATATCCTCTCCCGTGTCAACAACAGGACTCCACCTGCTCGTGAGAACAGGCCCAACTCAAACACACATATCAGAGTGTCACGTCATACTTTATGAAATGATAAACTGGCCATTACCAGCGCAGAGACACTACAGCACCGCTGCGACCGCCGACCCCCGGGGATAATGACGAGGTTCCTTTACCCTGCTGAACGCTGAGCTTAAATGCAAGACGTGTCATTTAGTGACAAACGGCTTCATCTCTGTTTTGGATAAGAGATGTCCCGTGCCGTGAGGTGGAACGCTAAATTCTTGTGGGCAGTTTGCAGTCCTGTGTGTCTGTCTTTCTCGGTGAGAGAGCCACGGGGGTTCGCTTTGAGACGGACTGTAAATGGTTTCCGCCTACACACACTCCTGCTTTTCTCTCTCTCACTTCATTCCTTGCTGTTTTTCTGATATTTCTCACATTAAACGCCACACATTCTCTCACACACACACACACACACACACACACACACTTGCATAAACATAGTCACGCACTAATAGTTGAGCCTGGGCAAATATCGTGCCTTCGTATATGGTGTCCTTGGATGCACAAAGCGCTTGCAGTGGAGAGCACTCATTCTTATCTGAAAGTGAGGCGTGAGGGAGTGCGTATACACACACACACACACACACACACTATTCCTCCCCCTCTCGCATACACTCCCACGCTCACTGGTTTGTTTAGGATAATGATGCCCCTGTCACCACCTCCCACTCATATCCTCCCACCACATCTCTTTCTCTGTGTTTTACTGCCTTCATTACATCACTGTGGCATACTCTCTCCCTTACACAAGCAGACAGTGGTTGGACTGCACGTAGACGACACGTCACAACACGGCGTAAGCTTACCAAGGCTACATCGCAATTTCTCACCACTGTTTTGGTGTTTTGTTATGTTTAAAGGAATGTTCTGGTTTTGAGAAAAAACAATAGTTCATCAAAACATGAAAATATACTCTCCCTTAGGCTGTGAAAGATGTAGATGAGTTTGTTTCTTCATGGGAACAGATTTAGAGAAATGTATCATATCATTTGCTTACCAGTGGATTCTCTGCAGTGAATGGGTGCCGTCACAATGAGAGTCTGAACAGCTGATAAAAACATCACAATAATCCACAAGTAAACCACACGACTCCAGTCCATCAATTAACATCTTGTGAAGTGAAAAGCTGCATGTTTGTAAGAGAGAAAAAAAAAAAAAAAAAAAAAAATATATATATATATATATATATATATATATATATATATATATATATATATATATATATATATATATATTAATTAGTGAGATGTTTTTAACTTCTATTGTTTCTATTGAATCCTGTAATTATAATATTGTTTTAGACAGTGATAAAAGTCTTGTATGAATCAGGAGAGAAATATGCACAGATCAATCACCGTTTACAAGCAAGAACAGTCCAAAAGGGTATTAAACAAATATGTCAGTTGATTTTGAGTTTGACTTTTTCACTGGAGGAAATGTTGTTATTATTATTTATGAATTATGTATTTTGGTCAGAATTGACGGTTTAAAGTTAAAACATATTAATGATGGATTTGTTTCTTTCAAATATGCAACTTTTCACTTAAAAAGTGTTAGTTAATGCAGTGGTTCCCAACCACGTTCCTGGAGGCCCCCCAACACTGCATGTTTTCCATGTCTCCTTAATCAAACACACCTGATTCAGATCATCAGCTCATTAGTAGAGACTCCAAGACCTGAAATGGGTGTGTCAGACAAAGGTGAGATGCAAAATGTGCAGTGTTGGGGGGCTCCAGGAACGAGGTTGGGAACCACTGGATTAATGGACTGGGATCATGTGGATTACTGTGATGTTTTGATTAGCTGTTTGGACACTCATTCCGACGGCACCCATTCACTGCAAAGGATCCATTGGTGAGCAAGTGATGAAATGATAAATGTCTCCAAATCTGTTCTAACAAACTCATCTACACCCTGGATGGCTGAGGGTGAAAACATTTTCACCAGGTTTCATTTTTGGGTGAACTATATATTGAAAACTGCATTTATGGCACAGTGTTGATTGCCACAGAAAAAAAAATTGGCAAATTTGCATGGAAAAAGCGTGTACTTTTGTTAAAGCATTTATTCAAATTATTCAGTAAAGTACAGTACAGTGGTATACATTCAGTGTGTATTTTAATGCGTACTGTCTAGACCTGTGTACTTCCTGTGTGTACTTCATGTAAAAAACTGAGGGATGAGTTAAAATAATTTTCTGTTGTGATCTGACATTTTATTGCACAAATGTTGTTGACAGAGCTACACTTTTATTGAACCCAGAATGCTCCCAGAAATGAGTTTAATATGTGTTGTTATTGGACTATTATTATGTGTCTTATTGGATTTTATTAAGGGTGTTTGCCGTGGACTGTACTGCTGCTTCTTCAATATGTCAGCAAAGGGGAAAAAAAAGTCTAAAATACTGCAAATCAAGCAGCATCCTTCATTGCATTAGTAAAGTTGCTAGTGAAACAGTTACCATGAGAACAAAGTGTTCTGAAATTTGCCTCTCGCTCTTTTATTCAGATCTGGATGTTGTTTTGATGTTAGGCTTCCATTTGATGTGATAAATGAAATAATTATCGTTAGTGTCTATTCTTTTTAAATATTCAGTTTCAGTTTCCAGATAAATTATAACTGATTGATTTAATCAAATTTGTATTACGTTCTGCCTTACACCATGTCTACACAAGAGCCTGATGATGCATCATGTTACAGCGTGACAACAGCTTGACGTCGTCCGTACTGAAAGCACCACAGCTATACGTCTATGAATATTTACTTGCATAAACCTTCCATCTGTACGCCTACCTTACAGCTTCCTACCAGGTTCCTACCTTATTTTCAGTAAAAAAAAAAAAAAAAAAGTATGTTTGCATGAACTGTTGAAAAGTAGTGAAGTAATTTAACACTAAATCTTAGTATTTGATCATTTACTATCAATTAGAAACCAAACATGACTTATATTAGAAAGACTTCAACATCTCAAACTGGCATTGAAGCGATCAGATGTAGTTAGACGCATAAAACGATGACCAACCGGAAGCCATTCTGTTTATTCATCAATGGACTGAACAGTCACAAACCTTTAAGCCAATCAGAATATCAGATGCCTTAATTAATATTCATGAGCTACTGTAAACTCAACCTGACTCTTGTGCCTGACATAAAGAAACTTCCTGAGGAGAGAAGACATGACTAAGCGAAGAAGAATAGCCTTTAACAATGCTGTGCAAACTTTTTAAAATGTAACTTTTAAGTAGAGCGACTGACATTTGTGGGAAGTTTCATTTATAAGCTTTTGAATGGTTTCTCATATGAGTGTTTCTATGGCAACTAGATTTTTAAAACAGTGAAGTACCAGAGACAGAATGAAAGTCCCACCTTTCATTTAAAAGAGCCTTTATAAAGGCCCTGCTTTATTGCTGTCAAAGGTTTTAGCCATAATTTCAGTTAAAGAAGCTACATTTATTATACCATTTTTATAGATGATTTGAAGTATGATATAGACTAGAAAGAAAATAGCTGTGTCAAGGTGGCTGGCCGAGTGAACTTGCCTCAGAGGGATTTTGATCATTTAAATGTGAAAAGAGGCTGCTGAGATGTATTTTTCAGGTTGTTTCTGCGCCCATTCCTATAATGGGCAAAACCGTTACATAATTAGGACTCATCAGCATTTACGCCCCTCTGAGTGGCAAATCATGTGATGATATGCCGTTTTAATTTCCTGTCAGGTCTAAAGCACTTCCCCCAGTGGTTTAGGTCGAGTGGCCAGTGAATTAGTTCAGAGATACTGATGCAGAAAGAACTCAGACACATTTTTCTCCCCAGAGATCCACGAACGCTGCCTGCGATTACCTCAGTTTGAGAAGATCGAGAACACATTTTATAGTAGTTGCTAAGGCTAGCATCTGGCATCCACCAGCAAAGTCCCTTTCAAGGCAAGTCAGTTCACCAAGTAAATCTTGGGAACAATCTCAGGCAGCTACTGTATTTTCAGTCATTTCAGTGCAGTTTCTAATTGAATAGGGAAATATGGGGTGAAAATACATGACATACTTACATTTCTGTAACATTTAAATCTGGAAAATATAAAAATGGATTACTTGGGGCCCTATAAAACTTTTTTTTGTTTATTTTTTTTTTAAACATTGACTTTGTTTTAATGGTTAAATTAAATTATATTCATCAAAAGCATGTGTAGTTAATTTAAATCATGAAATGTACAATATTAAGCAATTTATTAAAAGTTTAACAAAAATTCAATTTTAAGGCCCTTTGATTTTTTTTGTTCAAATTTTTTTACCAAATTCTGTTTTCTATTAATTTTTCTGTATTTCATTTTAATGGTTTCATTAAATATTAATAAACAGTCATCTCTAATTAATTGATTTTATTAACAAATAATTTATTATTTATTTGTTTATTTTTTTCCCCAGAAATAATGTGTTGTGTGTTTACATTTTCTGTTGAGTAGATTCTGGTAAGTCATTTTTCAGGTAAATATTCCTTTTAAAAAAAATAATGTTTTAATAATAATTTTATTAGTAGTAGGAGTACTATCATTACATTAAGTAATATTTCTGTCACGGTTTCTTAAAGTTAAAGCGAACTTTTATTTTGACGGGTTGCTGTGAAGCCTTTAGGTTTCTGTTTGCATATGATATGACTGTAGTTTTTCTCAAAAGAAACTAAAATGCAAATGAAGTGACTCTCAGAGCAGTTCTAGAGATTTTTTTTTTTTTTTTTTTTTTTTTTAATAATACAATCATTTTTATAATAGCTTTCATTGGCCAATATATAAGTTTACCCTACAATGACTTCTGATTCTGAGAACCCCGGAAATGTGAAATGGGTCCATTAGCGACTGACTCTATTGTTTAGAAGGCAAGAGCTGCCATATTGGGTGTCCCAATGTTTCCCATTCATTGTAATATCAGTGGTCAATACTTCTTTATTGGCATCAGTGGTTCCATGTAGAACCTTTAACATCCTTGGAACTTTTCATTCCACAAAGGCTTTTTAGATTATTAAAATCTTCTTCACACTAATAAAAATGGTTCTTTTAAGAACTGTTCACTGAAAGATTCTTTGTGGAACCGAAATGGTTCTTCTGAGGCACTGCTGCAAAAAAAAAAAAAATACTTTGAAACCTTTATTTTTTAGATTGAAGCACTGCAAAAGTGAATTAAGCACTTGTAATTATTTGTAAATGATATATTTGATGTTTCACATATATCAGAGAGGAAGCAGGCTAGGAGGTTTGTTGTTTATTTAGGAGGGAAAGTGTTTTGCTCAGTCACTTCTTTTAATGGAACATAGACAGAGTCCTATGATAACTTCTGACAGCCTTTCTCTCTCTCTCTCTCTCTCTCTCTCTCTCTCTCTCTCTCTCTCTCTCTCTCTCTCTCACCTGGGCCTGTCGGAATGAGAGCAGTGGAGCTCTTTTATTAGCCCTGTGCCTCTGTCCCAGGAGCCCTGCTTTCTCCTGCTCTATTTCTGAGAGCTGCACTGCATGCTGGGAGAACGAGGGCCCACACGCACTCCCTCACCTTGCCCTTGATTTGCTGTCTTGGCATATATGTGCCGAGTGTCTTGATCCATGCTGTGTATATGTTGCGTCTGGCATGGCTTTCATAGAGCTCAGAGCTAGAATAGTTAATAAGCTTCTGTAGCCCCATGAAATTAGAGGCTTTCTGCTTTTCATCCTGTAGTGCTTTATTACAGAGATGGCTTCCTCTCAATTGCTGTTATTATAATATCTCCTTTCTTTTTGTGCTTGCTTTCGTTTGTTTTGTTTTTTTTAGCCTATCCTGATCTTTCTGTCTTCACATTCTCGCTTCTTTTTTAAAGAGGTCATATCATGGAAGACAGAAGGTTTTTCTTACTTTTTAGCAAATAAGAGGTCAATGTAGTCATCAGTGGTAAAAGTAATTTAATTTATATTAATGGTATGATATATGCTTTTAAGATTTTATTTTTGATCCTTTAGAATTCATTCTAATATGCTAATTTATTATCAACGTTGAAAATAGAACCTACAATACTTTTTCAGGATTCTTTAATGAATAAAAAAAGTTAAAAAGAACAGCGTTTAGGCCTATTTAAAATAGAAATCTTTTCTAACAATAAAAGTCTTTACTATCACTTTTTATCAATTTAACACATCTTAGTTTAATAAAAGTATTCATCTTTCAAAAAAGAAATTTTTGTTACAAAAGATTTATATTTTAAATAAATGCTGTTCTTTTATTTACCAAAGAATCCTGAACAAAAGTATCTCAGGTTCCAAAAAATATTAAGCAGCACAACGGTTTTCAACATTGATAATAAATCAGTATGTTAGAATCATTTCTGAAGGATCATGTGACCAAGTAATGGAGTAATGTACTAGAGTAATGGCTGCTGAAAATTCAGCTTTGCATCACAAGAATAAATTATGTTGTAAAGTATAACAATATAGAAAAGTTATTTTAAATTGCAATAATATTTAACAATATTACAGTTCTTTCTGTATTTTTTATCAAATAAACGCAATGTTGATGAAACTTCCTTAAAAACCTTTAACATTTTACATCAGTAAAATGTGTTGATAGTGACTTTTTATACAATACAGTAGTAGAAACAGACTGTTCAAGTGTCAGAGGTTCGACAGTACAAACTAAAGGAAAGCTAAATTATTATGAGTGGACTTTAGAGAGAAAACAATAAAATGCCACAGCCCCTAGCCCTTAAACTGTGCTGTGTTGGTGTATTCCTGTCAAGACACATCTTGAGGTCATCTGGATCAATCAATGCTCTGCGTCAAACACGTCACAACAAGGCAGGGAGAAGGTTCTAAAAAGAATTGGTTGATTTAGAGAATGATTGTGTGGTTGGATGAAGCCGCTGGATTTCATTGGTGTATTTCAGTTATATTCTTCTCATGTCTCAGGCTCGTTCCAGCAGGTGTATGTTCTTCTGCCTTGGTACCTCCTCACATTAGCCATATCATAGTGTTTCCACCTCCCGTCAGCTGAGGAGCACAGGCTGTGCCGAGAGGATCTCTCACACTTGGCCTTCACCGCCAAATCTGCCAAAAATTGCAGTTTGGAGTGTAAGCAGCATCCCTGTCAGCTCTAATGGCTACATTCACACACAGTGTTGTCTGTCAGGATTACAGACTCTCTGATCTCCACCTCTTTCTTTTCCCTCTTTTCCCCGTCCTCAAATCCTGAAGCTTCTTATGGTGAACAAAGCCACACACACAAACAAACAAACACAAAGATGTGCTCACAATCACAAAACCCTTGAAAAACCACAGGAATTTCATGTGTATTTCTGTTTTTGTTGGAATGATATTGTATGTAGTAGTTTCTTTTCAAGCCATAGTACTGAATGATTATTTTATTGATTTACTATGATACTACTTACATATTTGTGCCATTAAGTAAATCTTCCATAAATCCCAATGTATTTATTGTTGTTATTATTATATAAGCGTATATTAATGATTACAGAAACACTGTAGTAATTTTTCTAAAGCTATGCAAGAGGCTGTTTTTCTGCCTTTTAGATTGGGTTTTTGCTCTCCTAGTTTGCTGGCTTCAGCTGAACTGTCATTGGAGAGTTCAGTGATCTGTGTCTCTGAACAGCACTGAAACTGTCCTACATGCTGAGGTGAAGAAGTCACGGCAGATTTTACTGGGTCAGTAGGACAGGATCCCTGGCCTGACATGGCTGATCTCCAGCTATTTATATCATTAAACCACTCTTCTCTTAGAGCTGTGTTTTTTCTTAGGATTATGCACACACACACACACACACACACACACACACACACATATTGGGTTTTCATGTTTTATGGGGACTTTCCATTGACACATAAATTTTTATACAACCTGGTCTCATGGCATAAACGTACCTGGAGGCACTTTTTAGCAAGACCGTTTTTACGTACCTTACTGCACGTTTCACTGCAGTTTCAAAGAGAATTGTCCACTGAGTGGCGCTAAAACACGGGTTCAATACGTAAACCCTGGCACGTTTTTATTATGTTGATATAGGTACGTATTGTTGTGTTTTTATTACGTTGCTTCAGTTACGTATTACGGCGGTTCAGAGTTCAAATATCCGGGGACCGTCGCTAAAGATTAATGCTCTATCGTGTTGGAAATATGCCCTACACCAAACCCAACCCTAAACCTACCCGATAGTGGTAACAAATGCAAAACTGATATAAAAACACATTTGTTGATGGAACCATGCTATTTGAACTTCCTTTATATGAAGATTTGAACTGTTTTGTCGAAACGTAGTTACACGGGATTCAAACCGGAGCTCCTCACCTCTCAAGTACGTCTCCGTACTCCGTTAGCTACCGAACAAACCTACCGTCTATGAAAACCCATAGATATGAAGCTGGATATGTGTGATGCTAACGTTCAAAAGCATCGGTTTTCAAATCTCCCAGCATATTAATATTGTTTTGAAATCATAACATGATATTCTTCAAGTAATTGAGCGAAAATTACACTTTATTAATATTAATTTGCTAATATGCAAATTTGTGTGAAAAGGAATAAAAGGCGTCAGAGTTTTACTGCCTCTAGTGTTCACTGCCTCTAGTGGGTCTCATTAGTAACAGAGATGAGACAAACTACAGGTGCGAGGTGAGCCGCCTGGCCGGGTGGTGCAGTGACAACAATCTCTCTCTGAATGTGGAGAAGACGAAGGAGATTGTTGTTGACTTCAGGAGAGTGCACACTCAGCATGCTCCTCTGACCATAAACGGTGCGACCGTGGAAAGAGTGAGCAGCACCAAGTTCCTGGGTGTGCACATCACAGAGGACCTCTCCTGGACTGACAACACCGCAGCACTGGCCAAGAAAGCACAGCAGCGTCTCTACTTCCTCCGCAAACTGAGGAGAGCCAGAGCCCCGGCCCCCATCATGTGCACCTTCTACAGAGGCACCATCGAGAGCATTCTAACGAGCTGCATCACTGTGTGGTATGGCGCCTGCAATGCGTCCTGCCGCAAGACACTCCAACGCATAGTGAGAGCAGCTGAGAGGATTGTTGGTGTCTCTCTCCCCTCCCTCCAGGACATCTACAACACCCGTCTCACCCGCAAAGCCCTCTGCATTGCGGGTGATCCCACCCACCCGACACACAGCTTCTTCAGTCTGCTGCCATCAGGAAGGAGACTGCAGAGTCTCCAGGCCAGGACCAGTAGACTGAAGGACAGCTTCATTCATCAGGCTGTCAGGAAGCTGAACTCCCTCCCGACCTTGCCCCCCCTCCCCTCTTTTGCCTCTTTTGCCCCACGCACCACTGAACTCTGACCCCCCCCTCCCACTTACACACTGTGACCCGCACCAGTCACTTAGTGCACCACTGGACTGCCCACTACCTCAGTCAGTATTGAACTGACCCCACTCAACTACCTCTTCTGTCACTTTAAACAGCCTGATAAGCTATTTTTGCACTACACTCTTTATATCTGCACAGTTTTCGTTTTGTTAAGCTCTTTTTGCACTACACTCATATCTGCACAGTTTTGTTTTGTTTAGTTTTGTTTATTTAACCGATTTGCATTTCATCTGCCATGTGCCTTATGCCACTTAATCAAACTCTTTTTCTACAATGTCCTTATTTGTATATTTGTATAGTTTGTTTTTATATTTTAAACTGTATTTATTTGCATTCTACGTCTACTGTTAGTGTTTTGTTAACTGTATGCACCATGGGTCTGAGAGTCACGCAATTTCAATTCTCTGTATGTATGTGCTGTACATGTGGCAGAATTGACAATAAAGCAGACTTTGACTTGACTTTGACTTTGATTTCTTTTGGAAACTGCAGTGATATGTACTTATTGGTACATATTTCGCGTCTCGCTAAAAAGTGCCCCCAGTACGTTTATGCCATGAGACCAGGTAGTTTTTATACTGTACAAACTTTATATTCTATCCCATAACCTTAATTTAGGGTTTTACTATTGGCATTTGGTCTCTTTTACCTGGACCCCACACACACACACACACACACACACACACGTTTGGTTATATTGTTCAAACTGTATATTCTATCCCCTTAGCCCTAAACCTACCCCTCACAGAAAACTTTCTGCTATTTTTAGATTTTCCAACAACTTCATTTTGTTGGATTTATAAGCTGTTTTCATCATGGGAACCAAAGAATGTTCCCATGAATGCTGTTTTGCTACTAAGAAATAATAGCTAAGTATATTTGAAACTAGCTAAGACAGGCAAATGATAAAACAGATGATAAATGATAAATCACATGATTTGGAATTCAAGAGCAGTATTTATCTGATACAAAAAAACAAATGTTTTTAAATTAGGATCACTGCTCCAAACTTGAATACATAAATGTATAAATTTAAAACAAAAGCACTCTTGTATAACTGCAGGCAAAATAGTAAATAAATAAATAAATAAATGTTATGTAACACTTTTTTTTTTCCCCCTCTACAATAAGGCTTCTGCTAACACTGGTAATGATGACTGTGATTCAGTGAATCAATTTTTTGAAGTATTTAATTAAAATGAATCATCCAAACAAAGTCTCATTCAGATGAATCAGACTTCTCTACAATAGAGAGAGGATGTCTAGGAGAGTGTGTTTGATTGTTGTTGGCTGGTTTCACACATCTCCAGTCTTGCTCCTGCAGGGCACCTTCCTGCACATTTACCTCCAAAACACCTGCGTGGAAGTTTCTGGTGATCCTGAAAACCTTGATTAGTTGGTTCAGGTGTGTTTAATTGGGGCTGGAGATAGACTCTGCAGGAAGATGGGCCTTCAGGAGCAGGATTGGACACCCCTGATGTGATCTTAGCAGCAGCAGGCTCATGTTGTGCTTTCACTTTCTTGCTGCATGAAAGTGCTGCAGCTGTGTGCAGAAAATAATGGGATGTTTGTGTTTGGCTTCATAAATGTCTGCATCGCAAAAGATTGTGCTGATAAGTAGCTTTACGGTGCATTTTCACCATATATTTCGCATGCTTGCCAATTTAGTGTGCAAATCATAGCAACATGGGCTCAGCAATGAATATGCAGCATTACTGAAAATGCAAGATGCAGGCCATTTATACCTGCTCTGGATTGTAGCAAGCAACAGAGCACTGGCAAGTGTTCAGTGAGAAATGGTTGAGAAATTTTAACTTTAAGCAAATCAGACTACCAATAGGAGTAAATGCATTTCAACACATGATCTGTTTCCTGTCAGATACTGAAGTGAAGGAAAAACTGTGGAAGTGTTACTGTGACTGGATCAAAAGTTCATATCATGATAATTGCGGAATCTTTTTTGGGCTAACATGTTCAGATATATATATGAATGAGGACTGCACACACAATACAGTGTGACACAACTAAGTGCTGTTTGATGTAGTGGATGCACCAGTGCACCATGGGATGCATGTGTTTTGTCAGTTGCAGCACGGTGGGGAGTGATGTAATCTGCTCGTTGTACAAATAGATAAAGGAGTTGACGCATCGATGTTAAGCTGATACACAGAGTCCTCCATTTTGTTCTTCAGAATCTGGGTTTGGCTGGCAGCCTGAGCATTTCGACTGTTTCCATGACACCCTGCAGCGCTCTACGCTTGACCATTGTCAGTGCTTCACTCTGCTCTCCTCGTTCTCCTCCGCCCAGACCGGTCCGGCCTGTCGGGTTTGCCCGCAGCTCTCTCTTAGTGACGACACTCCTGCACTTCAGATGTTTTGACAAATGTTTGCATATGAAGCCGGCGAGGTGAGCCTGGAACAGGAAGTTCAGGGCAACTTATTTGACTAGATGGACTTGCACCAAAATGCACACGCATTTTTTCTGTCCAAGTAGAGACATGCAAGACTGCAGGCGCAGATTTTTCCAAGAGAATCTGCCCTCTGACAGGTATCTATTGCTCACCCCTCTCGTTGCGGGTTATGACAGAGGATAGAGGTAGTTTTTCATTTCTGAATAAAAGTTTCTGGAGGTTGGGAGGTCATGTATGTATGCATGTATGTGCTTGTTTGCGTCTCAAAAATGTCAGCGTGATAAAACTGTTTTATAAAAAAGTACTTAAGTTTAAGAAATGTATTATTATTATTATTATTATTATTATTATTATTATTTGATATATTAATAATTGTAAATTAATTATATTAATTAGTATTTTAATAACATGATTCATTTAAAAAATTAAAAATAAATTGTCTCAAATGTCAGGATGATAAAGCTATCCTAAAAGGTTTACATAATAATAATAATAATAATAATAATAATAATAATAATAATAATAATAATTGTTCTTTTTATTTCTTTATGATTTATTCTTTCAGTTGTTTTAACAAACCTGCTTCATTGCTTTCCCTTCTTATTTATTGTTTTATATGATCAAATGATAACGTTTGTCTGCAAAATCATGTAATGCAGCCAACAGATTTTCCCAAGAGAAGCTGCATTACTGACTGACAGGTATCCATTGTTCTCGCTGGTTGTGGGTTGTGAGGGAGAAAGGGAGATGGCCTTGACAGGCCCCGAGAGAGAGCGTGTGTGTGTGTGTGTGTGTATGTGTTCTGGCTTTCCGTGTCGAGCTCTCTGCAGTGACCGTGACTCCTCGCTGGCCTGTTGCTGTCTGTCAGTCAGTAAGGCAGCTGTGCTCAAAGCAAAGAGAATGCGGATGTCACAAGTCCATTATAAAGAGCTTAAAGTACCTGCATACAAAGAGCTCCTGTCAGACACATCAAAGTTGAGGTGCTTTCTCAAAGGATTTTGGTTTGTGGTTTTGCTGTAAAAACTCGCTGCACATCTTTAACTACGTATCAGATCAAAGATTTCA
Organism: Spinibarbus caldwelli; assembly: GCA_039654775.1. Taxonomy (NCBI): domain Eukaryota; kingdom Metazoa; phylum Chordata; class Actinopteri; order Cypriniformes; family Cyprinidae; genus Spinibarbus; species Spinibarbus caldwelli. The sequence continues at coordinate 28,952,302 of CM077218.1, forward strand.
TATGTAAGGTCTGATGTCAGTATTTTTATATAGACAATATTTTGCTGACTTATATTAATTCGGTAACAGCCTCAGATCTCATTTCCTTTGACTCCTTTCACTCGAGCCAAGCAAAATCAGGCTTTCAGGTCTGCTTGCAATGTGAATAAATGATCTGAAGGTGGATTGAGGAAGAAGCTTCTCCAGTAATGTATCAGGAAGGAAGGGTTGGGTGTGTCTGTGTTTCTGTGTAAGGAAGCTCTGCTCTCTGGTCACATGCACACTGGAGGGTTTTTTGGGAGTGACATTTAAATGCGGGAGTTAATCCTCTAAATTATCGTAAAGTAAGTTTGAAAAAGAGAAGTCACTCCCTAAATGGCATGGTTGATGTGGTGGTAACCATAGCAGTGTTTTGGAGTCTGGGTCTTTTTTTTTATTTATTTTTTTATTATTATTATTGCATTGCAACTAATAATTTATACAAAAATGTAAAAATTCAGTTTATACATACAGTGATTGCATATGCATTTTCTGATGAGCATGTTTTAATTATATATACATACTGTATATACATATATATGTGTGTATGTATGCATGTATGTATGTATATATGTATGTATGTGTGTGTGTGTGTGTGTGTGTGTGTGTGTGTATACAGTGTTTGAAGTGGAACCCCCGTCCCCTTTTTTATTTATTTATTTAAATATGTACATTTTTCAGAATTCACAATGTATGTATAGTGTATGTAATCAATAATTAATTATTATTGATTATATACATATTAATATTAATAATGATCTACTACTCATATTTTAACAAACCTTTTTCACTGCTTGATTAGCATATTTTTTAATATACGAGTAAAACTTTTCTGGATTTCTGGATTACTTTTTGTGTATTTGCCTCAAAAATGCCAGGGTGATAAAACTGTCCTAATAAAAAACTTTATTTAATAATAATCATTAAAGACAAATTGCACAATGTAATGTAACCAACATTAGGAAAAAACATGAACAGGAAATTATCTCATCGAAAGTACCCCTGCTCAGCTCAGTTTAAAAAAAAAAAAAAAAAAAAAAAAGACCAGACCTGTGTGTGTACATAATCAGATTAAGGATTAGAAGAGGAGTGACCTGTGTGTATCTGTGTTTGTGGCAGGCCGTAGTGCTGCATTTGTTAATTGATTTGAGCACTAAGTCAAAAGACCTCTTAGGTTTGTAAGCCTTAGCATGGCTGATTCTCTTTAATCAGTTTAGGTGCCATGCTGTGAGACTAATGAGAGAGGCCACTGTTTGTCCAGGGGATGTCATAACTTCATCACTCTGCACCATGTACCTGTATGATTAGCATGTTGGTGTGTTTCAGTCACTAGATTAATTGCAATCAAGCCACTGAAGTCATTTGGATTATTATTTTGAATATCAAAGTGTCAGAATGACTGAATCCAATTTTTATTTTTTTTTTGGTCATTAATGTGTCATCCAACATCTAACACATACAAAATTCTGTGTCATTTATGGTTTTAAAAATCTGTAGTGTAGCTAAAGTAACAAAAATCTGACTTTCTAATATTTTTATATATATACATACATACATACATACATACATACATATATGAGCCCCTCATATACATACATACACACACACACACATATATATGATATTTTATATCATAGATATATATATTAGTGCTGTCAATCGATTAAAAAATTTAATCGCGTTAATCACAGTCATGGACTGTGATTAATCATGATTAATCGCAAATTTAAAATACTAGGATTTACCTGTAAATGTGTTGAAATAATGAAATGCATGACAAACTAGTTTAAAGAAACAGAACCTTTCACACCTCCGCCAGGTATGAGACATAATCCTTATTATTCTTTTATCATTATTCTTTTGATTTTATTCAGCCATTATCAGTCTTTATACTGGCAATAAAACATTTACCAAGCCACATCGCTTCAGTCCCAGTATACATTTACCCAACTATTATCAAAAGTATTTCTAAATAAATACAACACAACATTTTCTTGCGACCTTACGTGAAGTATTATGACAAAATAAACGCATTAAGAAGAAGAATTGGACCTGTTCTGCAGGTGCATTAGAGCTAATATTACCATCATGCTTCATTAGACAATTTATGAGATTAATAGTACACTTTTACTCAGAACTCACTTTAAACCATCATCGAGTGTTTGTAATAACTTCCTTTTGCGATCACATGAGGAATTTGGTCTTTTACTGTTAAAATATTCTATTTATAGCCTTTTATATCGCTGCACAAATTAGCATTTCAGATGTACACATTCATCTCAAGATCACATACAAACCATATCCTATCGTAATCGTGTGTTTATTATTTTATATAATCTATAGTGGCTGTAGTCATGTTTATTTCTGCTGTGTAAAAGCTTAACATGTGCTCTGCTGAAACTCACGTTGTTTGTGATGTTTACAGCCGCCTCTACGTTCTTAAGTTGCCAGGGATACATTCCAAGTATAATACACATTAGTAAAAGGATCTATTTTCATTTTTATTTGTCTAGATACACTTTGGGCGGCCGCGGTACATTATAAAAGTAGCCCAAAAAACCGCAACCCGCAGCTCTGTAATTTTTCCCGCGACTGTATTTTCAAAATAGCGCACGCCCACTTGTGCCGCTACCATAGCAACACAGGTTCGCTGTACCCTCATCACACACTATAGATAACCTTCCGCGCTGCGATGATGGGAAGAAGTTGGGGTCAAACCTTATCACATGATTAATTTGCGTTAAAAAAATATTAACGCGTTAAAATTTTTTTGATTAATCGCATGCGTTAACGCGTTAACGTTGACACCCCTAATATATATATATATATATATAATATATGCATATGCATATATATACATATGCATATGCATATGCATATATATACATACATATACATATGCATATATATATATATATATATATATATATATATATACATACATATACACATACATATATATACACACATATATATATATATATATATATATATGTATGTATATGTATGTGTATATGTGTGTGTATATATATATGTATGTGTATATGTGTGTGTATATGTATGTATGTATGTATGTATGTATGTATATATATATATATATATATATATATATATATATATATATATATATATATATATGTGACATTTATTTTAATTTTATTGATTAATTTTAATTGTAGACAAATGGAGGTATGTGTATGTCACCCCATGAACAATTTGATGATCAGCTCAAAAGTTTGGATGGAAATTTCTGTGTACTCTGCTAATACACTGTTTGGTGACATTTTATAGTAAGGTGTTAAACTAAGAATGAACAATAATTAAATAATTCAACTTTTATTAATGTTAATTTCTGCATATACTAGTGCATTTAAATATTACATTTTATAAATTTACCTTAGTACAGCAAGATTATTAATGCTGTAAAACTGATCATTGCTAGGTTGAGATACCTAATGTTAATATAAGAATATTGTAAAATATTACCCACCATATTATTAAAAGCATTTACTACCCAGGAGGACAGATAAAAAGCATTGCATTTCAGCCAGTTTCACTCTTGTGATTTGAGGTTCCCTGATTTGTAATATTCTGAAATAAGCTTCAGATGATGGCAGTGTTTGAATTATTTTTCAATTTCTTGCATTTGAGGAATGGGTTAAGAATGAAAATTAATAAATTGGAACAAAATGTGCAGTTGTCTCTGTCTCTCTGTAGTAGCGTGTTCCCTCTGTTCTGAGTCTTTTTGTTCCTGTTCTGTAAAGCTTTCTTACACTATGTCTGCTTGACTGAATGATTTTGGACTGCAAAGCTCATTTAGATGTGTTTTTCTACTTTTAACATGCACATAGAGATCATAATTAAGATTAGTGCCTAAAACTCAAGATAGTGATCTGTAACAGTTGTATGACCCTTAAAGGAATTGTTTACCCATTTACCATTTACACTACAAAACCTGTTATTGTTTCCATGGACTACAAAAGGAGAGATTTTGTAGAATCTTCACGCCACTCTTTTCCACACAGCAAGAGTCTGTCAAAAACAAAACGGCATCAATAAAATCCCCATAAAAGTGGTCAGTGCAACTTGTTCACAATATTCCAAGTCTTTTGAGGTCATACAACAACTTTGTCACGTATGAAGTGTTCAAGCATGCGCAAACACATTCTAAATTCATTTTAGAATGAAGTTCATTTCATTGCTACAACAGAGAGCAAGATTTTCATTAAATGACTTGAATTTTGGTCTGTTCCTCTCACAAAGCTATCAAATGGCTTTTGAAGACTGGGAATATGGGACTTTTGTGGGTCTTTCTATTAGTCGAAAGCCAGTATTTGGCTTTTTTTTTTGTTTTGTTTTTTTTTAATTATTGGCATTAGCCAATAGGTGTGCATGTCATCTATGTCATATTCACTGTATATATTGTACGTAAAATTAGTATTACCTGGTTTTATGACATTAATGAGTGTACTATTGGTTACAGCTTCCTTTTTAGTCATGTTTTAACATTTTTTTTAATTTGTGAAAAATACTACTAAAATCTAAAATTTAAGTTCCTATCCAAAATATAAATCTGTTTATTTTACAGGTTTATTCTTTCATCAATTTTAAATGATTTTTACATTGATTCATTTTCAAGTTATTTATTTTTAATTCACTTAATATGTAATATAAATGTGATTTTTAGAAGCATACTATTTTTAAATTAAATATCATAAATATTAGCCTTACATCTGCCATCAACCACCCTGCTCATTGTCATTGGCCATCAAAAAATCCATTTTAGTTGACTATCTTCCCTCTTTTGGTGTTTAAAAGCTACTGACCACTGTCTGCTTTTGTTGTATGGAAAAGAGCAGCATGAACATTCGCCTAAATATATCCTTTTCTCTTTCATGAAAGATAGAACATAAATAGGTTTAGAACATGATGAGGATGAATGAACATCGACAGAACTTTCATTTTTGGGCAAACTAGTCATTGATCTCTCCAGAAGCCTCTCTCAGAGTAATCAACAGACTGTATTTCTGAACCCAATGCTTCTGCTCTTCAGCGAGAGCTCTTCAATCTCGCGTCTGTGGTGTAAACAAGCGTGCGGGGATGCGATGTGTGTTGTTACACTGGACTGACTGTTAAATTGTCGCGTATGAAGTGTTCAAGCATGCGCAAACATGAGATCCGCTTTGCACCGTGCTTGGAGACGTTCTGTAGCACCTAACTTTAGGTTGCCATGCTGAGATGGGAGGAGGTCAGGGCGGCTCGCTGTTGTCTTCCATTGCTGTGTTTTTTTTTCACAGTGTCTCACCGGGTCTCCTCTGTGCTCTGCTCACTGTCTGTTCCTTTCTTTACAATGCATTGCATATTCAGAAGCAGCAGCATGTAGGTATATGAAAAACAACACAACTTCCACCAGCTGCATGGCCTCTCTTTGTTTAGTCCTTTTCTTCCTGTTTTAGTTTTCTTTACTCTTTATCAATGAGTTTCACAACATTCTGACAGTCATCCTTGCAGAAGAAGCACTTGGAAAAAAAAGACAAATGAAGCTAATTTCTAATTTACAGTCATATTAGGCGAGAGGTTTTTTTTTTTTTTTTTTTTTTTTTTTTTTTTTTTTTTTTTGGTTCTGTTTAAAGGAGTAGTTCACTCAAAAATGTTAATTCTGTCAGTATTTATAAACCTTCATGGCATTCCAAACCCATATGCTGTTGTTTTTAATTCTGTGGGACACAAAAAGAGAATTTCTGAAGAATCCTTTCTATAAAAGTGCAGTTCAAAGTGACCATGTCTGTCAAGCTCCCTATAAAAGCCTTCAGAAGTTACATGATAACTTTCCCCAGAAAAATAACAGCATATAGTGAGTAAAAAGAACAGAATTTTCATTTTTCTGTGAAATGTTCCTTTAATACACTGAAATTTTGAAACCCTGTTTTGACATGCTTTATATTTTGAGTTTCTGTCTTTGTTCTCCACCCTTTCACCCTGTTGTTAATTTCTGTGTCTCAGTGTTTAATGTCTTTGACCGTGTCATTGTCCCTATGTTTGCCCGTCTGTGGTGTGTGTATGATGGCATGGTTGTAATGCACGTTGGGATTTATCTTGCCTTTCTTTCTTTCTTTCTTTCTTGCCTACTCCACCCTAACTCGATCTAACTGTCTCTTTTACCTCTCAACATTTGTTCTCACTTGAATCACATGATTATGAGTCCATTTCCTGTTGTCCTCTCTCTTAACTGACGTCTGTCCCTCTTCTCTGCAGGGGATGTGCTTTTCCAGATGGCAGAGGTCCACCGACAGATTCAAGTGCAGTTAGAGGAAATGGTCTGTACTTTATTTGACTGCCATCCATTTTTTATCTTTATGAAAGTATCTATTTTGCATAGATTAGATTAAAATTTTTAAAATCTTGGCAGGTTCAATACGAGTTAAATCCAGTGAATTTTAATGTAAATCACCGTTTACATGGAGCAAACTCCACGCATAGGAATTACGTAAAACAAAAAAGGATTTACACAGGTTTGCTGTTCAAATAACAAACATGTTATCACTGAGTAATTAAAGGTGCTGTGTCTTATTTATTTTTTTACGGTATCAAAGCATAAAAATTAGGGGTGCACGATAAATATCGGGCGATAATTAATGCGCATCTTGTCAGTAAAGCCGGTTCTCTAATCAGCGGTAAATTCCAACGCATGCGTGATTTTACATTGAGCAGCATTTACTACACAGAGCCGTTGTTCACTGACAAGCTGCGCAAAACCACGCTGATAATGAACATGGATTTGCGCAGCTTGTCAGTGAACAACGGCTCTGTGTAGTAAATGCTGCTCAATGTAAAATCACGCACGTGTTGGAATTTACCGCTGATTAGAGAACTGGCTTTACTGATAAGATGCGCGTTAATTATCGCCCGATATTTATCGTGCACCCCTAATAAAAATACCATAATATACTTGCAGATGTTTAGGAAACAATTTTTCTCTGAAAAACAATGCTACAGCCAAAGTTATTCTACTAATGTGTGTTCCGTGTCGGAATGTCTGTTTTTGTTTTGTTTTGTGTGATTCCGCCTACTGCCATTTTACCCAATAATATTTCAACACCCAGGGTTGCCAGGTGGTGGAAAATCCAGCGTATTGCAGCCATGGAAGCGGGCAAACGAACTGGGTCAGACATTGCAGATTCTACCTGACCTAAAAAGCCTCGACATCCATCTAAAAATCTCTCTGACCAGAGGCATATTAAAAAGTGTATAAATCAAAATTGGCGCCTTCCATTGGCATTGCGCTCCTTCCTGTTTCGTGTCTTCAATCTGGCAACCCATGTGAGTGTCGAATTTGGACTGCAGTACCCATTTCAAGTGATAGCTGTCAATATATTACATACTGCACCTTTAATGTAACCACTAAATAAAAATATAGGCTAACCTTGACGTTTCTGATATAAAACCTTCTGGAATGCTCAGCTGCAGTTGTTACTGTAACCACAACATTGAGGGAAGACAAATTTTCTGTGCTTATCAACATTATACTAAAAATGCTGTCGATAGTGTATTGAACACGTAACATTTCTGGGTATTTTGTATAATCTGCACAAATCTGTGTTTCAAGGTTCTTCAAAAGCCACTTTAACGAACTTCAGTCATTTTTATGCATTTTGTTGCAGTTGAAATGTTTCCACAACGAGCTGCTGTCGGAGCTGGAAAAGAAGGTGGAATTGGACGCGAGATACCTGACTGTGAGTCCACAGCACATCCCACTCCTTCTGATAACCTAACAGACTGACAGAAGTGCTTCCCCTCTACTTTAGTAATACACATTCCTCTATCGGAGCAACCGACACAGACACTCTCCGCGCACACACTTTTCGTAATCCGTTTGGTTTCCAGTGAATAAAACCTTTCTACGTTTCTTATTTCACTTGAAAATGCATGAGATTATGAAAGTAAAATGGGTTGTGAATGGCCTTTTAGACTGACTTTACAATGATTAAATCTAGGGCTGAGCAAGTTAACGCGTTATCGTGTTAACGCATTAATTATTTAACACCGACAATTATTTTATCGTGCATTAACGCAGTGTTTTTATTTTTATTATTATTATTATTTTGAAAGCCCGTTGCTCACTGGCTCTGAATTCACATACAGACAAACCATGGGTCATTGGAGGGGTGGGATGTTGATCAGTACTAGCTTGGGATGAGCGTCATCACACGTCTCAACCAATGAGAGCATTTGGGGTGGGCCTAAGACTGTAGGAGCGCTCACATGAATGTTCCTGATAAAATTATTTAGGCTAAGCATCAACATTCACAAACCACTGTTCACTGTTATTTTTAACAGAAAAGAATGCAACGAGCTCGTAATCACGACTAGGTGGGAAACAGGAAGTTTCCGATAGCACGTGAAGACAGCAGAGAAGCTCTCTTGCTCAGCACAGTGGAGTGCATCGTTTTGTTAACTTTGTGGTTTATTATTTTGAGTTGTTTGGGACGCGGTAACACACGGCCCTCTCACTATATATTGCTATACAGATCTATCAATTTTGCCGCTAAGAAATGTTAACGCAATCATGCTGCACGTATCAGAAGTTCCGCGCTCCGGTGCAGTTAGCGCTCACACTACATGCGCCTGAGCCAAACTGAACCGTGCTCTGGCCCACCTCTTCCAACCGAGCCAGGGCCGGCTAAACGAACCACGCTCTGCTGCGTTGGGTCCCGCGGGAGTGCAGGTGTCCACTCGGAAGGTTCCTGTTAAAATATTATGATCGAGGCTCTGGACTCTGAGCATAGCTTGTTTTTCTATAACAAACTCTAAAATATTTTCTATAAAAACATTAATGCACTGGCAGTGACAAATAGCTTTGGTTTTATATTTCATTTGATTACATTGATGTTTAAGTTGAGATTTACAGGAAATATTTTAACTGCTAACGTTACTATGTAAAAGGAATACTTCTGTAAAAAAAGCATCTTATTTGTTTAAAGTGTTTGCAAACAAAATGTTATTGCACTTTTGTTTATATTGCAGTACTTTTAAATGAAAAAAGTGTGCAGTACACTACTTTTGAATTCATTATTGAATTTTGTGCATAACAATGTGATTAATCGTGATTAATCGCAGACAATCATGCGATTAATCACGATTAACAATTTGAATATTTGCCCAGCACTAGTTAAATCATAGTTGAAATGAAATTATCCAGAAGTCTCTTATGTTCAGCAAGGCTGCATTTATTTGATTAAAAATACAGTACAAAATGTAAAACGTTACAATTTAACATAACTATTTTCTATTTGAATATATTTTAAAATGTAGTTTATTCCTTTGATGCATCATTACTCCAGTCTTCAGTGTCACATGATCCTTCAGAAATCATTCTAATATCCTGATATGCTGCTCAAGAAGTATTTCTTATTATTGTCATTGTTGCAAACAGTTGTTTAATATTTTTTTGTTGTCGTCGTTGAAACTGTTTTCAGAATTCTTTGAATAGAAAGTTCAAAAGAACAGCATTTATTTGAAATAGAAATATTTTGTAACAATGTAAAAGTCTTTACTGTCATTTTTGAGCAATTAAATGTGTCCTTGCTGAATAACAATATTAATTTATTTTAAAAAAAATTAAAATAAAATCTTACTCATGCCAAACATTTGTAGTGTAAATACGGATATTTAGCAATTTTTGAGTTAAATTTTGTCTTACTACTTGGCAGTCTGATGAAATATTGAGCCAAGAATATTTAAAAAACAACAACAACAACAAAAACTGGATGACACTACTATCTCTGCTTTGGTTACATGCTCCACATTTGGCAAATGTAGCAGATTATTTGCAAACAATTTACATTTATGCATTTGGCATATTATTTTATGCAAAGCAACTTATCAGTACTCGTGTTTCCTTGATTCAAACACAACTAGTG